>JAFMSR010000015.1:8546441-8871441 GCA_022818135.1 Saxidomus purpurata
TTAAAATGGGTTTTCATTAATTATTCACGTTGACAACATATGTATTTAAACTTCAAAATGTTTAGAGATAGCAAAACACTATCGAGACGTTTTTTCTGAACTTTGATGAATCTGGCCGTAGGGTCCGTAAACAAAGCAATAAAAACCGTACCTTCAAGTTTGTTGAAAAGTCCCCCCCCCCCCCCCCCCCCCCCCCCCCTATTAAATATCCTATGAATATATAAAAGTTTTGAATTAACGGTCGAAGACGTATGCTCTGGTATAGTATTGTTTGTAATCAATTATACTTTTATTTATTCATTATAGGGAGTTTTTCAAACACAATCATAGTTTTTATTACAATAATGTTGGCTGCTCCCTTTTCGATTATGCAACCCCATGGTACAAAATTAAAACCTATTCAATACTGGCACTGTGCTTCCGCACAGCGCCAATAAAAAATCCACCCTTTTGGTTATGTGTATCTCCATTTGAATCTGTCAATAAGAGAAATAGCTTGGTTAAACTCACTTCTTACATGATTGTAGAGCATCCACTGTGTTTTCAGCATCATTCTTGACCATAACTCAATATGGTCATTTGGGAGGGTGATATAACTTTAATATTATAATAACGTTGGTGGACTCAGACCTTGCAGTAATGAATCCGATAATTGAACTCATAGGTTTGTTCAAATAAGATTGGTCTGCATGATTGATAAAACCGTCAATTTCTGGTAAATGCTTTGAATAATTTTCAAAATCATTATATATTTAGTGTAAAAAGAGTATACTTGATACAAGTGCTATTCTCTGTTAGTAACAGAGCAATTTTAAACTTCTGCTTGTAATAAAAATAGACCAATCATGGTGTGTCGAATA
The DNA here is from genome assembly GCA_022818135.1 of Saxidomus purpurata. Lineage (NCBI taxonomy): Eukaryota > Metazoa > Mollusca > Bivalvia > Venerida > Veneridae > Saxidomus > Saxidomus purpurata. Next base: position 8,547,302 of record JAFMSR010000015.1, read on the forward strand.
ACAAAATACTTGGTGTCATCATCAAGTTTTACATACAAATAATCGTCTTTGTGTAGCTTATACATAAAACTAAGATGTGATGTACGTCTCACAGTGGATGTGCTTGGAAAGCAGGTATCTTCCGCCGAATTTAAAGCCGTTTCATTATCTTTACGGATATGAAGTACTGTATATCCGAATTTTAGAAAGTTTTCCGCTGTGCCATCTGATTTCGTGTAGTGGACACGGCTATAGATATAGTAGATTCCAGACACTGGTATGCTTATCATGGTGTTATTATTCTTTAAGCTCAGTTTACCAAACGTTTTTTGTATTGGCAAATCGGCATCCTCCGCTTTCCAGGCGATTCGCGTTGCGTCACCTAAAATTAAAATTCTATTTTATAAATTTATTTCCTTACTGTTTAAAAAAATTGGGAGGAATTGCTAGTTGCGTTAGGCAACCCGGTATAAACGTATTTACTATTTAGAATATTTGGCAATCTGGTAATTCAGGCTTGTTATTCTCGCGAAACTGTCTGCAAGGTACGATAGTTGTATATAGTATACTTCAGTAACATTGACTTATAAGTATGACTTAAACGTTAGTTCCTTAGCATTTATCGTTGTAATTATCACTACTCGGAGAACGTTGTTGATTTACAGCTAACGGTTCTTACCAACTGTTTCTGTATTATTTGCTTTGTACTGCACCATTGCGATATCTGTCCGGTGAGTACTATTCGTGATATTGCTGCCATTGAATGCTAAAATGTAAAACAGGAAGGCTAAAATGGCCCTATATCGCTCACCTGCTTGTCATTGCTTTTTAACAAAAAGAAAGTAGGTAAATGGGCATATTCATAGTAAGTCATAGAAATATTTTGGAATTAAGTTTCAAAACTAAACAAATACTCCAAGTTTTATCTCTCTAGCTTGCAAAAAATCTAGGCCAAAAGTCAAGGTCAACGTCTGCAATTGGCAAAGTTAGGATTTACGTGCAGGATTTACGTGCAAAAATATTACTTAGTCCTAATGTCATCGGTATACCTTCAAAACAGAAGTTAGGTCAGCCCAAGCCAATGTCAGTCAAGGTCAAATTTGATATTTGCATGCAAAAGTATCCTAGATTATCTCAAAATGAAATCAATTAGGCAATGCTACCCGACGTATGACGGACGGATGACGAACACCCACCAATCCTAAAAGCTCCCCATGACAACTTCGAACTAAACATTGTCTTACTTAAAAGTAAACTTATAATGGAGCTCTTTTTCTATTGAAAGAGGCGAACGAGGAAACACAAAAGAACGTAATGATAAAACCGTATATTGTACACCTAAAACATGTAGAACTGTACATTATTTGTATCCGTAATAGTAAAAAACCTGGAGTACACATAAACTAGCTTTGGAATATACCCGGTAGTTGTTTACTTGGAATTCCGTGAATTTTACTGACATTATACATATCAAAAAACATTAATAGTTATAAAGAAAAGCTATATTTACCGGAATATTTTGGACATTCTGGACATTCTGGACATTTTGGTGTCGCCTGAAATACCAAAAACATATAATTTATGTTATATAAATTCAATGCAAATTTATAGCAATTTATATTAGCCCGACTGTTACAGAACGTTGAAATCTTAAATGTTTTATTGCCACACCCGATCATGCTTCCCTTCAACAGTGCCCATTTAGAGAGTGGGGTGTAGCTGGTTTTTGAGTCAAACACAAACTCAATAACCCTATTCTGTTAGTATTTGAAAAATGGTTTGATTTTCTAAAATGCTTGTTCATGTTATGTCTTGTCAACATTATGTAAGTAAAGTGTAACTTCATTTCTACAATCGTTCCTTCAATACATTTTATGACAGTGCTGTCAATGTTTGCACACAAGTACGTAGGCAAAAAGCTATAGAGAATGTAATTTGTAGAAACTTCGTGCATACTTACATTTGAGAATAACTCAAATAGTTGTTCTAAAGACTTAAAACAACACTGGCCATTTTTCTGTTGAAATGAAGTTATAACAGTATCCTCAAAGGCATTGTCTTTGCAATCTAAACATAATATCGTAGGTGTATCCTGCTCATGATTACCGCCGATTATAGCCACGCAAACGATAGCAATGGCAGACACAGCTATCAACGTGTTGACCGCTAGTAAAATATTAAACATGTTGCGAAAATTATATCTACAAGTATTATAGTTTATGTTTCCTGTTCTGCTTTCATCGTCCACTAAACTTATGCCATCTGTTCGAGATATATTGTCACCTAGATTTGCGTCATTTGTTCTGTTTACAGTTCTGCCTTGAGCTTCAATATCTGGTTTGTACACATTGTCAACTAGATTTATACAATTTGTTCTGTTATCATTACCTCCTTGACGAAACCGGTCTGTAAATTCGTTCACATCTTCATACCCAGAGCTAACTTCTGTTTGATTCATACACGCACAAGGAGTCGCAATTAAGGTTTGGTTCTCTTCTTCATTTAAGAGAAGGTCACAAGATCTACTCCGTCGCTGATTCACTCTCCTGCTATGCTCGTGAGGGTTATTAAAGACGTTTACATTGGGAACCATATCATTTTCGAATCTACGTGGTGAACTTTTTCTAAATCTATGTGTTTCTGAAATTCCAGGAGCATTTTCCCTGATGGGAAAAGCACGTCCTCTCTGTATTTCACCTAAAGATGTAACACTAACGGAGAGTCGGTGTGAATGCTTATTTGCATTTATTATATCATTGGTCAACGAATCGATGGTCTCCTGTTGCATTTTTATTTGTTTCATAAGTGCCACAATTTTGTGTTTTTCATGCAATGTGCAATTGTTCTCAGAAAATCTCGATGACATTATTTTTTCACATTGGCATCTGGTTGGAGCACTATGTACATGTGGTATACCTGCAGCTCTACCGGAAGCTTCCATACCTGTAAACTGTTGAAACATATGTTGATCTGTCGGAAATGCATTGTCTTTTAGTATATCTGGTTGGTTCGAAATCTGCTTAACAAATGTTTGGTCGTTTTCTTGACATTGACAATAGGACAATCGGCGCTGTTTTGTAATATTTGAAGGATTAATAGGAGTATCAACCATGATATGTTGAGGACTTTTGGTAATGTTAGCGCAATGCGCACACTTGATTCCAAAATTAAAACTTTGCTTTGAAGACTGAGAGCTTCTCTCATCGCTATCGTGTATCTCTTCCGTTGTACATGTACTGTCAGAAAGAGTGGAAATTCCTGATACTTGTGACCTTGTGCTTTCATGTCGTTTTCTCTTCTTCCGCGCTGGCGGTTTACGACTCATTGTTTTGTCTACAAAAGAGGAAATCCGTTCTTCAGTCCTATCTTTTATCTGAATCCATTACTGAGAGACCAATTCTCTACACAATCAGCCAATATTGCACTGTCAAATACCTCACAGGAAACATTTACCTCACAGGAAACATTTTCACTTTCCTGGAATGACCTAAATAGAATTAAGCAAAAAGTGATCACTATGCTTACATAATTTAAGTATGTATATGCATGGTGGTTTGCAATAAATGCAAAATTCTGTATGAGACAGAAATTATATTTTCTAGCTACAAATCATCACACGTTACTTGCACGATCATCAGCTTTAAGTAAAAGCACATCACACATATAAACAAGTCAGAGATAAAAAAGTTCATCATTTATGCTCATCTTGACGAGATAGTCAGCTGTCATATAAGTAAATATAATGAATAAAGAATCATAAAATCGTCAAGTTATTAGAATGAACTGTCGATAATAATGCACTTAATAATGTCAAAACTGAACAAATAATTTCATAGCTCACATGCAGCCAACTTACTTGAGCTATTAACATTCAAGGCATGTGGAGTAAGATCTTAATCGTGAATTCCGTTGCTCTTTGTGTAAAAAAAGATAAACACATACAATAGAAATATGATTTTAAAGAACTAATAAACACAACTGTAATATACATAAAATGAAAGTAAATGTACATTGTATTTGATTACACGGAAGTTCAATGATAAGCAGTTATCGGTAACGAATCATGATTAGTTAACCCCGCCCCCCAATTGTTGACATTAAAACCATTTGAGAAAACGGTTACGTTTAATTCACACGTTGCAGGCTAGTTTAAACCAATGTCAGTTAAGACCAATGTTAGTTTAAGAAGCAAATTTTACTTACTTGATGCAGGAGGTGAAATCTATGGAAAGTCCACACTAATGTAATACCTGTGTATGTTTAAGGGAGATAAAACACTCTACTTTGTAAAAACGATTAGCCAATCAAATGTGTTAGGTAGTCAGCGGACGAAAGCGGGGACTACCCACGTTTCGCTTTAAGAACATAAATAGGACTTTAATACTATACATTTATAACTTGGCCGACTTTTTCTCCTCTTTTTGACTGCGCGATTTTTCTACAAAAAAAACCTCTTCTACTGCGATATAACACCAAAATAGGGAACCACGAGGCAAAGTGGTCCAAGCACCAATGTACGCTGGAAAAATAGGACTTTTATTCACCATTAATTCGTCAATTAACTTTAAATTTCAATTTAATTCCCTTCAATGTTTTAATAATATTGAACTGAGCTTACAATTTAAGCTTCAAAAGTTTATGCGAGTCTATTCCTTTTAACCGAAAGAAAGACAGGCATCATTAGCGGCTACACGTACCTGTAATATTTGACATTCCTTGAGAGATTTTTTTTATTAGACGATGTATTTGTTTAAGATACTTTTATTTAAGTGCAGTCAAGCAGAAATCTTCAAAGGATAAATGATTTTAATTTTATAAACTGCACTGGTTTTCAGTGTTTCAAACATAATAAACTAATAAATAAAAAGGCAAAGATCCTTTTACGTAATAACAGTACCTTATCCTTGATTCAACCAACATGCAAAGATGGACAAATATTTAATTTCTGTGCATTAAGCGGCACTCTTAGCAATATTTTTGATGCCCCAGCCATTCGAGGAATGGTTGAAGGGTATTAACTGTTAGCCCTGTCCGTCCGTCTGTCTATATGTGTGTGAGTCCGTGCAAAACTAATTTCACATCAATAACTTTTGACAGCATGATTCAGATTTTACATGCAGGCTTATGAACACAGAATACACGTTCAGTTCGATTAAGGTTGCAATCTACAAATGTTTACAGGGGTTATAGCCCCTTTTCGACTGTTATGTCAGCAAAATGATGCTTTCCGATCAATAACTTTTGACAGACTGCTTCGATTTAATTAAGATTTTAAGTGTAGGTTTATGATCATAAGATATAGGTCAAGCTCGATTTTGGTTTTTCCGTCATTACAGGAGTTATGGTCCCATTTCGACTTAAATTTCAGCAAAATGATGGACTCCGATCAAAACCTTTTAAAAAGTTGCATGGATTGAATTTAGATTTAACATGTAGTTTCAGAAATATAAAATAGATTGTTTTACAGTTCTTTAATTTTTGGAAGCGTTATAGGGAAGGTCTAGCCTTTTCCCAACTAAATTTGGCTTTATTTTCCTGCTGCAGATATATTGTATTTCATAATGCATGTCCATAATGTGCATGATCATTTTAAATTGATGGGCATTTATTCATATCAACAGTATAAAATTACATATTATCACTCTGTTTATGACTTGGTCATTGAACAGTTAAAATAAAATTTAATTTATGAACAAACTAGTAAAGCAGTGATAACAGTGTGCACCTTTGCAACTATAATTAAGTATTTGTGTTTGACGAAATCCTATCCTACAAGCAAACCAGGCACTTTCTTGTCTAAAAGTGCAAAGCGGGGCATCCGTGTCTAACGGACACATTTCTACTTCCATTCTTAAATGAACACATGCATCACTCGTTAATTTTAAAGCAAATTGTAAATAAATATTACGTCTTATCAAATTATTCATTTCGTATGTTTTCTATCCGAGTCGCAGTAACCTTCTGCTATAGGCAGTTAACGACTTGCCAAAGCGGTCTTCTCAGTTTCTATAACGGGCCAAATTAACGGTGCATGCTCTGTCTCAGTAGTGTAAGGCAATAATCTGCTTCAAGTACATGTGTGTTCTGAGCCTGATGCTTGCTCCCACGTGCCATGTAGATGGTCATCATCCTTGTTGGGAAAAGTATATAAAGTGCCGTCTAAGCTTGAAATACTCTCTGAAGGGTTCGTAATACTAACAGAGTATGTGCCAAAAACCTATCTGACGGTCGCGGATCAGGCCTATCTAACAGAGTATGTGCCAACATCCTATCTGACGGTCGCGGATCAGACCTATCTAACAGAGTATGTGCCAAAAACCTATCTGACGGTCGCGGATCAGGCCTATCTAACAGAGTATGTGCCAAAAACCTATCTGACGGTCGCGGATCAGGCCTATTTAACAGAGTATGTGCCAAAAACCTATCTGACGGTCGCGGATCAGGCCTATTTAACAGACCTATCTGACGGTCGCGGATCAGGCCTATCTAACAGTTTAACGCAAAAACCTATCTGACGGTCGTGGATCAGGCCTATCTAACAGAGTATGTGCCAAAAACCTATCTGACGGTCGCGGATCAGGCCTATCTAACAGAGTATGTGCCAAAAACCTATCTGACGGTCGTGGATCAGGCCTATTCTGACTCGTTAATAGTTTTTCCTACCTGTATGACCTACCGTCAACTTTTGCTTCCAATTTCACATCTATAATAATCCTGACATAGATTCCATGTAACTCTGGTAAAAGCAGGTCTTCCATTTATCAAATACTATTGCTTTTCTGCTGCCTTAGTTTAATCTAAACTTAAATATCGTCTGGTGTTTTGAAAGTACTCATTTTATAACAGACAAAACTTTGTCTTAAAAATCACTTAATAAAATGTTTAGTATATAAATGTTTGATAAAACTCAGGTTCAGGTAAAGCGTCTGCTCTGAAACTAACAAATTACTTAGACCCTTATTTGTCTAGTAAATTTCAATATTAATAATAAAATAAAGATAAATTATAGGTAGGTCTAAGTCAAATTTAATTTATCGTCTGCTGCTAAAATGTTTTGGTACTTTGCCAATAAGCATCATGAGATGTTTTTATTCCAGTCCAAATCTGCAAGCTGTATATGCATGATAATGACTAAGCGTGAGTCACAAAATTGTTATAAACGTTTATAGAATAATAATATGCTAAGTTTGTTGTTGTATGAGTTAACTGCCCGTTCTAACCGTAGTTTAGTCATTTTAACAGACGGACACTTTACCTAACCATCTTTCCTGGGAAGAACCAGTACTAGACTACTATCCTCCGAAAGAAACTGTCAAAAAGATACATGGTCGGCAGCAGGGCTCGATCCCATGACCCTCAATCTATGAGAGGTCAGAGCGATTTCAAGCTAGCGACTCTTACCACTCGACCACGGAGGGAGGCGGGCTGATGCTAAGTTGCTTAAATCAAGGATATTAGTGTGTATAACGCGTTAAAAAATTACACAAGTACGGTGGATTAAGGAAAGATATACATCAAATCCAAAACACTGCTAGTCATAAGTTCTTCAAACTGGATTGAAGCAAAATAATTACAGCGATTTTTTAAAATAAAAGTAAAATAAAAATGTCTAGTTCTTGGCTTATACATGCGTAGCACCGAACCTTCCCACGTTTCTTACGCATTCTCAAATCAATACCTTCGATCTCCTGTGGCCAACCTTAATTTGTTTAAGGTTAAGAGTTAAATGTTCTTTGCCAAACAAATGTTGTTGTTTTTTAAATATTATTTTTTGTGTTAGTTTAATCAAGAGACGGTCAGGAACTGTACTAAAAATGGCTTAAATCCAAAACAATGAGGTAAACTTTTTAATTATCAACATGACTTACTTTAAACTTGGATATAGTCAAATTGAAAATGATATAGCACAATCTGTTGGTTCAGTTGAGGAAGTATATTCCCCAAGGTAAATAGGCGGATGTACGAGCTGGCATTTCCTGCTGTAACAGGAGATACCTCCACGACGGATCCTTTGGTGCACCACTATAGAAATACAAAAGTACATTTTCTTCGATGGGCTGTTATTTGAAGGAAAACATTAAGGCTTTTTGAATATAGACATATAAGGTGCTCAGGAAATTGGACATCCCGCAGCATAAAAACTTGTAGCTGCAACATCTTATATAATAAAAATACTTTGTTCCGAAAGAGACTCCTACATAAAACACACGCATGTCTTTAGCAGTTTAAAAGCAGGATTAATTTTACAACTGATCTTTGCATGGGGCCTTGTAAAAAGATACTTATACGTGCTACTGACATTCGCTAGTATCCAAATAAAATCAAAGCGTCTATATCAATATTGACACTAACATAAGTCCGACCTTATATTCGGTATTTTAAATGTTCCCGGTTAAAATGAGTTTGCATATATATGTGCTTTCTTACTTTACTTTTCATTCACATAATTCATTATTATATACACTATTCAATATACTTTCATATTATTATTGTTATCATTATTATTATTATTATCATTATCATTATTGTTATTATTATCATTATTATTATTATCATTTTTATTATTATTATTATCATCATTATTATCATTATTATCATTATTATAATTATTATTATATGAATAACAACAATGATGCTAATAATAAATAGTGTAATTTAATAATGATTATCATAAAATTTCGTCAAAAGCATGTCATTGTTTCTGGTGGCGCAATATTCCAAATTTATTTTGTGATCTGCCAAACAATTTCCAGATAAAGAAGAAAAATAGAATTAAAATAGTACTAAGGGACTACTTGTTTGCTAGTTTCGTGTGTTTGATGTCATCCGTGTTTTCAAACGGAAACTTAACTTCCTGATATAACTTGATTAAAAATTTTGACTCACTAATCTGAGATCCCTATGTGTGATTGTTTAATTGTAACTAATTTCCCGTTTATGATAGGACCAATAGCAGTGTACACATTATTCGAATTGTTATTACATGTATATAGATATATATATATACACAATATTAATGATTTACCGTAAACTCTTTCACATTGAAGTGAATACAATTGTCCTATTACTTAGAAGGTGTACGATGAAAATATTACAATACACACTATCTCTTAAGTATTCAATATCGGTTTTATCTAAAAGGCCTATTTCAAAGGCTAGCGGCATGTTCAATCAATAATGATTTATATTTTTCAAACTGTCCCATTTTCCTCTGACGTGATCACATTAGGCACTCATGTGCTGCATTTGTATTATCTGTGTTTGTTGACACTGTGCAGCAGGTCAAGGTTAACTTTTGTATATGTTTGTTATCATTTTGCCAGTTATCTGTGCAAAGGACCTATTTATACACAGTATACAGGGTGCGTTCACCAGGTCTGTGCACAGGACCTATTTATACACAGTATACATGGTGCGTTCACCAGGTCTGTGCAAAGGACCTATTTATACACAGTATACAGGGTGCGTTCACCAGGTCTGTGCAAAGGACCTATTTATACACAGTATACAGGGTGCGTTCACCAGGTCTGTGCAAAGGACCTATTTATACACAGTATACAGGGTACGTTCACCAGGTCTCAGATGATTTAAATAAGTTGTCCCGATAGTGCATTTATCTTACCATTAATTAATACTGAACTATACTAAACGGCCCGCTATATTTTTTACGTGGTGAGAAAAGTTGCATGGAGACTTATAAGCACTAATATATTTAATATATACGTCTCTCTTCATTGAAAAATTGAAGTACTTCTAAAATAAAAACTAAAAAAACATATAATATAAAAAAAAAAAAAAATTTTTTCCCCCCATAAAAAAAAAAAATTTTTTTTTTTTTTTTTTTTTTTGCGCTGTACTTTTACGTGTGAAGTTCAAATCCCATCCGAACCCGACTTTTTTTAAACTTTTTTCCTTCTGTTTTACTTATCGTGTTCAGCTTTTTAACCATTTCTTAATGTTGTACGGAAAATAAACATAAACATCTTCATTCATGCGAAACTAATACGGATAATGGCTGATTTTAGATCTGGTTATTTAAACCACGAATTTCAAAGTGATCGAGTAATACAAATTTCATATGGAAGATAATTCTAAGAGTGGGTTTTCCAAGAAAGAGCATCAAGGAAATAACTAATGTTAAAAAAGTCTAAGGATGTTTTAACGTTAAATTAAAATTATCTGCCATATAATTTGTACCTCTCGATGACAAAACATGTTTCAGAATTCATTTACTGAAACACTAATGTACCTTGACCTTTAGGTAGGGTCTTGGGTCATACAGGCAAGACATCCACTTGTGCTAGACATGTGTAATTATAAAATCTTCAAGCTGGCAGATATCGGATGTAAATAAATCAAGATTTATATAAAAAGCAGATAGTGTGTTAGATGTATTGTTTAGTGTATATAATCTTTGCTGTTCCAGACTCTTATGACATTTAAAAACTCAACTTCCGTGTACGCAAAGAACAAAACATGTCGTCTTTGACCTTAGAAACGAATACTCGTAAAGGAAGCATTATTAAAAAACATAATTTACAATTGGAGAAAAGTCAAATTTAATAAATGCTGTTTCTAATTGTATGTGTTCAAACAAGTATTGGGTCTAAACAAGGAAGGTTCTTCGATTCATATCATCTTCGCTCCTTCAAACCGTTTTAGACACATTTTTACCAGTTTATCAAATGGTATGAAAAAATTACCATTATTCTTGCAATTTGATCCTACGTTTCAACATTGCTATCTTTTTACTCTATAAACCTTCAAAGAGCACCCCCTTTTACAATAAATAGAACTGATCAAATTGAAAATTTGGCAGGTCTAGTTTAGAAATTAAGCGGGAAAAGGGCTTTACTTCTTTTTCTGGTCAACCCGCTATTGGTCATTGCAAATACGTAGCTTCCAAGGTTTGTTATCAAATTAAGAGATGCAAGTTCAATTATGATATACGGAGGTAATAGGGGGTCATTTTTGTGTCTTTAGTCGGGTTTTTTACTCACGTATACAGTGATTTATAGGCATTGTAACTTCTATTGAGGAAAACGTTTTTGCAACTGATATGACTTGGTAAAACATTCCTTTCGCACTTTGGTAGAGATCTAAGGTTACGTTACTTTTAAATTAGTTTGAAATTCCCAGTCATCTGATTTGCTACCAGTGTTATTTCGAATCTGACCAATAGGGATCATTGGATTATCCTAGATGGCAATTTTTTTAATACCTCAGGTGTAATATGTCTTCGTTTTGTGTTGTGTTGACCTCTATAGTCAAAAAGCTATTGATTGCTTCAAGCCCTTTAGCATTATATGCGGAAGTTTCAGTATTCTTCAAACTAAACTAGCCAAAAAAACTCTCAAACTCCATTAACAAATCTTTTTCTTCATAAATATTTTTAATCATATCGGATTTTTCAATATATAAATGCAAATATTATTACTTTTTACAAAATCATAATGTAATAACAAAATCAATTGCCCTAGATTTTAAACATATCATATTTGGTTGCAAAATTCCTCCTTCGTTATACATACATATTCATGTAGTTATGACACCTTTGCACCAATCCCTATATATTCACTGATTGCATCAGTATATTGATGTATTACATGTGATATCGAAGTATGAAGCAACACATATGTATTATTTACATAACAACTGATATCAGTTCATTGCTTATACGTATGTGTGTGACGTTTTAGGCAAATTTGAGCAATTATACATGATAGACTTATCACTTTGAAAGCAATATATATCATATTGGATTACAAAAGATACATGTACTTTATACTTGAGATCAGTTACAGTTCAATTCAAAAGTATAAGGACAAATTTCTCACTGTCCTCTTAAACTGGTTCGACTTTTGTAGTCGAACTTGGTTTTTACTCAGTCTAGTGTATATTGTGTAAGAAGGCCAGCAGCTATCGCCATATACATTGTATTTGCCCACTCAATAGGTAACATAAACAAGTAATTTCTTCAGTAATTCTTCCCAGGATCATGTCACGGCCCGGTATACTTGCTAGTCAGCACCCTGTGATGATATGGTATACTCGCCCATTTGCCACAACAAATTGACATGTCATTGTTTACCTAGCAACAACCAGAACCGCCTGGAAAGGTTACCTGTCAACACCCAGATGTGGCTACTAATAATTGCCACTCAACACTCAAACGTGACCTTGAATATTTGTCCTGAAATACTAGATATGGCTAGGTATACTAGTACGTGAACACCATATACATATATGGTCTAGTATGCATACCCGTCAACACCAAGATATGTCTGTAGCACAGATTTCTTGGATTTGACACAAATTGCCCACTGAACCGTTTCCTCTAGCAGATCATTTCCCACTCATTTCTGGCTTGAGTTTATAGATTGTACCAGTGTTTGTGCAATGCTAAAATTAATGTTTCCTCATGTAAAGACCCGCTACGTGGCCACCAAAAACATACCAAACATAGTATTCTTGTAGTCGAAAAACTTTTGATGGTTTAATTTCACAAACACCTTTTCATTTTCTTTTAAATATTGGATAGAGCCAATATGGTTCGTGTGTCGGACGTCACCTGTGCTATTGGACGGGAAGCATCTCTGCACTATTTTGTCTATTGGATGCGACTTAAGTCCATCAAATTTCATGACATCGTGGCCTATGACTAACTCAGTTTGGTTACTCTGGTTAGCTGCTTTATAGTGAACACGACTGTAGATATAGTAGTATCCAGTTTTGGGGACATTGATTTTTCTACCGTCAATAATTTCGGTTTCCATTGTATTGATGTCTGGTCTTTTTTTCCAAATAATAATAGGATCTTTGTCATCTTTTTTATCTGTGAAAAATATAGTAACTTAATACAGGAGTATCAAATATAAATATAACCACATAAGGCACTCTGCTTCAATTGAGGAAGGTATTGCTTAATTTAGGAGATCACTAACACAGATTCTTTAACATTTTCTTTGAAAATATAACAATTTGATCTCAGCACATCGGAACATCAATACACAACTGCATGTTATAGACAAGCAAGGTTTTATACAATAATTCTACAGCTCAAATGGAAACCTATCATTTACAGATCAACTAAAACAATATTTCTTACTTCTAGCCGAGGCGTTCAATTGCACTACCGGAATTTTTGCGCCAGCCTTTTCTGAAAATACAATGTAAATTTTAAACGAGAAGACGCGGCAATGCCGCCAAGCAAGTTTAAACGGCGCCTGTAGAAATTGCAGATTAAAAAAAAAACAGTCATCTTGACTCCCCCCTATTTTAGTAACAGTGCCCTTGACCTTGACCCTTGTGACCTTGACCCCAAAATTATTTTTTGCTACAATTTAAAAACTATTTTTTTTTTACATTTTTAGTAACAGTGACCTTGACCCTAGTGACCTTGACCCCGAAAAAATAAAAAATTGTTGAAAGACTAAAAACTAAAAATAAATAAAAATCTATTTTTAGTAACACTGACCTTGACCGTGACCCTAGTGACCTTGACCCCGAAAATTTTTTTTTGCTTAAAACAATCAAAAAACTAAAATTAAATAAAAATCTATTTTTAGTAACACTGACCTTGACCCAAGTGACCTTGGCCCCCAAAACTTTTATTTTGCTTAAAACAATCTAAAAACTAAAAATAAATAAAAATCTATTTTTAGTAACAGTGACCTTGACCTTGACCCTAGTGACCTTGACCTGGAAAAAAATTTTTTGGCTTAAAACAATCAAAACACTAAAATTAAATAAAAATCCATTTTCAATTCAGTTACCTTAACCTTGAGGCAAGTGACCTTGACCCAAAAAAAATTTTTTTTCCTTAAAATAATCAAAAAACTAAAAATAAATAAAAATCTATTTTTAGTAACAGTGACCTTGACCTTGACCTTAGTGACCCCGAAAAAAATTTTTTTTCCTTAAAACAATCAAAAAACTAAAATTATATAAAAATCTATTTTTAGTAACAGTGACCTTAACCTTGAGCCAAGTGACCTTGACCGAAAAAAATTTTTTTTTGCTTAAAACAATCAAAAAACTAAAAATAAATAAAAATCTTTTTTTAGTTACAGTGACCTTGACCTTGACCCTGGTGACCTTGACCGCGAAAAATTTTTTTTTTGCTTATCTTAAAACTATAAAAAAAACTAAAATTATATAAAAATCTATTTTTAGTAACAGTGACCTTGACCTTGAGCCAAGTGACCTTGACCCAAAAAAAAATTTTCAAAGCTTCCTCTCCACGCAAGCTTCCTACACACCAAGTGTCATTACAATTGGTCACTCCTAACTCAAGTTATTCACCGGAAACCATTTTTCTATTTTTAGTAACAGTGCCCTTGACCTTGAACCTAGTGACCCCTTATGCAATCTCAAGCTTCCTCTCTACACAAGCTACCTACACACTGAGTTTGATTGCAATTAGTCACTCCTAACTTGAGTTATTGAGCGGAAACTATTTTTCTATTTTTAGTTACAGTGACCTTGACCTTGACCCTAGTGACCCCAAATGCAATTCCAAGCGGCGTCTCCACGCAAGCTACCTACAGACCAAGTTTCATTGTAATTGGTCACTCCTAACTTGAGTTATTGAGCGGAAACCATTTTTCTATTTTAAGTAACTGTGACCTTGACCTTGATCCTAGTGACCCTAAACGCAGTTCCAAGTGGCGTCTCCACGCAAGCTACCTACACACCAAGTTTCATTGTAATTGGTCACTCCTAGCTCGAGTTATTGAGCGGAAACCGTTTTTCTATTTTTAGTAACAGTGACCTTGACCTTGACCCTAGTGACCCCAAATGCAATCCCAAGCGGCGTCTCCACGCAAGCTACCTACACACCAAGTTTCATTGCAATTGGTCACTCCTAACTAAAGTTATCCAACGGAAACCAATGTTTGACAAGACATACGACAGACGACATCGCCATTCTAATAAGTAGGTTTTTTTCAAAAAACCTGCTTAAAAATTAAAGCGATCGTCTCACAGCAGTAAACACAAACGATGAAAAGGAGTATCTATCGGGAAAATATTCCCTTATATTAAAACACAACGATTATTTGAAACACTATTGTACTAAGAACAATGATCATTACCTTCATCAAGGATTCCAATTTTTTTGATGACACTTTCTTCTGAGGCCTGTAAAGACAAAAAGTATGAGAGTTCATTATTTCTAGAAATTTGACCAAAGTAGTTCAATAACAACACATGTGCCGCGACTTTCACGTTATCCTTGGTATTTACCGCTATACTCAAATAAATTAAAAGTGCAGACACGGTTCACTGAGCATTGATTATTTATAAATACGCGTATATCATTTATAGAGCATATTTACGTAAAATGATACTCTTCATTGTGCATATTTCTCAAGGTCACAGTAAACATTTATACAAATAACTAGTATCTAATAGTCTAAGTGGGAAAATGTGGATTGTTGCTTCGTGTATACTTTCTCCCACTTTGCATATATTCCAAGACTACTGAATGATTTTATTGAACTGACACTCAAATGGTGACTTTGTCAATAACATCGTACAAGATATGTTTTAATTTTAGTGAGTTTACAAATATACCTTAACATAGAAATATTACATTCAGCATCATTTCTTACCAGCATCCTGGACAATTCTTATTCTAACTTATTTTGTATAGAATGGACCGCATTTTGTATTTATTTTTCAACATTTACAATACATGTTTACAAAGCGATCAATAAACTAAATATATACACAAAGAAGACAGCGTCTGATTTATACAAAAATGATTCTGCATGGCAGATCAGTACGTGATCATATTTCAGTCGTTATCAACACTATCGTCCGTCTGTTCACATACTCTGCTCTGTTCAGTCCTGATTTAGTAACCTAAAAGTCCAGGAAGAAGGTACGGCGTTTATTCGCCATATATATTACCAACCCTTGTTTAAAATATATGCCATTAGGAAAAGGGCTCCGTGACAATAGCTTCAAACATACAAAACAAAACTGAAAATCGGCAAACACTTTTTGTGTGCATTTTCTAAAGTTAAAAGTTACTTTTAAATGAATGACAGCGTTGCCATGCATAATTATCTTACCCATAAGCAATCTACATGCAAGATTAAAGTAGTAAAAGGTTAGATGTGACAAAGCTGTCTTCATAATATTTTTTTTTTTTGTATTGTGTTATAATAACTCAAATATCAAGCTTTTCTCCCAATTTTTCGAATGTTTAAACGCCAATCAGATTTTTTTCTATCACATGTGACTCCGTTGAGCAATAATGGTGTTAGTTAAAAAAATCAGCATTTTATAGGGGAGGGGGGCAAATTATGACTCTAAGACGAATATAATTCTCTGATAAAATGCTATTTCTTTTTTCCTCTGCATGTAAATTGTAAGTTATAAATGTCTATATTCAACACTGATAGGAAGGAATTTTCTAAACAAATATACAAGAGGAGTTATTGCTGATTTATTCCTAAAGAGCAAAATTATTTACTATGTACTAACTGCTCAAATAAATTTTATAGGACAAATCATGACTCTAAGAAGAATGTAATTCTCTGATAAAATACTATTTCTTTTGTCCTCTACATGTGAAGTGTAAGTTATAAATGTCTATCTTCAGAGAAAAATAAAGTTACAATATCATGATTTACCATCAGAAAACCTCTGCAAAAAGACAATGCCATGTGTAGAAGAGTTTTGTACAAAATACATTTAAAATTGGTTTCATTTTGGCAGCTGTGTATATTTCAGAGCCAACATTTATAAGCAATATTTAAAAGCAAACAGCAATAAACAGCAAAGAATTGCAATGCGCAGCAATTTAAAACTTACCCTAAGAAGAGCTGCGAAGATTTTCTCTGTGGAACTGCAACACTGGTTTTCTCCGCCTGGAGTTTTAAGGCCTTCTCTGTCCTTTTCTGTAAGAAAGTCACACTTTACGCAGACATTTGCTGTCGTCAGGGCTCCTGCTGAGGGTGGATCAGTGGGTTCACCTTTTTTCATAGCAACATAGAGGAAAGGAAGCCCAACTACGTTAAGGAGCACAAATATAACATTGAGCACCAATAATACAAAAAATCCCTTGCGGAAGAATGAGCCGTCACAGTTCCGGCAACACAAACCATGAGCTTGACTTTTTCCTGAACTTATGACGTCAGCATAACTGGAGTCCCCATTTTGAGAACAATTGTCATTTCGTGGTATCCGAGTCATGTTGTTCATCACATCAAAAGGATCACTTTGATTCTCTCTTTGCACGTGTGTGACAGGCTGTATGTAATTGGGACCACCGTTTGGGATTGTGACAAAAGTTTCAAGTGGTCGAGTAGGAGTTAACGAAACTGCTCGAGATGCGTGAAGAGGCTCATACATGTGATTCACAGGTTGCACTTCTGCACCAAAATGCTCGACACGAAGATTCGGGTCCCGCAAAGATGTTACACTTTGCGATCGTCTCTGGTGATTCATCCGTGTATCATGGTCTCTAATAATTTCCTCAATTATTCTCTGCCTTTGAATGTCATTTTCATGACCGTGTATTTGTGAAGTTGTATTACTTCTAATTGGAGAAACCCACTGAGTATTTTCACCACATGGGCTTCTTAGTTGAGACTGATATCCATGGGTATCAAGACTACTCTCAGTTGCCCTACGCGTACGCCTGTGACTATTATTCGTCCCATTAAAGTTATTGTCATAGGGAACAGCCGGACGTTCCGGACTGGACCCCTGCTCTTTAGAATTACATTCTTTCAGAAAAGTTTCATCTTCGCCGTAATCCAAACTCCATGAAACTTGCCGTTTTCTCTGGGCTCTTTTCATATTCCTTTCAGGTGGGTTGCTTGCCTGTGTTTGAACAGCATTAAAAATATTCGAGGAAGAACCGTGATTCGCATTTCCTGAAGAAGAATCGGACTTATTGTCTTCAAAATCACTCGACAGGTCTGTAGTTTGGGTAACAGTAGACAGAATTGTAATACCAGAGGTTTGCGACTGCTCACTCTCTAACCTCCTTTTCTTGTTTGAAGATGTATTCCTGCTCATATTTACATTTTTCACATTCGAGTTGCCACTTGCAGTTTACAAAGGATTTAATGGCACTGTCCAAATTAAGATATAGAAAAGTTAATTTTAACAGTGCTAAAGCTTTGGATATACAGCATTTAACCCATTAATTAACAACTGAACATAACAAATATGACAGAAGAATAAATAAACGGACACTACACACAGATAAATAAAAGGCAAAGTTCGTGTTCTAAGTTGCTGCACATTTCTAACTTTGTAAAACAAATTGCAAGAAATCGGCAATTTAAATAAAGACCTTAAATGGTTCAAGCTTTTTCTCCAACAGTTCTTTAATAGCAAAAAGATTGTAATATTTATGTGTTAGATAGATATCGATGTCAGTGTGATTCTTTAAAACTGTTTTCATTCAAACTAAAATTTCAGCTAAATGCTTTTATCGTGGAAACAATTAACATAATAATATAAGAATTACCTCGATTCCGTATCTCTGCACTCAAAAACACATTAATGCACTTTACTTTACCAGCTCTCTACCTAGAAGTAAAATTGAAAATATACGGCAGGTATATATGTATCGGTGTATGCAAAATTGCGGTTAACCACAAAATTGATCTTATCAGGTTTATACCTTTATCAACAGACGACAATTAAAACAATTAACCAAGAGTTTAAATTCGCAGATACTACTAACAACTTCACAAAATGAATAATATAAATTGAAAAGTTTAACTTACCTGGATTTAATCCTCGGAAACAATTGGAAGTTACACAATGTTTATAAAACACTCGGTCCTCTCGCAATACTACGAAACTATGATAATCTGTTCTATGTTAGCGGGTAGCGAACGGGGAAACCCCTCACATCTAAATCTGACGTCTCGTATCTTATTATAGGCGCATTTATTTGACAGGTAATTTTAGTAGTTAGGAAGATCGGTCCTCCTGTGTCTAATTACCGGTATATTGATATTTCACTTACCGGTGATTATATAATTATATACAGCTGATTGCATTTAAATGCAAAGATACAATTCTGTATAGGTTTTATTCTTATCAGCTTTGTTTTTTTAATTAATAGGACAAAAACGTCGCTTAATCGAATTTGCTAATTAAGCGTTGTATATACGTTTGTACAAAGTGATAATCATTCAGAGAGTATGGTGATGAATATGATAATAATAACATCAGCAGCAGCAGCAACAACAACAATAATTATGATAACAACAACGATAATCCTATTACTATGCATATATGCAAAATGATAAACAAGATGACAAATTACCTTTTCTCAATGAAACCTTCGTCAACAATAAAATGGAAAACATATATTTAAAGTAACATTATACAAAAGTGTATCATATAACACAAAGATACATAATCAACATATGTAAACACGAAGTGTATGGGTGAATGGGTGATAATATGACATATCATTAACTTACATCAGACATGTAACTAAAGTGGCTTAACAAGAAGTTAATAACTGCTTAAATCTATTGCCATACAAATGTTGCAATTAAAACGTTCTTTTTAACTGTATTTTGATGATTACTATCGTTACGGCAAATACTTAATTTCAAGATTGGGCTTTCTATATGTCAGTGCGGATATTGTAGCAGCCTATGCTGATTCCTATAGCCTTTGAACTATTATTTTAACCGCCCATAAGGCTTCTTCGTCTTAGAATGCATTTTCAAAAGAAAATCAGATCTTGAAAAATACGCGGAGAATCATACTGTAAACCCATTCAACACTATCACGGGCTGCAGGTGCGGATGGGAATATCCGGCTCTCGGGTTACTGTTTTTGGCGGTAGCTATTCCCATCTGTATTTTAAATTATTTTTGGTAAAGCAGCATTGTTCCCCTTTTTACTGACTCTGCATATAAATATTGATTTACCCACGTTAAAGTGCAGCGAATAATGCACTAGGATTGGAACACTAAGGTATTTAAAAGGAAGTACAAGTTATTTAAAAGGACTAAGTACTACACAAATCTTAGTTAAAATAGTCGTAACAGCTTTAATGAGCTTATTAGGCCTACTTTTATTCTTCTCGTAAAAGTACATAGTAGACAGGGTCAAATATAAGATGACATTTACTTATGGGAAGAGCCGTGCATAAATGTCATTGTTTGTAAATAAATGTTAACCCATGTAAAGGCAATTCAGTTGTGACTGTTATTTATTTTGTGCTTTCAGGTGACACCATTCTCGAGTTTTCACACGACATTGTCGCGAGAAGAAACGACGAAAAGCCACAAATCAGCCACCATGTTGCTTAGATACTTGCAGACAAATTGCTACTTTTAACCTACATGTAGAAGTCATACCTGTATAATATGAAATGTTTGAGTTTAGGAAAATAACTGCTTCAAATTTAAATTGACTCCTCCACTTTTAGATTAGCTATGTGCAATTGTATTAGTTACAAATGATAATATACTATCTACAGTGTTAAAAAAGACAATATGTAAAATATGCCCAGTAAAATGTTGAAAGTAAAGCTAGAATATATTCATAAACGCACTTGAAAGGTGGCCACTACTTGCTATACTTATTTCAGATTATTGAAAGAGAAATTGGGTTGTGAAAAAGACATTCAAATATAAAATGTATGTGTACTGTTATAATGGAGACGAATAAACATCCGAATTTATCTTCAAACAAACAAGAGCTGTCCCTCACGAAGGACGAATGCCACCGAAAGAGGTGTCTCACAGTCTGTCCTCTCCATGTGCTCAATAATTGTGGTATGTAATTTTAACATCCATGCGACACATCAGCTTGAATGTGTGCATATAAAGAGGATTCCAGTGTGACCTTGACCTTTGAGGGAGGAATGTGGGTCTTGCACGCGACACGTCGTCTTGATGTGCTAGACATTTGTGCCAAGTTGTTTTAAAATCCTTCAATGCATGACAAAGTTATAGTCCGGACACGAATGTGTGCATATATACAGGATTCTATAACCTTCAAACTCTAAGTGTGACCTTGACCTTTGAGGTAGGGATGTGGTTGTTGCACGCGACACGCCGTCTTGATGTGCTAGACATTTATGCCAAGTTATTTTAAAATCCTTCAATACAGGACAAAGTTACAGTCCGGACACGAATGTGTGCACATAAAGAGGATTCCATAACCTTCAAATTCCAAGTGTGACCTTGACCTTTGAGGTAGGAACGTAGGTCTAGCACGCGACACGTCGTATTGGTGTGCTAGACATTTGTGCCAAGTCATTTTAAAATCCTTCAATGCATGACAGAGTTACAGTCCGGACACGAATTTGTAAGTGGGGACGCACAGACGGACGGACGGACGGTCAAACGGACAGACGAACGGTGCGATTTTAATATGCCGCCCTTTCGAGGGCATAAAAAGCGCACGCAAATCCCCATGCATATTATGTGATATAAAAAACAAGAACACTTTTTCTACTTTTCTTCAAAATGTTTAGGACTGTTTTGTGTTTTGACGTGCGGTTAGTGAAGAAAAAATGGAGAAATTTTTTACTGTTGTAACGACCCATTTTTATACCATTTTCTGAAAACGCTTATCGGCATGTTACCACATATCTAGGTAAGTATGTCATGAAGCAAGGGTTTTCGCCACTTACTTTTTTTGCATGGAATGTCGCATGCGAATGTGTATGTAAACTGCTGCTTATACATAGAGTACAGGTAAAATACCTAATTAGCATTTAACCGCAACAAGAAACGAGGTGAGATTGTCTATTACAAGAAAACGATTCGTCCAACAACACGCTCGACTATTGTCCAAAAGTCTAAATATCTAATTAGGTGAATTCTAAACAATTCAATCAATATAGGGCCCAGTTTAATAGAAATACAGTTCAGAAATATAAGATTTTTAAGACTTGATACCCTTCCCAAACACTTTCATGTATGTGGGTAAATATATCTTACATTTTTCTGTTTTAAAGGGCATATTTAATTATTTTAATGTTACTAATAGTGTCTTGTTGGCAGATGGTTTATGTGTGCGTATATATATATTATTTTATTAGGCTCCTATGATTCTATATAATGAATGAAATATTGTGTGTTTGAATGTATTTATTTTTACCTTGTTTCTAAATGGATGATACTGAAATACATGATATACAATGTATGTAAAGTTTCATTCTTATATTTGCATTAGATTTGAATAAAGGAATTTGCACGTCAAACTTTAACCATCATAGATTTGTCCAAAGAGAGTTTTCCAAAATTCACGCAAGAGTCCATTGATCTGTGTAGAGTTTCAACACAATGTTTCCATTACTTTTGAAGATGGCATTTTGCACGCAAAATTTAACCCAGTCTTTTTCAGTTCAGAAAAGTGCACATTTTTCAAAATGATTATGCAAGAGTTATGTATCTTGATGAATGTTATTACCTTGTATGTGTCCACATACACCTTTATATCATGTTTAATCCAGTACCTCCCAGAGACCTTCCAGGGGTCGTATTCCAATAGCATATTAAGTGATTTCTTAAGTATTTTAACTTAAGTTCAACATTTTTAATTATTATAATTCATTTAAAAGTGAATGATTGTGTGTAATTTAATCATCATTATAGAAAATGGTCATGGAAGATTTAATAAATTTTCAACATGCTGCAATGCACATTCTCCTTTTTAAATTATCTTCTTAAGGAAATTGTTAAGTTTAAGGAAAATCTTAAGATTTGACTTAAGATGCTACTGGAATATGTTTTGAAAATAGCGACTTACAACTTCAGAACCATGCATGATTGTCCCTAATTTGTGATTGGTCTGTCGTTAGCCGCGTGACCCGGTAAACGTTACCAAACTCCCCGCGGTTAATCAGAAGCGAATCAGTGGTCCAGTGGTTAACGTGCTGGACTTGTTATCCCCGGATCACAGGTTCGATCCCCCGCTCCTCCACTAACATAACTTATGGTATTTCGAATGAGACCTAAACCCGAGGTCCGATGTATCGGTGCTGTACTGGCATGTTAAACAAACAAGGGGTGTTTTAAATCCTTCCCCCCCCCCCCAAAAAAACTAAACTCTTGTGGTTTTTTTCTTTTCCTTCCCCAAACCCCCCTGATTGGGACTTGATGCTTTTGTAGCAAAATACAATGTATACATGTACATTTGTATTTACAGTTAATAACATTGCTAAATATCGATTTTACTTTCATTTTTTCTATTCAGACGCTTAGCAGCTATGTCTACCGTAGTCATAGAACAAAACACATACTGGCAGATGAGTTCTTTGGTAAATATCACATACCTTATGTCCATAGATTTGGATATATACCTCATTATCAGTCAATATTTGTATGTTATGCATTCAATGTTAACCCACACATTTTCAGAAGTCTTTAGAAATAAGAAAAAAAATACTAATGTACTATGTAACAACATGTATGATCAAGGATTAATTTTTGACAAGGCTTACACTTAATCAACTCTCTCTGTTCCGAAGTCGTTTGTATGTATCGTGTGCCCAACTATCTATTTATTTATATTCTTTTATTTTTATTGAGGAGGGCTGCATTTCATACACTGCACCCTGGTCACAGACTTTGATTTTTGTGATTTACCTAATTATATATGTGACAAGTTTTTACGTAAGTCCACCAGCAGAATTTGAATGCAGTGCAAATAATTCACAACTTATTTTTCACTTAAACAATAACTATAATCGTGATAATGTATAATACATGTATTTTTCAATCTTTGAACCATTGGCTCTTCAGTGAGACATATCATGGAACTTTAAAATGACTCATAATTATATATTTATCTAAGGATATTTGTATAGATCAAATATTGATTTAATATCAGTTCATAAAAAGTAGAATGGCTATATGTCGAGGACATGGATAAGGCAGTCAGTTAATCCGTGTCAGCTCGTGTCTTTCACCAGTGTTAATCGGTGTCATTAACCAGTGTTAATCGGTGTCATTAACCAGTGTTAATCGGTGTCATTAACCAGTGTTAATCGGTGTCTTTAACCAGTGTTAATCGGTGTCATTAACCAGTGTTAATCGGTGTCATTAACCAGTGTTAATCGGTGTCATTAACCAGTGTTTATATATTGAAGACCAAAATGAAAGGACTCGTGGTCTTGGTCTAAAACACTTTTTCATACTGATTGTTTAGATTCCTCCAACATATTTTACCGGGGGAGGGGGCAGGGGGCAGGGGATACGGGAGAAGGGGCAGGGGATACGGGGGAGGGGTCATTAAAACAAAAGTGCCATGTTAGTCTTACAATGCACTCTTATGCCTTCTTTATGACAAGCGAAAGATCAACAATGAATGCAGTCAACAAAGTGTCGCTATTATCTGTCTGATGTAGCATATTGGACATTTTTCCGGGCATGGCTCTATTCATACAGATCATGACTTGTAAAAAGTGACCTGTAGGGTATTGTAACAGTTGTACAAAATCTTAATGCAATACAAATTATGTCTTGACATGATTCTGGTTATAAGAAAAAGTTGCTAGACTGTTAAAGGGCGCTCGTCCGATCAAGCATATATTTGTCTCCAAGATCCAAGATCTGTCATATAAAGTATAACACTGTATTCATGATTAAATGTGGATGCTAATGTACAAAAATAATGTAAACGGTCGACGGACAGACAGACGATGGACATCTGTCGATTTGAGTTTGATGCTTGTTAAAGCAAACCCCCCCCAATAATCCAAAACCCCTTTTTTTGGGGGGAGTTTCCCCCCCCCCCCCCCAAACTATTCAAATGTTTTATTGTTGGTAGAGCTTTTGTTAAACCTATACATTTTCAAACTCCTCACCGCTCTCAATACAGTAAAGGGAAGTAACCTCTGTGGGGGCGGGGGGAGGGCGGGGGCGATACATGTTTAGGAAATTCATAAACTAAACAAATAAAAGAAAACAAATGACGTTGCTCGTGATCACAAAGATAAAGGTCACTAAGTGTAAAATAAATTCTTACCCGTCTTCGAACTTTGAAGAAGGCACACAGCTAGGGGTGACCCTTGCACTCTAATTTTTATTGCATTTTATGCATTGTTTACTTGCTCGAGAAAATCATGTCAATATTTTTGAAAACAGCATTTGTTTCAGTTGCGTGATCATTATCATAGGTGTAACTTTTTTTCGCAGCACATGACATTGTTAGAGAATACGATTTATTTGACGACAGACTATCAGAAATATGTGACCCGGTTTCCTCAAGCATAGGACGGCGTATATAAATCAACAAAACGTTTTGGTATAGGGAGCATCCCTTGTTTAAAAGTTGATAATACAAATGTAGGTATGTCTATTTACTATAATTATCCATAGACTTATTTCTTTCTGTAATGATGAGAAAAATTATTGTGCTCGTTTATTTTTTAAAATTTCGAAAAGCTATACATTACTTCTACATACAATAAAACTAGATGGATGTTCAGAAGAACACTTTTGTCGCCCTCTTACACTTAGTCAGAATAACTAATAATTTATACAAAAAAAGCACATAAAGGGGCGAAATTCTGTCAAATATGACCTTGACCTACAAAATTTTGCGGCAGCATGACCCTTTTGTCATAAGCAATACAATTAGAAAGTTTGATGAAGAAATCTTAAAAAATGGCAAAATTATAGCCAAAATATAAGTACAAAAAGGGGCATAACTCTGTCATAAGATTTTGGCGACAATACAACCCTTTTGCCATAAACGATGCAATTTGAAAGTTTAATGAAGAAATCTAAAGAAATGGCAAATTTATAAAGTTTTCGTACAAAAAGTACAAAAAATGGCAAAGTTACAGCCAACGTTAAGTTTGTGACTGACTGATGGACAGACGGACAGACGGACAAAGCGATCTCTATGTATCTCCTTTTCACAGAAAGGGCGACACAAAAAATACTACAAAACATTTTTTCGTATGAAATTATAGTTTTTTAAGGCGCTGCCTTTAAACTATTTCAAAGCTATGTCGCATATCACGAAATCAGTAAAACCTATGTTGTAATACTTAAAAAGTTCACTAGGTCAACATCTGGTATCGCTTTAACCTCAATTGATATGTTTGTTTTGATTGCCGAAACGGGTGATAAATTATTCACCTGGATATATCTCAATTTTATGATACTTGCCGAAGTAAATGCATATCTAGTTTATGGAAATAATAACAACTTTTTTATGTATTTACTTACACGTCCATTTATCAAAGCAAGGAAACGACAGCATACAGGTGAAATTGTGTTTTGAATTAATCAATAGGAAAACCAATGCTTCCGGATGCTTGACTCTGTAACTTGAACTCGATGTACCTATATCTAGGTAAAACATTCACACGTTCTCTCACCAAAACCGAAAGTAAACCCTATCATCTTTCTGTTATTTTTTATTTCGAAATTAAAATACGGGAATTTCAACATCCCAGTTGGCGGGAAAATGTATATAAAGTATTAGCTTTAAACAAGATCTACTCAGTTTGAAACATGACACACTATAGCTGAAAGACTGTAAATGTTGCGTGACTTAACATATCTCCTCGGCGTTTATCCTATAGTATATATTCTTCAAATGATTGTCTCGTCTCAGTACATTTACTCTTGATCTATAGTATGTGTCTGATTACTCAGGGTGCACAGTGTGATAATTATTCAATGTACAGTAACATGAGGAAGCTTACGTTAAATTGACTAGATCTGTATCACTCCTTCGTTTTCTTTTTTCGCTTAAAGTGAATATAATATATCACCTTATGACATTGTGGAAGGTCATAAAAGTAATAAATATAATGTTGCGAAATTTAGCTAAGTGATATATCAGTAATTTTATACGTATATATTGAAACCGCAAATTGTTGCAATATTAGTCGCTAAACGTGAAATCGTGGAAATGACGTTTTGTAATTCTTACATTTAGTCTACTTGTATAATTGCATACTTATTTCAACACAAATTGTGTCCACAACTTGCATCAGCTCTCTATATACATGAGTTTATCTATTCTCCCAGTTATTGCATCCCGGTTATTGCATCCCGGTTATTAACATCTTTAAAGAAAAGGACCAAAACGACACATCTTCAAGTGTTTTTAGAGCAAAAAAAAAATCGCCGACCGACCTGCCTTCATTTTAAACAAGTATATAGGTCAGAAACGTACATATACTTTTTCACTTAGACGTATATACTAGTAGTCTAGTAGTTGCAAAGAGGATAAATTTTCGCGTAACGAAAATATGGCGATTTGTAAGTAGACAGACCTTTTTCGCGAATTTCAAATTCGCGAAAGGAGAATTGTCTTTTAGTAAAGCTATGAGAAATGAATCGTTCAGGATATCTTTATATTAGCGAAGTGGTAAATATCAAAAATTAAATCATCACCAATATTTACCAAATTTACCGTTACGTAGTTTTCCTATATGCTTTCGTCGGTACATTTCGCAACATTATATTTATTACTTGTCTGCCCTCTACAGTTATCTAGTTTCACTATGTAAGCGAAAAAGAAAACGATGGGGTGCTAAAGATCTAGTCAATCCCATGTTACATTTAAATTTTTTTCACAGTTGTATGCATTTTACTCTTTTATTTTGCAAATGAATATACTTGTTTCACTTATACATGTGCCTGAATTGTCCAACTTTTAGATCTACATCAGACGGTTAATACAGTGCACTTGAAGATACATTGATTAGAGATGTGCGAAATGGTAGTAACGGCCGCCCATAGAATGCAATGGTCCATAAGGTAAAAAGTGGCGGATAGACGGACGTACAGATGGAGAAAGTTAACTGAAAGTTAGTAAAGGTAACTTCATCATCAATTGCAAGAACAATTTGTCGTGTAGGACCTCATAGTGCACTGATTTACCCCATGTCAATAAGTACAGGCACTCGTATTACAAAAAAAAATCCGGATGATTTATAATATGCAAATAGGTTGTTTATTATATTTAATAACTATCTAATCTACTGGCACCATCAAGATCCATGCAATTATTAACAAATTATATATGTTTTTTTCCCTTTTTAACAACAAGATATTCACAGATAAACTGACTGCTAAAAATAAAGTAAGTTTAACAAGTTTACATTTGAAATGGATTTACAAGTTTTGTAATATAGCTCATCCTAATATCAATAACTGTATTCAACCAAAAAAGATATTATGTATGTAATCATAAATGTATATTAAAATTCGTAAATGATAAGCCCTGATTTCTGTCTTGATGGACTTATTCGATATTCACGGTTAACATCGTTATGTTCTGACAGCCGTTTTTTGTCCCCCAAAGCCATCTTTGTACCCCTCCTAACAACGGATAAATGATTAAAGCTAATGAAAAAAGCAACCAATCTGAGTCACTTGTGACTTATCTGCATGTCACCATGTAGATCTATCAGAAATACTGATTTTCGTGATTTTCAAAAATTATGTTGTATGACAAACATTGAGCCAGCTTGCACCTTAATTTTATGTGTATCCTCAACTTGGATTCCCAGACCCGTTAGCTGTTTTGTCAATTATCTATTGTTGGTCAAAATACTTGATGGATTTTCTTCAGACTAAAGCGGAGGGTATCTGAAATTTGAAGCGCCGTCAGCATACCTTTTAGAATGTTTTTGTACATATTTCCTGAAAACGAGGTTTGGTTGCGGAAAATGCGATGGTCGATGTGGTATCCTCAATGTTTCAAAACACCAGATACTTTTTGTTTTTAATGCTTCCCTGTTTGAGGGGACATAACTTTTACAGACTAATTTTATGATGTTAAGAGTTACCTACCTTGTTTTAGAGGACATCACCTTTTAGTCTGGTTCCCTGTCGTACTAGCATGCTATACTATTTTAACGAAAAATTTAAAAAAAAAAAAAAAAAAAAAAATGTCACTGGAAATCGAACCGTATGGGTAGGGGCAGGTTACACAAGTCTCATTACCTTTATCGATACTTCTTAATGTGAACATTTACCTCCCCTGTTTCTGGGGACATCACTCTTACTGATTTCGTTTAAGATGTGAAGGTTTACCTCCTCTGTTTCAGGGATCATTACTCTTACCGACTAATTTTCAGATTCCCTGTATAAATGGACAACACTCTTACCCATTCATTTTAAGATGATACGTATTACTTCCCCCGTTTCAGGGGAAATCACTCTTCAGACGACAAAATTAGCATTCCCTGTATCAACGGACAGCGCTCTGACCCATTAATTTTAAATTGACAAGAACTACCGTCCCCTTGTCGATTTCTTTTCAGACTAATATATAAACATCCCCTGACATTACTCTTACCGACTACTTTCAAGCTTCAATTTTATGCTGGGTCATTTCGTAATTGTTAAGTTTACTCGGGGACATAATTCTTACCGACTTTTATAAAGATGTGAGCCTTTACCTCCTCGGTTTCATGGGATATCACTCTTACTTATTCGAAGTTAGCAACATGTACCTTCCCTGTTTAAGGGGACGTCACACTTACCGACTTATTTTAAGATGTAAGGATTTGCCGACCCTGTATCAGAGGACATTACTCTGGCTTACAGACTAATTTTAAGATGGCAAGATTTATATCGCCTGATTCAGGGTGCATCACTCTTACATATTTCTTTCAAGATGAAAATATTTACCTAAACCTTTTTAAGAGGCATTATTCATATCGACTTATTTCTAGCAAGTAAAATTGATCTCCCTTGTTTCAGGGTACATCACTCGTCGATATTTATAAGATGGAAAGATTTACCTCCCGACAGCACAGTTACCTACTTCTTTTAAACCCTGTAGCAGGGGAGGTTACTTTTCCCCGACTGATTTTAAGATGGCAAGATTTACCACCCCTATTTCAAGGAACAGCATTCTTATGGACTTATTTTAAGATGGCAATAATTACTTCCTCTATTACATGGGCATCACAGGGCCCTTGCTTTTAGAGTCAAGGGACTCCCCTTGCCTGTTTGTAGAATTTGCCTCCTGTATACTCTTCATATCAAGATGTTAAAAATCCCCTCCCCCCTAAAGTATTATTTGACACCCCCCCCCCCCCCCCTCTTTTGATTTTCAAGCTTCCCTGAAAGTTTGATGAAATTCAACAATAGATTTTGGAAATGGAGAGCAGAAACGAAAAAGTGACAGATGGCAAGGGGAAAACAATATGGGGAGACATACTTGTGAGTTTGAAAGCCGACAGTGTTTCTTGCCAAAATTCGGCATCTTGATGGCTTAAATTCCAGATACATGTAGCCCCAGACATAATTATGTTGCTAATTTGTTTGATTCTTGTCAGATAGAGAAGACGCCAATAAATGTTAGATTACGCCACAAAACTATCATGTAGAGGTAAGTAACAGATGGCTAAACTAGGTCCTGTTTTATTCTCAACCAATGTAACTGTTCAATATGCTTTAGTATTTTCAGTTTCAGGTAAATGTAAGACAGATATTGAATCTTTTCTAAGTACGAAAATAGAAACTGTCAGTGAATGGCTTCTTTGTATTAGTTATTTTTTTCTTTTGGCAAGAGAGCAGATGTTGTTTGGCTGCAGACAAAGGCTGCAGTCTTAGTCTAACTTAAATATATGTTGAAAGGAACAAGATTTTGAGGGCTAAAAGTCATATCTACTGAACGAAACCAACCTGAATCAGGTTTTAAAAAACAAAAAAAACTCATTTTATTTATAAACTTTATAACCAAGAGTTACCACTGCAGTTTTTCTTGGGAGATAGGATGTGTTTCTAAACTTGACTCCGATACTGTTCGAGCCAACAATGATGGACTTCATATGTGCCATGTAAGAAGTGATCGATTGGTCCACTGTTTATTGAGGTAGAAACATTTTGTTATCTGCAGGGTAAGGGTTGAACTGGGGATATATAAATAGACTAGTACCTTGTTCTAACATCTGCCATAATATCTCTTGCAAAAGACAGGAATCATAAACTCCATATGTCCAGAGATAATACAAACAAATTTATGTTTATATACATTGCTTTATTACTCACACCAAAATGACAACATCTGATATATTTTAACAAGTGATGTTTAAAACATCAATACAATTTTCTGGTATACACTGCATACATAGACAACTTCACAGGGTCAAAATTTTGAGAAATTCCCCTTTCCAATGTTTGGCAAGTTGAAAAATGTTCAAAATGTCCACTGCAAGTGAAGGGAAATAACTCAGTTATTACATACATGTACAGCAAGAATACGCAGTAATCACGATGTGAGGTGCCAACAGAATTACGCACCATATCAAAATTTGACATTACCTATGGCAAAACAATGCTTGTGGAAACTGACAAATTAAGTCCAGACTTTATTCTTACAAAGGTAGAGTCTATCAAGAAACAATGTTCTACTGGTATAAGCGGTGTTCATCGTCTAATAAACCACGATTTTGGATTCTGGGGCACAATGATACACCAAGTGGGGTGTAGGCCTATATGGTTTATAACTAAGCAGCTGAAGGACAGAAAGTTGTTTATTAGATGATGAACAACACTTAAGAACAAAATTTCCGTTCTAACATGACAAAGTATCCCCATCAAGCTAAATAATGTAATGACAAATGGAGCAAGTCATGTTAAAAATGACGTATCATTTTAAGAATAAAAAATGCTCAATAGCTTTCAATTTAATGAAATAAAATGCATGTAGATAAGACGAACAGATTCTTAATGTATGTTGTATAATTGTTTTTGTATCACCCTGACATTATCAAAATGAAGAGGTGTAACTGTTGCATGCAGATAATTGTATAAAGTACAACTCGAGCTATCAATGGAAGTGATTAATACCTCTTCTTATGTACTAGTCACTATGGCACCAAAGTATTCTATGGTACTGTAAAATACTGTAGCAGTACTTTATACTTCTGATTAGTACTGTTGTACTCTATAGTATGTAGAGTTACGTAGTATTCTGAATTACATGTATTTTAATGTAGTATATAGAACTAAATGTATATTTAAAGCTTTTTCTTATTTAAGTAATAGCTGCCCCTTGTATTTTAAGTTTTTTTTTTATTTTAGTAATAGCTGCCCATTATATTTTTAGCTTTTACTTGCTAAGTAATAGTGGCCCCTTGTACGCACCTCAACGGAACCATTCGCTGGTTTTTGGTAGGGGACAATGCAAGAATGCTACATAGCAAGTTTGGTGACATTCCATCCACTGATTCATAACAAGAAGCCTATCAAATACTTTACTACTTTTAGTAACAGTGGCCACAGGAACCCTTCCTGCCCTTTGAAAGGGGACAACACAAGGATGCTACAGAGCAAGTTTGGTAAAACTGTGACATATAAGTTATAAGAGTCAATAATTGAGCTTGTTTAGATCTTTAGGTCATTCTCTTCTGGCCAAGTTTGATTATGACTGTTAAATATGGCCTATAATGTGTGTACACAAAAGAAACTTTTGATGATAGCCACACAATTGATGGACAGTGGACTCAAATCAAGCCTAATCATTAACCATGATCACTCAGAGGAGCCAAAACTTCCAATACTTCATATAAATCTTGTAAAAAAAAATTCAGTAATACCATATACAAAACACTACAACATTCACACAAAACTGCTATTCGTGTTATAATGCCTCAAAATAATTATGAATCAAGGATACAATCGTTGGAAATGAAAATGAAGGTCACAACAGCAATGAAACATGAAGACTGCCATAACAAATTGGTTCAAATTGATTACAAGTCTGACATGATCTTTTTCCCTAGTCAGGTCCCTGAGACATTTGACCTCATACTGATGCTTCCCTGAAAGTTTAATGCAAATCCAACAAGTGAATTTGAAGATGAACAGCGGGCAAGAGTTTCAAGTCTCAGGCCTCTATGACCTTGACCCCAAATTGTAATATGAACAACTAAATTTGAATGTGATGCTTCCCTGAGAGTTTGATGTAAATCCAACAAGGTGATTTGGAGATGAGGAGCGGACAAAATTTCAGGCCCCTGTGACTTTGACCTAAGCCAACTTAAAAATCCAAATGGCTATGAATCAATATGAAGATCTCAATGACTACAAAATATTATGAAGATGTCAATGGCTATGAATCAATATAAAGTTCTCAATGGCTATAAATCAATATGAAGATCTCAATTGCTATGAATCAATATTACACTCTCAATGGCTATGAATCAATATGAAGCTCTCAATGGCTATGAATCAATATGTAGCTCTCAATGGCTATGAATCAATATGAAGATCTCAATGGCCGCGAATCAATATAAAGCTCTCAAAGGTTATGAATCAATATAAAAATCTATCAATGGCTATGAATCAATATGAAGATCTCAATGGCTATGAATCAATATAAAGCTCTCAATGGCTATGAATCAATGGCTACAAATCAATATGAAGATAACTATGGCTATGAAAGTATGAATCAATATTAGGATAACAATAGCTTTGAATCAATGTGAAGATCACATCATGGCTATATATCAACTTGAAGAACACATAGCTATTAATCGATTTGAAGAACACTTCTTGGCCATGAATCAATGTGAAGAACACATCATGGCCATGAATCAATGTGAAGAACACATCATGGCCATGAATCAATGTGAAGAACACATCATAGCTATTAATCAATATCACCATAACCATGCATTAGGATGATGGGCACATTTCACTTCAATATAATCCTGACATAGATTCAATATAACTTTGATAAAAGCAGGTCTTCCATTTATCAAATACTATCGCTTCTCTGCTGCCTTCGTTGAATCTAAACTTAAATATCGTCTGGTGTTTTGAAAGTACTCATTTTATAACAAACACAACTTATTTAGCTATATTTAATAATCACTCAATAAAATGTTTACTATATAAAGAGGTAATTGTAAGTAGGTCAAAGTCAAATGCAATTTATCGTCTGCTACTTAAATGTTTTGTACTTTGCAAATTAGCATCATGAGATGTTTTTATTCCAGTCCAAATCTGCAAACTGTATATGCATGATAATGACTAAGCGTGAGTCACAAAATTGTTATAAACGTTTATAGGATAATAGTATGCTAAGTTTATTGTTATACGCGTAAACTGTCCGTTTAGTCATTTTAACAAGCGGACAGTTTACCAAACCATCTTTCCTGGGAATAACCGGTACTAGACTACTATCCTCCGAAAGAAACTACCAAAAAGAGACATGGTCGGCAGCAGACCCATGACC
Source organism: Saxidomus purpurata (assembly GCA_022818135.1). Classification (NCBI taxonomy): domain Eukaryota; kingdom Metazoa; phylum Mollusca; class Bivalvia; order Venerida; family Veneridae; genus Saxidomus; species Saxidomus purpurata. Next base: position 8,581,457 of record JAFMSR010000015.1, read on the forward strand.
CTCAATCTATGAGAAGTCAGAGCGATTTCAAGCTAGCTATTCTAACCGCTCGACAACGGAGGGAGGCGGGCTGATGTTAAGTTGCTTAAATCAGGGATATTAATGTGCATAACGCGTTAATAAATTACATAGGTACTGTGGATTAAGGAAATATATACATCAATCCAAAAGCACAGCCGGTCATAAATTCTTCAAACTGGATAGATGCAAAGTAATTACAGAATTGTTTTAAAATAAAAATTCTAGTTCTTGGCTTATACGTGCGTTTAAATTTCATTGTAGCATTGTACTTTCCTACCATTTGTTACTCATTCACAAATCAACGCCTTGGATCTCATGACAGATGAGTTCGAAGGCCAACCGTAATTTGATTAAGGTTAAGAGTTAAATGTTCTTTGCCAAACAAATGTTTTTTAAAACATTATTGATACTGACATATATTGATTAAAGATATCAGGAACTGTACTAAAAATGGCCTGAATCCAAAACAATGAGGTAACCTTTTTAAATATCAACATTTTTTACTATAAACTTGGATATAGTCAAATTGAAAATGATATAGCACAATCTGTTGCCTCAGTTGAGGAATTACATTCCCAAGGTAAATTTGCGGATGTACGAGCTGGCATTTCCTGCTGTAACAGGAGATACCTCCACGACGGAATCATTTGGTGCACCACTATAGAAATACAAAAGTACATTTTCTTCGATGAGCTATTATTTTAAGGAAACCATTTAGGCTTTTTGAGTACAACCATATTAGGTGCTCAGGAAATTGGACACCCCGCAGCATAAAAACTTGTAGCTGCAACATCTTACATAATAGAATACATTGTTTCGAAAGAAACTCCTACATAAAAACACACGTCTTTAACATGTCGTTTGTATTCTAAAAGCGGGATTGATTTTATAACTGCATGGGGCCTTATCAAAAGATATTCATACGAGCTACTGACATTCGCTAGTCAAATCATCAATATTGACCCTAGCATAAGTCCGACCTTATATACGGTATTTTAAATGATCCCGGTTAAAATGAGTTTGCATATATATGTGCTTTCTTGCTTTACTTTTCATTCACATAATTCATTATTATATATACTATTCAATATACTTTCATATTATTATTTTAATCATTATTATTATTATTATCATTAATGTTATTATTATCATTATTATTATTATCATTGTTTTTATTATTATTATTTTTATTATTATTATAATTATTATTATTATTATTAAATGAATAATGAACAATGATGATAATGATAAATAGTTGATTTTAATTTAATACTGATTATCATAAAATGTCGTCCAAAGCATGTCATTGTTTCTGGTGGCGCAATATTCCAAATTTATTTTGTGATCTGCCAAACCATTTCCAGATAGAGAAGAAAAATAAAATTAAAATAGTACTAAGGAACTACTTTTTTGCTAGTTTCGTGTGTTTGATGTCATCCGTTTTTTTTTCAAATGATAAATTAACTTCCTGATATAACTTGATTAAAACATTTGACTCACTATGTGTGATTGTTTAAGTAACAAATTTCCCGTTTATGTTAGGACCAATAGCAGTGTACACATTATTCGAATTGTTATTACATGTATATAGATAAATATATATATACAATATTAATGATTTACCGTAAACTCTTTCACATTGAAGTGAATACAATTGTACTATTATTTAGAAGGTATACGATGAAAATATTACAATACACACTACCTCTTAAGTGTTCAATATCGGTTTTATCTAAAAGGCCCATTTCAAAGGCTAGCGGCATGTTTTTCAAACTGTCCCATTTCCCCCTGACGTGATCACATTAGGCACTCATGTGCTGCATTTGTATTATCTGTGTTTGTTGACACTGTGCAGCAGGTCAAGGTTAACTTTTGCATATGTTTGCTATCATTTTGCCTATTATCTGTGTAAAGGACCTATTTATACACCGTATACAGGGTACGTTGATCAGGTCTCAGATTATTTAAATAAGTTGTCCCAATAGTGCATTTATCTTACCATTAATTAATACTGAACTATACTAAACGGCCCGCTATATTTTTTACGTGGTGAGAAAAGATGCATGGGCACTTAAGCACTAGTATATTGAATATATACGTCTCTCTTCATTGAAAAATTGAGGTACTTCTAAGATGAAACCTGTAGACCCAGCCTATGTCTCTCTTCATTGAAAAAATGAGGTACTTATGAGATGAAAACTGTAGACAAAGTCTATATTTCTAGAAATGCAAGAGTTGTCGTTCTTTATATAGATTTATATAAGGTTTCTAGAGATGCAAGAGTTGTCATTCTTTATATAAATTTATGTAAGTTTATTTTTCCAGCGTCTAAGTAGACGATTGTCGTAGCGTAATTGGTTAAGGCGTCTGCGCTGTACTTTTACGGGTGAAGTTCAAATCCCATCTGAACCCTTTTTTTAACTTTTTCCCTTCTGTTTTACTTATCGTTTTCAGCTTTTTAACCATTTCTAAATGTTGTACGGCAAATAAACATAAACATCTTCATTCATGCGAAACTAATACGGATAATGGATGATTTTAGATCTGGTTATTTAAAACCACGAATTTCAAAGTGATGGAGTAATACAAATTTCATATGGAAGATAATTCTAAGAGTGGGTTTTCCACGGAAGAGCATCAAGGAAATAAACAATGTTAAAAAAGTCTAAGGATGTTTTAACGTTAAATTAGAATTATCTGCCATATAATTTGTACCTCTCGATCATTTTGAAATTCATTTACCGGAAAAATCTACCTAGTATCTTCAGAAAGGCAAGACATCGCTAACTAAAAAATAAGCTGGCAGATATTTGATAAATAGATAAAGAAGAAAAGGGCAGATAGTGTGTTAGATGTATTGTTTTGTGTATATAATCTTTTCTGTTCCAGACTCTAATGACATTTAAAAATCCAACTTCCGTGTACGCAAAATGTCATCTTTGACCTTAGAAACGTATACTCGTAAAGGAAGCATTATTAAAAAACATAATTTACAATTGGAGAAAAGTCAAATTTAAAGTGACATTATGCGCATTTTTTTCAAGTAAAAATCCAGTTGAATATGGTGTGTGTACAAAAGCGTAGAGGAAATAATAGCTTTTAACCCAATACATCAAACTCTTCACGCTACCAGTATGAAATAATAACTTTCCAAATATTGATTTTCTTATTTGACTGGGAGAGTCAATTTAAGAAAAGGACAACTGCATGCAGGAGTTGCTTCCCTTCCACTGCCGAAATCTCTACCAAGACACAATCAACTATCATTTTATCAGTCCGAATTTTTATATCTAAAGCACCAACTTCAAATACTAATGCGGCATAATCATTAATTTAACACATTTAAATGAATAGCAACCAAAAATTGCTTTTATAAAACTGTCACCAAAAATACACTATGTGCAGTAAGATGCGCATAATGTCACTTTAATAAATGCTGTTTCTAATTGTATGTGTTCAAACAAGTATTGGTCTAAACAAGGAAAGTTTCGATCATATCATCTTCGCTCCTCAAACCGTTTTAGACACATTCCAGTTTATCAAATGGTATGAAAAAAATTACCATAAGGGTGACATTATCCTTGCAATTTGATCACGATCAACATTGCTATCTTTTTACTCTATAAACCTTCAAAGAGCACCCCCTTTTACAAAAAATAGGACTGATCAAATTGAAAATTTGGCAGGTCTAGTTTAGAAATTAAGCGGGAAAAGGGCTTTACTTCTTTTTCTGGTCAACCCGCTATTGGTCATTGCAAATACGTAGCTTCCAAGGTTTGTTATCAAATTAAGAGATGCAAGTTCAATTATGATATACGGAGGTAATAGGGGGTCATTTCTCTGTCTTTAGTCGGGTTTTTACTCATGTATACAGTGATTTTTATAGGCATTGTAACTTATATTGAAGAAAACGTTTTTGCAACCGATATGACTTGGTAAAACATTCCTTTCGCACTTTAGTAGAGATCTAAGGTTACGTAACTTTTAAATTAGTTTGAAATTCCCATTCATCTGATTGACTACCACTGTTAGTTCGAATCTGACCAATGGGGATCATTGGATTATCCTAGATGGCAATTGTTTTAATACTTCAGGTGTAATACGTCTTCGTTTTGTGTTGTGTTGACTTGATTTATTCGAACAGTAGCACCTGTATAATCAAAAAGCTACAAGTTAAGCTATAGATTGCTTCAAGCCCTTTAGCATTATATGCGGACGTTTCAGTATTCTTCAAACTAAACTAGCCAAAAAAAACAAAACCCATTAACAAATCTTTTTCTTCATAAATATTTTTTAATCATATCGGATTTTTCAATATATATAAATGCAAATATAAATCCTTTTTACAAAATCATAATGTAATAACAAAATCAATTGCCCTAGATTTTAAACATATCATATTTGGTTGCAAAATTCCTCCTTCGTTATACATACATATTCATGTAGTTATGACACCTTTGCACCAATCCCTATATATTCACTGATTACATCAGTACATTGATGTATTACATGTGATATCAAAGTATGAAGCAACACATATGTATTATTTACATAACAACTGATATCAGTTCATTGCTTATACGTATGTGTGTGACGTTTTAGGCAAATTTGAGCAATTATACATGATAGACTTATCACTTTGAAAGCAATATATATCATATTGGATTACAAAAGATACATGTACTTTATAGTTGAGATCAGTTACAGTTCAATTTCTCACTGTCCTCTTAAACTGGTTCGACTTTTGAAGTTAAACTTGGTTTTGTACACAGTCTAGTGTATACTGTGTAACAAGGCCAGCAGCTATCGCCATATACATTGTATTTACAAATTCAATATTAACATAAACAAGTAATTTCTTCAGCAATTCTTCCAAGGATCATGTCACGGCCCGGTATACTTGCTAGTCAGCACCCTGTGATGATCTGATATACTCGCCCATTTGCCAAGACTAAATGTTCGTCAACAACATGCCATGTCATTGTTTACCTAGCAACAACCAGAATCGTCGGGAAAGCTTACCCGTCAACACCCAGATGTGGCTACTAATAATTGCCACTCAGCACTCGAACGTGGTCTAGAATAGTTGTCCTTAAATACTAGATATGGCCAGGTATACTAGTCCGTGAACACCATATACATTCATGGTCTAGTATGCATACCCGTCAACACCAAGATATGCCTGTAATACCGATTTCTTGGATTTGAAATAATACTCTGCGCACTGAACAATTTCCTCTAGCAGATCGTTTCCCACTCATTTCTGGCTTGATTTTATAGATTGTACCAGTGTTTGTGCAATGCTAAAATCAATGTTTCTTCATGTAAAGGACCGCTACGTGGCCACCAAAAACATACCAAACATAGTATTCTTGTAGTCGAAAAACTTTGGACGGTATAATTTCACATACACCTTTTCATTTTTTTTTAAATATTGGATAGAGCCAATGTGGTTCGTGTGTCGGACGTCACCTGTGCTTTTGGATTGGAAGCATCTCTGTACTGCTGTGTCTATTGACTTCGAAACAGATTTATCAAGTTTCATGACCGCGTGACCTATGACAAACTCGGTTTGGTTATTCAGGTCTGCTTCATAGTGAACACGACTGTAGATATAGTAGTATCCATTTTTGGGAACACTGATTTGTGTAAAGTTATTAGTAATATGGGCACTCATTGTATTGATTTCTGGTGTATCTTCCCAAACAATATCGCCATTTATTGTATCTGTGAAAAATATATCACGTTACAATGTAAGAACCTACAAAGGGATGCATTAAAAGCCCTCTTAATACAGTGGTGTTAAATACAAAATTAACCAAATGAGGCTCTTTGCCTCAATTAAGGTAGGCAATGCTTAATTTAGGGGTCCATTAACACAGATTCTTTAACATTTTCTTTGAAAGTATAACAATTTTATCTCAGCACACATAATTGCACGTTATAAACGTTATACACAGATGGTGTTTTATATAGCCAATAATCCTATATTTCCAATGGAAACCTATTACTTATAGATGTATGTAAACTAAAATAATGTCTTACCTTTATACGAGGCTTTCATTTGCACTACCGGAATTTTTGCGCCAGCCTTGTCTGTAAATGCAATGTAAATTTTTAAAAATTAAAGCGATCGTCTCACGGCAGTAAACACAAACGATGAAAAGGAGTATCTAGCGGGAAAATATTCCCTTATATTAAAACACAACGATTATTTGAAACACTACTGTAATAAGGACAATAATTATTACCTTGAGAAAGAATTCCAACTTTTTGGATGACACTTTCTTCTGCTCCCTGTAAAGACAAAAAGTATGGTACATTGTATTAACCGCTGCACTCAAATAAAATAAAATTGCAGACGCAATTCACTGAGCATTGGTTTTTTTTATAAATACGTGTATATCATTTATGGAGTATATATGCGTTATATGTATCTATTTTTCAATATTTACAATAAACGTTAACAAAGCCACCAATAAACTAAATATGTACACAAAGAAGACAGCGTCTGATGTATACAAAAATTATTGTACATGGCAGATCAGTACGTGATCATATTTCAGTCGTTATCAATACTATCGTCCGTCTGTTCACATATGGTCATAATCTGCTCTGTTAAGTCCTGATTCAGTAACCTAGAAACTCCAGGAAGGAGGTATGGCGTTTATTTGCTATATATACTACCTAACTTTTTTTAAATATATGTCATTAGGAAAAGGGGCTCCGTGACAATAGCTTCAAACATACAAAACAAAACTAAAAATTGGCAAACACTTCGAAATTTGAGCATTATGTGGGCATTTTCTAAAGTTAAAAGTTACTTTTAACTGAACGGCTGAGTTGCCATGCATAATTATCTTATCCATAAGCAGTCTTCATGAAAAGTTAAAGTAGTAAAAGGTTACGTGTGATTAAGCTGTCTTCATAATATTGTTTTTGTATTGTGTTATAATAGCTCAAATATCAAGCTTTTCTCCCAATTTTTCGAAAGATTAAAGGCCAATCAGATTTTTTTCTATCACATGTGACTCCTTGAACAATAATGGTTTTAGTTTTAAAAACATCAACATTTTATAGGGGAGGAGGGCAAATTATGACTCTAAGAAGAAGGTAATTCTCTGATAAAATGCTATTTCTTTTTTTCTCTGCATGTAAATTGTAAGTTATAGATGTCTGTATTCAACACTGACAGGAAGGAACTTTCTAAACAAATATACAAGAGGAGTTATTGCTGATTTATTCCTTAAGAGCAAAATTATTTACTATGTACTAACTGCTCAAATAAAGTTTACAGAACAATCATGACGCTAACAAAAAGGTAACTCTGATAAAACACCATTTCTTTTGTCCTCCGCATGTAAAGTTTAAGTTATAAATGTCTATCTTCACAGACATATAAAGTTACAATATCATTGAACAGTATTGAACAGTATTATCTCTAATACATTCATTTCATGTACATTGTATGCAGTTATTTATTGCAACAGTGCTTTACCAAATAGGTTTTTTGAACTCTAAATTACCATCAGAAAACCTCTGCAAAAAGACAATGCTTTGTGTAGAAGAGTTTTGTACAAAATACATTTAAAATTGGTTTCATTTTGGCAGCTGTGTATATTCAGAGCCAACATTTATAAGCAATATTTAAAAGCAAACAGCAATAAACAGCAAAGAATTGCAATGCGCAGCAATTTAAAACTTACCTTAAGAAGAGCTGCAAAGATTTTCTCTGTGGAACTGCAACACTGGTTTTCTTCGCCTGGAGTTTTAAGGCCTTTTCTGTCCTTTTCTGTAAGTAAGTCACACTTTACGCAGACATTTTCTGTCGTCCTACTGAGGGTGGATCAGTGGGTTCACCTTTTTCATAGCAACATAGAGGAAAGGAAGCCCAACTACGTTAAGGAGCACAAATATAACATTGAGCACCAGTAAAACAAAAAATCCCTTGCGGAAGAATGAGCCGTCACAGCTCCGGCAACACAAACCATGAGCTTGACTTTTTCCTGAACTTATGACGTCAGCATAACTGGAGCCCCCATTTTGAGAAATATTGTAATTTCGTTGCATCCGAGGCATATTGTTTAACACTTCAAAAGAATTACTTTCATTCCCTCTTTGCACGTGTGTGACAGGCTGTATGTAATTGGGACCACCGTTTGGAATTGTTACAATAGTTTCAAGTGGTCGAGTAGGAGTTAACGGAACTGCTCGAGATGCGTGAAGAGGCTCATACAAGTGATTCACAGGTTGCACTTCTGCACCAAAATGCTCGACACGAAGATTCGGGTCCCGCAAAGATGTTACACTTTGCGATCGTCTCTGGTGATTCATCCGTGTATCATGGTCTCTAATAATTTCCTCCATTATTCTCTGCCTTTGAATGTCGTTTTCATGTCCGTGTATTTGTGAAGTTGTATTACTTCTAATTGGAGAAACACACTGAGTATTTTCACCACATGGGCTTCTTAGTTGAGACTGATATCCATAGGTATCAAGACTACTCTCAGTTGCCCTACGCGTACGCCTGTGACTATTATTCGTCCCATTAAAGTTATTGTCATAGGGAACAGCCGGACGTTCCGAACTGGGCCCCTGCTCTTTAAAATTACATTCTTTCAGAAAAGTTTCATCTTCGCCGTAATCCAAACTCCATGAAACTTGCCGTTTTCTCTGGGCTCTTTTCATATTCCTTTCAGGTGGGTTGCTTGCCTGTGTTTGAACAGCATTAAAAATATTCGAGGAAGAACCGTGATTCGCATTTCCTGAAGAAGAATCGGACTTATTGTCTTCAAAATCACTCGACAGGTCTGTAGTTTGGGTAACAGTAGACAGAATTGTAACACCAGAGGTTTGCGACTGCTCACTCTCTAACCTCCTTTTCTTGTTTGAAGATGTATTCCTGCTCATATTTACATTTTTCACATTCGAGTTGCCACTTGCAGTTTACAAAGGAACGTCACTGAGTAATAAAGAAAAATTACAGTGTTTTCATAACATGGTCTGTTTCTCACTTTTGTCGAACTGAAATCCTTACCACAGTTCAATTATTTTCAACTGCACTCTTTTCTGAAACAAAAACAATGACTCATTAAAATATCATTTAAAACAAAATGCTGATTAGCATAGTTATTTTGACATAGTCTCTGTTTGTCACGAACTAGTTAAAACAAGCATCAAGTAATGAACATAAATACTACAAATGTCTGTGTGTAAATGACAGTACGTTGTATAAGATGGGATCAGATGTGACACTGATGCCTAAATGCCAGTAACTGTCAACTTGTTTCACGGTCTCAAGTGTGCATTATCATAATACACACTGGTCCATACTCTACTATGTCAATTAACTTGCAGTTAGAACCTCACAGAACAATTTAATGGCACTGCCCAAATTTAGATATAGAAAAGTTAATTTTAACAGTGCTAAAAGGTCAGAGCTTTGAAAATACAGCATTTAACCCATTAATTAACAACTGAACATAACAAATATGACAGAAGAATGAATAAACGGACACTACACACTGATAAATAAAAGGCAAAGTTCGTGTTGCTGCACATGTCTAACTTTGTGAAAACAAATTGCAAGAAATCAGCAATTTAAATAAAGACGTTAAATGGTTCAGGCTTTTTCTCCAACAGTTCTTTAATAGGAAAACGATTGTACTATTTATGTGTTAGATAGATATCGATGTTAGTGTGATTCTTTAAAACTGTTTTCATTCAAACTAAAATTTCAGCTAAATGCTTTTATCGTGGAAACAATTAACATAATAATATAAGAATTACCTCGATTCCGTATCTCTGCACTCAAAACTTGACTTTACCAGCTCTCTACCTAGAAGTAAAATTGAAAGTTGTTAAGTGTATACCATGTATACGGCGGGTATATATGTATCGGTGTATGAACAGGCTATTCAAAATTGCGGTTAACCACAAAATTGATCTTATTATCAGGTTTATACCTTTATCAACAGACGACAATTAAAACAATTAACCAAGAGTTTAAATTCGCAGATACTACTAACAACTTCACAAAATGAATAATATAAATTAAAAAGTTTGACTTACCTGGATTTAATCCGCGGAAACAATTGGAAGTTACACAATGTTTGTAAAACACTTGGTCTTCCCGTAATACTACGAAACTATGATAAAGCGGGTAGCAAACGGGGAAACCCCTCACATCTAAAAGCTGACGTCTCGTATCTTATTATAGGCGCACTTTATTAGGTATTTTTTCGTAGTTACCTGTATACAGTATTGATATTTCACTTACCGGTGATTATATAATTATATACAGCTGATTGCATTTAAATGCAAAGGTACAATTCTGTATAGGTTTTATTCTTATCAGCTTTGTTTTTTTTAATTAATAGGACAAAAACGTCGCTTACTCGAATTTGCTAATTAAGCGTTGTATATACGTTTGTACAAAGTGATAATCATTCAGAGAGTATGGTGATGAATATGATAATAATAACACCAGCAGCAGCAGCAACAACAACAACAATAATGATAACAACAATAATAATCCTATTACTATTCATATATGCAAAATGATAAACAAGATGACAAATTACTTTTTCTCAATGAAACCTTCGTCAACAATAAAATGGAAAACATATATTTAAAGTAGCATTATGCAAAAGTGTATCATATAACACAAAGATACATAATCAACATATGTAAACACGAAGTGTATGGGTGAATAGGTGATAATATGACATATCATTAACTTACATCAGACATGTAACTAAAGTGGCTTAACAAGAAGTTAATAACTGCCTAAATCTATTGCCATACAAATGTTGCAATTAAGACGTTCTTTTTAACTGTATTTTGATGATTCCTATCGTTACAGCAAATACTTAATTTCAAGATTGGGCTTTCTATATGTCAGTGCGGATATTGTAGCAGCCTATGCTGATTCCTATAGCCTTTGAACTATTATTTTAACCGCCCATAAGGCTTCTTCGTCTTAGAATGCATTTTCAAAAGAAAATCAGATCTTGAAAAATACGCGGAGAATCATACTGTAAACCCATTCAACACTATCACGGGCTGCAGGTGCGGATGGGAATATCCAGAACTCGGGTTACTGTTTTTGGCGGTAGCTATTCCCATCTGTATTTTAAATTAATTTTGGTAAAGCAGCATTGTTCCCCTTTTTACTGACTCTGCATATAAATATTGATTTACCCACGTTAAAGTACAGCGAATAATGCACTAGGATTGGACAAATAATTTCGAACACTAAGGTATTTAAAAGGAAGTACAAGTTATTTAAAAGGACTAAGTACTACACAAATCTTAGTTAAAATAGTCGTAACAGCTTTAATGAGCTTATTAGGCCTACTTTTATTCTTCTCGTAAAAGTACATAGTAGACAGGGTCAAATATAAGATGACATTTACTTATGGGAAGAGCCGTGCATAAATGGCATTGTTTGTAAATAAATGTTAACCCATGTAAAGGCAATTCAGTTGTGACTGTTATTTATTTTGTGCTTTCAGGTGACACCATTCCCGAGTTTTCACACGACATTGTCGCGAGAAGAAACAACGAAAAGCCACAAATCAGCCACCATGTTGCTTAGATACTTACAGTTAAGTTGCTGCTTTTTAACCTACATGTAGAAGTCATACCTGTATCATATGAAATGTTTGAGTTCAGGAAAACAACTGCTTCAAATTTAAATTGACTCCTCCACTTTTAGATTAGCTATGTGCAATTGTATTAGTTACAAATGATAATATACTATCTACAGTGTTAAAAAAGACAATATGTAAAATATGCCCAGTAAAATGTTGAAAGTAAAGCTAGAATATATTCATAAAAGCACTTGAAAGGTGGCCACTACTTGCTAACTCGATACTTATTTCAGATTATTGAAAGAGAAATTGGGTTGTGAAAAAGGCATTCAAATAAAATGTATGTGTACTGTTATAATGGAGACGAATTAACATCCGAATTTATCTTCAAACAAACAAGAGCTGTCCCTCACAAGTGACCATACGAATGCCCCCCGAAAGAGGTGTCTCACAGTCTTTGTCCTCTCCATGTGCTCAATAATTGTGGTATGTAATTTTAAAATCCATGCGACACATCGGCTTGAATGTGTGCATATAAAGAAGATTCCAGTGTGACCTTGACCTTTGAGGGAGGAATGTGGGTCTTGCACGCGACACATTGTCTTGATGTGCTAGACATTTGTGCCAAGTTATTTTAAAATCATGACAAAGTTATAGTCCGGACACAAATGTGTGCATATATACAGGATTCCATAACCTTCAAACTCTAAGTGTGACCTTGACCTTTGAGGTAGGGACGTGGATCTTACACGCGACACGTCGTCTTGATGTGCTAAACATTTATGCCAAGTTATTTTAAAATCCTTCAATGCATGACAAATTTACAGTCCGGACACGAACGGTGCATGTAAAGAAGATTCCATAACCTTCAAACTCCAAGTGTGACCTTGACCTCTGAGGTAGGAACGTGGGTCTAGCACGCGACACGTCGTATTTGGTGTGCTAGACATTTGTGCCAAGTCATTTTAAAATCCTTCAATGCATGGCAGAGTTACAGTCCGGACACGAATTTGTAAGTGGGGACGCACAGACGGACGGACGGACAGACGCGGTCAGACGGACAGACGAACGGTGCGGTTTTAATATGCCGCCCTTTCGGGGGCATAAAAAGCGCACGCAAATTCCCATGCATATTATGTGATATAAAAAACAAGAACACCTTTTCTACTTTTCTTCAAAATGTTTAGGACTGTTTTGTGTTTGACGTGCGGTTAGTGAAGAAAGAATAGAGAAATTTTTGACTGTTGTAACGACCCATCTTTATACCATTTTCTGAAAACGCTTATCGGCATGTTACCACATATCTAGGTAAGTGTGTCATGAAGCAAAGGATTTTTTGCATGGTATGTTGCATGCGAAAGTGTACATAAACTGCTGCTATACATAGTGTACAGGTAAAATACCTCATTAGTATCTAACAGCAACAAGAAACGAGGTGAGATTGTTTATAACAAGAAAACGATTCGTCCAACAACACGCTCGACTATTGTTCAATAGGCTAAATATCTAATTAGGTGAATTCTAAACAATTCAATCAATATAGGGCACAGTTTTATAGAAATACAGTTCAGAAATATAAGATCTTTAAGACTTGATATCCTTCCCAAACACTTACATGTATGTAGATAAATATATCTTACATTTTTCTGTTTTAAAGGGCAACATAGTTAATGATTTTAATGTTAGTGTCTTTTTGGCAGATGGTTTTTGTGAGTAATGTAATGTTTGCGTATTTACATAATATTTGATTTAGTCTCTTATAATTCTATATAATAAATCAAATACTGTGTGTTTGAATGCATTAATTTTTACATTGTTTTATAAATGGATGAGACTGAAATACACGAAACATGTTAAGTTTCATTCTTATATCTGCATTAGATTTGAATAAAGGAATTTGCACTTAAAACTTTAACCATCATAGATTAGTCCTAAGACTTTTTTTCCAAAACTCGTGCATTGACTTGTGTAGAGTTTCAACACAATGTTTCGATTATTTTTGAAGATGGCATTTTGCACCAGTCTTTTTAGTTCAGAAAAGTGCAATTTTTTCCGAGGTTTATGCAAGAGTTATGTATCTTGATAGTTGTCATTACCTTGTATGTGTTCACATACCTTTATATCACGTTTAATCCAGTACCTGGTGTTTTAAAACTTCAAAGGCATGCACGATTGTCCCAAATTTGTAATTGATCTGTCGTTAGTCTCGTGACCCAGTAAGCGTTACCAAACTCCCCGAAGCGGTTACTTTGAAGCGGATCAGTGGATAACACGCTGGACTTGTAATCCAGGGATCACAGATACGATCCCCCGCTCCTTCAATAACATAAAGGCTTATGCTATTTCGAATGAGACCTAAAACTGAGGTCCGATGTATCGGTGCTGTACACCGGGTACGTTAAAGAGACAGGGGGTGTCGCGTTCTAAATTTTGCACTATCCCCCAGACCTCTTGTGGTAACGTTGGTCATTACATGTACAACTTCAGAAAGAGACACGATTTCACCAATATTCATGCAATAGATGCTTGGTTGGGACTTCATGCTGTTGTTGTCAAATACCATTTATGTAAAATAACATTTTATACATGTACATTTGTATTTACAGTTAATAACATTGCTAAATATCGGTTTTACTTTTATTTTTTTCTATTCAGACACTTAGCAGCGATGTCTACTGCAGTCATAGAACAAAACACATACTGGCAGATGAGTTCTTTTGTAAATATTACATACCTATGTCCATAGATTTGGATATATACCCCATTATCAGTCAATATTTGTATATTATGCTTAAATGTTAACCCACAGATTTTCAGAAGAAAAAAATAACTACTAATAATGAAAAACAAAATGTACTGTGAAATAACATGTATGATCACGGATTAATTTTTAACAAGGCTTACGCTTAATCAACTCTCTATGTTTCGAAGTCGTTTGTATGTATGTATCGTGTGTCCAATTATCTATTTATTTATTTTCTATTATTTTTATTGCGGAGGGGGGGGCTGCATCTCATACACTACACCCTGCTTAAAAGATTCATGTCACATACTTTGATCACATACATTGATTTTGTGATTTAGCTCATTTCATATTTGACAAGTTTTTACGAAAGTCCACCAGCACAAATTTGAACATATTTTTCACTTGAACAATAACTATAATCGTGATAATGTATAATACATGTATGTTTCACTCTTTGAACCCTTGGCTCTTAAGTGAGACATAGCATGGAACTTTAAAATGACTCATAATTATAATATTTATCTAAGGATATTTGTATAGATCAAATATTGATTTGATATCAGTTCATAAAAAGTTGTATGTTGAGGACATGGATAAGGCAGTCACTTAATCCTTGTCATTAACCGGTATCTATATATTGAAGACCAAAATGAAAAGACTCGTGGTCTTGGTCTGGGTCTAAAACACTTTTTCATACTGATTGTTTAGATTCCTCCAAGATATTTTACGGGGGAATACGGGGATGCTGGGGTACGGGGGGCGGGGGTACGGGGGCGGGAATACGGGGGCGGGTGTACGGGGGAGGGGTCATTAAAACAAAAGTGCAATGTTGGTCTTACATCGCTCTCTTATGTCGTCTTTATGACAGGCGCAAGTTTTAAGAAATATATAAACAATGAATACTGTCAACAAAGTTTCGCTATTATCTGTCTGATGTAGCATATTGGACATTTTTCCGGGCATGGCTCTATTCATACAGACCATGACTTGTAAAAAGTGACCTGTATGGTATTATAACAGTTGTACAAGATCTTACAGCAATACACATTATGTCTTCACATGATTCTGGTTATAAGAGAAAGTTACTAGACTGTTAACGGGCGCACTGGTCCGATCAAGCATATATTTGTCTCCGAGATCCAAGATCTGTCATATAAAGTATAACACTGTATTCATGATTAAAATGTGGATGCTAGGGTACAAAAATCATGTAAACGGTCGACGGACAGACAGACGATGGACATCTGTCGATTTGAGTTTGACACTTGTTTTAACGGAAGATTTCCTTAATATACAAAATGTACCATTCCATGTCATTGACAAACTCTTCAAATGTTTTATTGTTGGTAGAGATTTTGTTAAACCTATACATTTTCAAACTCCTCACCGCTCTCAATACTGTAAGGGGAAGTAACCGCTGTGGGGGGAAGGCGGGGGTGATACATGTTTAGGGAAATTCATAAACTAAACAAATAAAAGAAAACAAATGACGTTGCTCGTGATTACACGATAAAGGTCACTAGGTGTATAAGAAATTCTTACCCGTCTTCGAATTTTGAAGAAGGCACACAGCTAGGGGTGACCCTTACACCCCAATTTTTTATTGCATTTTATGCATAGTTTACTTGCTCGAGAAAACCGTGTCAAAGATTTTTGAAAACAGCATTTGTTTCAGTTGTGTGATCATTATCATATGTTTAGTAGGGGTATAACTTTTTTTCGCAGAACATGTTAGAGGATACAATTTATTAGACGACTATCAGAAATCTGTGACCCGGTTTCCTCAAGCATGGGATGGCGTATATAAATCAACAAAACGTTTTGGTATAGGGAGCTACCCGTAGTTGCAACCCTTGTTTAGAAGTTGATAATATGTATGTCTATTTACTATAATTATCCATAGGCTTATTTCTTTCTGTGATGATGAGAAAAATTATTGTGCTCGTTTATTATTTAGAATTTCGAGAGCTATAGGTTTACATTTCTTCTACATACAATAAAACGAGATGGACGTTCAGAAGAACAGTATTGTCGCCCTCTTACACTTAGTCAGAATAACCAATAATTTGTACCAAAAAAAGCACATAAAGGGGCGAAACTCTGTCAAATATGACCTTGACCTACACAATTTGGCGGCAGCATGACCCTTTTGTCATAAGCAATACAATTAGAAAGTTTGATGAAGAAATCTTAAGAAATGGCACAATTATAGCCAAAATATAAGTACAAAAAGGGGCATAACTCTGTCAAATATGACCTAGACATACACATCTTGGCGACAATAAGGCCCTTTTATCATAAACAATGCAATTCAAAAGTTTAATGAAGAAATCTTAAGAAATGGCAAATTTACAGCCAACGTTAAGTTTTCGTGACAAAAACTAAGTACAAAAAAGGGGCATAACTCTGTCAAATTTGACACTGACCAACAAAATTTGGCAGCATCACGAGCATTTTGTCATAGGCAATACAGTTGTATAGTTTGATGAAGAAATCTTAAGCAATGGCAACGTTACAGCCAACGTTAAGTTTTGTAACGGACTGATGGACCGACGGACAGACGGACAAAGCGATCCCTATGTATCGCCTTTTCACTGAAAGGGCGACACGCAAAAATACTGAAAAACGTTCGAACATTTTCTGGAATGAAATTCTAGTTTTTGTTGGGCCCTACCTTTAAACTATATCAAAGCTATGTCGCGTATGACGAAATCAGTAAAACCTTTGTTGTAACACTTAAAAAGTTCACTAGGTCAACATTTGGTATCGCTTTAACCCATTATTGATATGTTTGTTTTGATTGACGATACGGGTGATAAATTACTGACCTGGATATTTCTCAATTTTATGATACCTGTCGAAGTAAATGCATATCTAGTTTATGGAAATGATAACAACTGTATTTATTTATTTACACGTCCTTTTGTCAAACCATACACATGAAATTGTGTTTTGAAGTAATCAATAGGAAAACCAATGCTTCCGTTCGGAGCATCACTCGTCCTAGCTGTGATAGTGTTTTCGTTGTTCAACGAAAAAATAAAAAACGAAGAATGTATTGAATGCAATTGTGACTGTTTAGTCTTATTAAATCGCATGACATCAATTTTAAGCCAATATTTACATCACATGTGGTGAAGTATCTATATATGTTCTGGATTCATGACTCTATAACTTGAACTCGATGTACCTATGTTCACACGTACTCTCACCAAAACCGAAAGTGAACCCCTATCATCTTTTTCGAAATCAAAATACGGGAATTTCACCATCCCAGTTGGCGGGAAAATGTATATAAAGTAATAGCTTTCAAAGTTTGAAACATGACACACTATGGCTGAAAGACTGCAAATGTTGCGTGACTTAACAGATCTCCTCGGCGTTTATCCTATAATATATATTCTTCAAATAATTGTTTCGTCTCTGTACATTTACTCTTGATCTATAGTATGTGTCTGATTATTCAGAGTGCACAGTGGGATAATTATTCAATGTAACATGAGGACGCTTGACTAGATCTTTCGCACTCCTTTTTTCGCTTATAGTGAATATAATATATCACCTTATGACATTGTGGAAAAGTAATAAATATAATGTTGCGAAATTTAGCTAAGTGATATATTAGTCATTTTGAACTTAAATATTGAAACCGCGAAATGTTGCAATATTAGTCGCTAAATGTGAAATCATGGAAATGACGTTTTGTAATTCTTACATTTAGTCTACTTGTATAATTGCATATTTATTTCAACACAAATTGTGTCCACAACTTGCATCAGCTCTCTATATACATGAGTTTATCTATTCTCCCGGTTATTGCATCCCGGTTATTAACATCTTTAAAGAAAAGGACCAAAACGACACATCTTCAAGTGTTTTTAGAGCAAACAAAAAGCAAAAACCAAAAAAAACTCGCCGACCGACCTGCCTTCATTTTAGGCAAGTATATAGGTCAGAAACGTACATATACTTTTTCCACTTACGGACGTATATACTAGTAGTCTAGTAGCTGCAACCTTTCACCATGTTCTAAAAATCATGAATATCTATTTACTTTAATATATAGATTGTGTAAAATGTTATTTTTATAAAAATACACCATCCGATGATTTTGTACGATGAACAGCATTTTCCTAACGGATACTTGTAAAGAGCATAATTTTCGCGTAACGAAAATATGGCGATTTGTAAGTAAACAGACTTTTTTCCCGAATTTCAAATTCGCGAAAGGAGATTTGTCTATTAGTAAAGCTATGAGAAATGAAACTTTCAGGTTATCTTTATATTAGCGAAGTGGTAAATTCGAGAATATATCGAAAATTAAATCATCACCAATATTTACCAAATTTACCGTAGTTTTCCTTTATGCTTTCGTCGGATTATATTTATTACTTGTCTGCCCTCTACAATTATCTAGTTTCACTATGTAAGCGAAAAAGAAAACGAATGGGTGTTAAAGATCTAGTCAATCCCATGTTACATTTAAATTTGTGTTCACAGTTGTATGCATTTTACTCTTTTATTTTGCAAATGAATATACTTGTTTCACTTATACATGTGCCTGAATTGTCCAACTTTTAGATCTACATCAGACGGTTAATACAGTGCACTTGAAGATACATTGATTAGTGTGCGAAATGGTAGTAACGGCCGCCCATAGAATGCAATGGTCCATAAGGTAAAAAGTGGCGGATAGACGGACGTACAGATGGAGAAAGTTAATTGAAGATAGGTAACTTCATCATCAATTGCAAGTACAATTTGTCGCGTAGGACCTCAAAGTGCACTGATTTACCCCATGTCAGTAAGTACAGGCACTCGTATTACAAAAAAAATCCGGATGATTTATAATATGCAAATAGGCTGTTTATTATATTTAATAACTATCTGATCTACCGGTGCCATCAAGATCCATGCAATTATTAACAAATTATAAATGTTTTTTCCTTTTTTAACACGATATTCACAGATAAACTGACTGCTAAAAATAAAGTAAGTTTAATAAGTTCACAAACTGAAATGGATTTACACGTTTTATTATGTAATTTATTCTATAGGCAATAACTGTATTCAACAAAAAAGATATTATATGTGAAATTATAAATGTATATTAAAATGCGTAAATGATTAGCCCTGATTTCTGTCTTGGTGGACTTATTCGATATTCACGGTTAACAAATTTAAAACTTAATATCGTTACGTTCTGTAAGCGGTTGCTTTTTTTTGTTCTCCCAAGTACGGTGGCACAGAGGTGACATCCGCAACACTTTATTTATATTGTGGCCACAAGTTAGTAAGTTGTGGCCACAAGTTAGTAAGTTGTGGCCTCAACTTAATAAGTTGTGGCCTCAACTTATTAACTTGTGGCCACAAGTTAGTAAGTTGTGGCCACAAGTTAGTAAGTTGTGGCCTCAACTTAATAAGTTGTGGCCTCAACTTATTAACTTGTGGCCACAAGTTAGTAAGTTGTGGCCTCAACTTAATAAGTTGTGGCCACAAGTTAGTAAGTTGTGGCCTCAACTTAATAAGTTGTGGCCTCAACTTATTAACTTGTGGCCACAACTTATTAACTTGTGGCCACAACTTATTAAGTTGAGGCCACAACTTACTAACTTGTGGCCACAACTTATTATTGATAGCAGGGGACACGGGGCTAACTCATTCAGGCGGGGATGTTACTTCTAAAAACGGTGTTTTCAGTGCTTAGGGCACAGGGCTGAGGGCTGAGTTCATGTTAATCAGGGTGTTATCAAAGATTGGTAGCACTATAAGTAGAACTGTATTGAGTGCAGGGGACACGGGACAGAGTATGTGAAGCGGGGATGATACTTATATCAACAGTATCACCAGGGTTGCATTGATACTAGACGGCACGGGACTGATGGTGTTGATGGGTAAAGATGTCTGCCGCTTATACCGGAGGTTTCGGGTTAGAACCCCACTGGGGTCACAACCGTACCGTACCTTCTCATATGTCATCAGTTCTATTTTCTCAGTCCCGTGCCCTCTAGTATCAATGCAACCCTGGTGATATTGTTGATATAAGTATCATCCCCGCTTCACATACTCTGTCCCTTGTCCCCTGCACTCAATACAGTTCTACTTATAGTGCTACCAATCTTTGAAAGCACCCTGATTAACATGAACACAGCCCTCAGCCTTGTGCCCTAAGCACTGAAAACACCGTTTTTAGAAGTAACATCCCCGCCTGAATGTAAAAGTAAGCCCCGTGTCCCCTGCTATCAATAATAAGTTGTGGCCACAAGTTATTAAGTTGTGGCCTCAATTTAATAAGTTGTGGCCACAAGTTAGTAAGTTGTGGCCACAAGTTATTAAGTTGTGGCCTCAACTTAATAAGTTGTGGCCACAAGTTAATAAGTTGTGGCCACAAGTTAGTAAGTTGTGGCCTCAACTTAATAAGTTGTGGCCACAAGTTAATAAGTTGTGGCCACAAGTTAATAAGTTGAGGCCACAACTTATTGAGGCCACAACTTACTAACTTGTGGCCACAACTTATTAACTTGTGGCCACAACTTATTAAGTTGAGGCCACAACTTACTAACTTGTGGCCACAACTTACTAACTTGTGGCCACAATATAAATAAAATGTTGCGGATGTCACCTCTGTGCCACCGTACCCAAGTCATCTTTGTACCCCTCTTAAAAAAGGATAAATGATAAAAGCCAATGAAAAAAAAAGCAACCAATGTACATATTTGTTTATAAGCACAGTTATGTCTAACAAGTTTCAAAACATTCCCTTTGGTTTAAGCTTCATTTTGAATAGTAATGTAAGGAACCGAAATTTGGGTAATTAAAAATGTATAATGAGCAAAATGATCTAGCAAATGACGTCGCAGACAACTTTGTACAACATAAATACTGCATGTAGTACTCGTTCGATAATCATTCGCACACAATTATGTTGTATGATCAAATCCGGATTGGCAGCTTTAAGATTCTTTACTAAAATTTCACTTACCGCAAAATCATTTATCGTCTGCAATCTCCATTTTCAAAAACTTCTAGTGCTTTCATATCGGCTGCTTCCAAGAACGACGCGCGTTAGTCTTGTTGGCGTTTTGTGGGTAATTGCAGCATTCGTTCTTTGTTGGTCAAAATTGCAGATATAGTAAATATTTATCTTTTTTTTCCATGACTAATGCAGCTAAAAGTAGCATGAAATTATGTAGTCACTTGTGCGTTTACTATTGCATGTCACCATGTAGATCTATCAGAAATACTGATTTTCATGATTTTCAATTTAGCCAACGCACGTGACTTTTTTGGTAACCCGAGCGGATCCCGCCCCCCTCCCCGCGCGCTGTTTTGTCAATATCTATGTTAATACTTGGTGGATTTTCTTCATATAAAGCGGAGGGTATCTGAAATTTGAAGCGCTGTCAGCATACCTCTTAGAATGTTTTTGTACATATTTCCTGAAATGCGGAAAATGCGACGGTCGATGTGGTATCCTAAATGTTTCAAAACACTAGATACTTCTTCCCTGTTTGAGGGGACATAATTCTTACAGACTAATTTTATGATGTTAAGATTTACCTACCTTATTTTAGAGGACATCATCCTGTCGTACTGACATGCTACCGCATGGATAGGGGCAGGTAACACAATACTCACAGGCGCGTAGGAGCTGGGGCCACTGGGCCGCGGCTCCAATATTCTGGCTAGTAACGGCAATGGGGCCGCGAATATTTGATACCGATTTTCACAGCATTTCAAACACATTAATGATTTAATACAATATATCTATCAACTATTTTAACCGAAAAAGGTTTAGATAAAAACATGAAAATAAAACCTGAACTCACTGGAAATTGAGTCTTTCAATGCTTAAAATTGAAAAAAATCTCGATGGGAGGGGACACCCTCCCGAGCCCACCCTTCCGCGGCCCAAATGTCAATTTCCTTCCTACGCGCCTGACTCATTACCTTTATCGATACTTCTTATTGTGAGCATTTACCTCCCCTGTTTCTTGGGACATCACTCTTACTGATTTCGTTGAAGATGTGAAGGTTTACCTCCTCTGTTTCAGGGATCATTACTCTTACCGACTAATTTTCAGATTCCCTGTATAAATGGACAACACTCTTACCCATTCATTTTAAGATGATAAGTATTACTTCCCCCGTTTCAGGTGATATCACCATTCCCACACACATTTTCAGACGGCAAAATTAGCATTCCATGTATCAACGGACAACGCTCAGACCCTTTAATTTTAAGGAAGTGAACCGGACCCCGAGACTATCCATTAGTCTCGGGGTCCGGACCCGGACCTGGAGACTTTTAGTCTCGAGATCCGGACCCGGACCTGGAGACTTTTAGTCTCGAGATCCGGACCCGGACCTGGAGACACTTCCTAATTTTAAATTGACAAGAACTAATTCCCCTTGATGATTTCTTTTCAGACTAATATATAAACATCCCCTGGCATTACTCTTACCGACTACTTTTAACCTTCCTTGTTCCAGCGGACATCAATCTTACCGACGAATTTTATGCTGGGTCATTTCGTAACTGTTAAGTTTACTCGGGGACATAATTCTTATCGACTTTTATAAAGATGTGAACACTTACCTCCTCGGTTTCATGGGATATCACTCTTACCTATTTATTTGAAGTTGGCAACATGTAACTCTTAACACACTTACCGACTTCTTTTAAGCTAAAGGATTTACTACCCTGTATCAGAGGATATTACTCTTACAGACTAATTTTAAGATGGCAAGATTTATATCCCCTGATTAAGGGGGCATCACTCTTACATATTTCTTTCAAGATGAAAAGATTTACCTCAACCATTTTAAGAGGCATTATTCGTATCGACTTATTTTTAGCAAGTCAAATTGATCTCCCTTGTTTCAGGGTACATCACTCGTCGATATTTATAAGATGGAAAGATTTACTTTCCGACACCACAGTTACCGACTTCTTTCAAGCCCTGTATCAGGGAAGGTTACTTTTCCCCGACTGATTTTAAGATGGCAAGATTTACCATCCCTTTTTCAAGGAACAGGATTCTTATGGACTTATTTTAAGCTGGCAATAATTACTTCCCTATTACATGGGCATCACTTTAACCTATTAATTTTAAGATGTCAAGGGACATCACTCTTACTGTTTGATTTTAATGTAACAGTTGTAATATTTGCCTCCTCGTTTTAGGGAACATCACTCTCTCATACTTCTTTCAAGATGTTAAGAATTACCTCACCTGTAAGGGATAGTATTCTTATTTATTTATTTAATTTTAAAAAAGCGGAAAAGATTTTCAAGTATCAGGCCCCTTGACTATATGACCCCAAATTGTCATGTGCTCAACTAGACTTCATACTAATGCTTCCCTGAAAGTTTGATGAAATCCAGAAACGAAAAAGTGACAGATGGCAAGGAGAAAACAATAGGGGGAGACATAATTATGAGTTTGAAAGCCGAGTGGTTTTTTTTTTTTTTTTTGCCAAAAAATGGCATCTTGATGGCTTAAAATCCAGATACATGTAGCCCCGAACATCTGTTGCTAAATTGTTCGACTCTTGTCAGATAGAGAAGGCGCCACTAAATGTTAGATTACGCTACAAAACTAACATGTAGAGGCAAGTAACAGATGGCTAAACTAGGTCCTGTTTTATTCCCAACCATTGCAAATGTTCAATATGCTTTAGTATTTTCAGTTTCAGGTAAATGTAAGACAGATATTGAATCTTTTCGTACGAAGTACGAAAATAGAAACTGCCAGTGAATGGCTTATTTGTATTAGTTATTTTTCCTTTTGGCAAGAGAGCAAATGTTGTTTGACTGCAGACAAAGGCTGCAGTCTTAGTCTAACTTAAATATATGTTGAAAGGAACAAGATTTTGAGGGCCAAGTCATATCTGCTGAACGAAACCAACCTGCATCAGGTTTTAAAAAACCAAAACTCATTTTATTTATAAACTTTATAACCAAGAGTTACCACTGCAGTTTTTCTTGGGAGATAGGATGTGTTTCTTAACTCGACTCCGATACTGTTCGAGCCAACAATGATGGACTTCATATGTGCCATGTAAGAAGTGATCGATTGGTCCACTGTTTATTGAGGTAGAAAACATTTGTTACCAGCAGGATAAGGGTTGAAGTGGGGATATATAAATAGATTAGTACCTTGTCCTAACATGTGCCATCTCTTGCAATAGACAGGAATCATAAACTCCATATCTCCAAAGATAATACAAACAAACGTATGTTTATATACATTGCTTTATTACTCACACCAAGATGACAACATCTGATATATTTTAACAAGTGGTGTTTAAAACATCAATACAATTTACTTGTATACACTGCATACATAGAAAACTTCACAGGGTCGAAAGTTTGAGAAATTGCCCTTTCCAATGTTTGGCAAGTTGAAAAATTTGTCAGTTCAAAATGTCCACTGCAAGTGAAGGGAAATAACTCAGTTATTACATACATGTACAACAAGAATACGCAGTAATCACGATGTGAGGTGTCAACAGAATTACGCACCATATCAAAATTTGACAATACCTCAAAAAAATGCTTGTGGAAACTGACAAATTAAGTCCAGACTTTATTCTTACAAAGGTAGAGTCTATCAAGAAACAATGTTCTACTGGTATAAGCGGTGTTCATCATCTAATAAACCATGATTTGGAGTTCTGATGCACAATGATAAACCACCAGGGGTGTAGGCCTATATGGTTTATAACTAAGCAGCTGAATCACAAAAAGTTGTTTATTAGATGATAAACAGCACATAAGGATAAAATTTCCATTCTAACGTGACTAAATATCTCCAAAAAGCTCAAATGTAATGACAAATGGACCAAGTCATGTTAGAAATGACGTATTATTTTTGGAATAAAAAATGCTTGATTGCTTTCAATTTAATGAAATAAAATGCATGTGGACAAGACTTGAACAGATTCTTATGTTGTATAATTATTTTGTATCACCCCGACATTATCAAAATGAAGAGGTGTAACTGTTGCATGCAGATAATTGTATAAAGTACAACTAGAGTTATCAATGGAAGTGATTAATACTTCTTCTTATGTACTAGTCACTATGGCACCAAAGTATTCAATGGTACTGTAAAATACTGTAGCAGTACTTTATACTTAAGATTAGTACTGTTGTACTCTATAGTATGTAGAGTTACGTAGTATTCTGAATTACATGTATTGTAATGTAGTATATAGAACTAAATGTATATTTAAAGCTTTTTCTTATCTAAGTAATAGCTGCCCCTTGTATTTTAAGCTTTTTTCTTATCTAAGTAATAGCAGCCCCTTGTATTTTAAGCTTTTTTCTTATCTAAGTAATAGCAGCCCCTTGTATTTTAAGCTTTTTTCTTATCTAAGTAAAAGCAGCCCCTTGTATTTTAAGCTTTTTTCTTATCTAAGTAATAGCAGCCCCTTTTATTTTAAGTTTTTGTTATTATTTTAGTAATAGCTGCCCCTTGTATTTTAAGCTTTTCTCTTATTTAAGTAATAGCAGCCCCTTGTATTTTAAGCTTTTCTCTTATTTAAGTAATAGCAGCCCCTTTTGTTTTAAGTTTTTTTTTTATTTTAGTAATAGCTGCCCCTTATATTTTAAGCTTTTACTTGCTAAGTAATAGTGGCCCCTTGTGCGCACATCAACAGAACCATTCACTGTTTTTTGGTAGGGGACAATGCAAGAATGCTACATAGCAAGTTTGGTGACATTCCATCCACTGATTCATAACAAGAAGCCTATCAAATACTTTACTACTTTTAGTAACAGTGGCCACAGGAACCCTTCCTGCCTTTTGAAAGTGGACAATGCAAAGATGCTACAGAGCAAGTTTGGTAAAAATGTGACATGTAGTTTTTCAGTAATACTTGACTTTGTGTAAGACAAGACACAAAAGGACACAATGCACAATTCCTATATAGCCCCCACTTTACTACGCATAGCGGGGGTTTAATTGGGTACGAGTAACTTTTTCAAATGGCTTTTTTTAACTTGATGCAGTACACTTTGACCACTAAGTTTCTATTCAGGCTTGTGAAATGCAAATAATAAGAGTCAATAATTGAACTTGTATAGATCTTTCGGTCATTCTCTTCTGGCCAAGTTTGATTATGACTGTTAAATATGGCCTAATGTGTGTACACAAAAGAAATGATGATGAACACACAATGGATAGACAGTGGACTCAAATCAATCCTAATCATTAACCATGATCACTCAGAGGAGCCAAAACTTCCAATACTTCATATAAATCTTGTAAGAAAAATTCAGTAATACCATATACAAAAACCTACAACATTCACACAAAACTGCTATTCATGTTATAATGCCTCAAAATAATTAATGAATCCAGGATACAATCGTTGGAAATGAAAATGAAGGTCACAACCGCAATGAAACATGAAGACTGCCATAACAATGGTTCAAATTGATTACAAGTCTGACATGATCTTTTTCCCTAGTCAGGTCCCCCGAGACATTTGACCTCATACTGATGCTCCCCTGAAAGTTTAATGCAAATCCAACAAGTGGATTTGGAGATGAACAGCGGGCAAGAGTTTCAAGTCTCAGGCCTCTATGACCTTGACCCCAAATTGTAATATGAACAACTAAATTTTATAGTGATGCTTCCCTGAGTGATGTAAATCCAACAAGGTGATTTGGAGATGAAGAGCAGACAAAATTTCAGGCCCCTGTGACTTTGACCTTAGCCAAACTTAAAAATCCCAATGGCTATGAATCAATATGAAGATCTCAATACATTGGAACTACAAAATATTATGAAGATGTCAATGGCTATGAATCAATATAAAGCTCTCAATGGCTATGAATCAATATGAAGACCTCAATTGCTATGAATCAATATGACACTCTCAATGGCTATGAATCAATATGAAGCTCTCAATGGCTATGAATCAGTATGTAGCTCTCAATAGCTATGAATCAATATGAAGATCTCAATGGCCGTGAATCAATATAAAGCTCTCAATGGCTATGAATCAATATAAAGCTATAAATGGCTATGAATCAATATGAAGATCTCAATGGCTATGAATCAATATAAAGCTCTCCATGGTTATGAATCAATATGAAGATCTCATTGGCTATGAATCAATATAAAGCTCTCAATGGTTATGAATCAATGGCTACAAATCAATATGAAGATAACTATGGCTATGAAAGTATGAATCAATATAAAGATAACAATAGCTTTGAATCAATGTGAAGATCACATCATGGCCATGAATCAATGTGAAGAACACATCATGGCCATGAATCAATGTGAAGAACACATCATGGCCATGAATCAATGTGAAGAACACATCATAGCTATTTATCAATGTCACCATAACCATGCATTAGGATGATGGGCACATTGGCTGTTGTGATGGCACTAGTGGAAACAATGGTGGAACTTTACTGCTGATTTTCTTCATCAGGTTCTTCAATTTCATAAACTGTCGCTTGAATTCTAAACCATCTCCCTGTAACACACATAAACAGAAATACTGATAACCACTAAACCTTGTTGTCAATTAAAAAATGTAAATACTCAATACATAAAAATCTAGACAAAAATACTGTAGTCTATTTGACTGACATTAATTTAGCTTTGATTTCTTGTGGTTTAACTCCATTCTTACAGGGACCAGCACTAGACTCCAATAGCCTTTTAGATATCACCAACTTCCGAACAAAGTGTCGGCCCCAACTCGAGGCTTAAGCCCATGAACCTCAAACTGACAATCTGTAAGAGGCTTATTAATTACAAGTCAGCCCCATTAAAACCACGCAACCCAAGGACTGATCCCACTCCTTTAACAGAAAGCACACTTTTTGGTTGATTTATTTGTATTGGATTCCATAAGTACTTCAGTCATACAAAGGCATAACATTAGGTGATCTGAGTTCCCCAACTTTCCTCTGAAAGTACATGACAACTTACCATTCCTAACTGAAGCAGTTAAGGGTAGGTAACTTTTGCTACAGAAGGTTCAGTCAAATCTTCACTTTTCTCCCATTGTACGATCAAAAGTTGGATTACAAATTCTAACAATTCACAACTTTTGTCTGAGACCAGTCTAAATTCTAAAGCTTCTGATTGGTCAAAATTGAAACTTCTCTCATTTTTAGCCAGTCAAATACCAGACATTTTGTACTGGTTTCCAAGCTTATCCCCTTGACTGGCAAACAGGCACTAAATTATCTGGGTGGATCAAAATCAAAATGAAATTGTTGAGAAAATCATAAAGACCTTTTTTAAGTCTGAAGTTTACACCTCAGTAAAGCTACATTAGGAACGAACTTCATTGAAACAAGTCTTGATATTTAAACTGAAATACCATTGTCCTTATGAGAAATCAACTTTATATGCAACTTCCTATTTGTCATCTGAATTGGCAAATGCATGACAAGGGAGCAGATCAATCTGTGCATTTGCAGCTATACTGGCTGTAGCAAAAACACCTTTGACATTTTGAGGGTGTGGGTGAAAGTACAGTAAAGTTCCTGTACAAGAGCCACCCTTCCGACCAGTAAACAGTTGTCTTATTGCTGAAAATGAATCTTATTATCAATACCTTTTGATTTTATAACTGACCATCTGGTTCTATTAAGGTTTGGCCTCAATATCAAGGCCAGTTTTAGTATCCACGGGTCTTGATAGCAGAACTTTACTGTATTACCTTAGATAATCTGAAGTCCAGCAACAGATTTTCTCCCATCTCCATGAGACACGCTTTAAACACCAGTGGCATCCCTCGTTTATCTTTACATGATACCGTTGTCTGAAATTTAAGGAATTCACACTTACTCAAAATTTAACGCTTTGAACTGTTATGCAGAAAAAAAGAATTCTATAAAGTGAGACAATTCAGATAATTGTATGACTTCATGTTGTTTGTTTTGACCTCGAGGGCTAAAGACTGCTTCAATAGTATTTCAATTAATTACAGGTGGGCAGTTCACCTAACCAGCTTTCCTGGGTGGGACAAGTGAGTGCTTCACTCACATCCTCTATAAGAAATTGCTAACTTTCTAACATAAAAGAGTTACGTTGCTAGTAAGGCTCAAACCTATGACTCTTAATCAGTGACAAACATAATGATTTCAAGTCAGCGATCTTAACCATGGAGGCAGTCTGTAATTGATTATTAGTTTTATAGCATATTCTAAAAAGCAACATTTTGGAATGTATTTGCTGGTAACACATCATTCTTGGCAATAGAAGTGCTACAAGTAAATGTAACATTTAGAGTGATCACTGGCCTTTAACAAGAAATATAACATATCACCTCTGAACCATACTATGCATTGTCGTTGTATGACTTTAAGGCTTGTTCCAACTGTATTTTGGTCATTATTACAGGCAGGCTGACTCCCTAACCATCGTTCCAGGGAAGAACCAGTACTAGACTCTTATCCTCCATAAGAAACTGCCAACTTTCTCATATACAGACATGGTTGCACTATGCATTGCAAACAAAAATCCATCATCTTTACCTGCATTATCAAAATACTTTCTCAGACTGATTAGAAGTTACATCATATTGTCATGTCGATAGTGTCTAAATACCAAAAGCTCAATTCTGAGCTTTTCGTCACTTATCGGACTCTTACTGTTATACAATACATATTGGTTATAATAAGAAACAGTCTACTCACAATACCAGGGCTGCTCCTCTTGAAAGTGCAGCCGAGACTCTCGCAGATACGATCTAACTCCATTAGCGTATCATTTTTGTCTGTCTTTACAAAAAATCTTGTCATACGACGGACAAGTTTCTGCATTGGTGTCTAAAACAAAAACATAATATCTTAATAACATCTATTTTATACTAATTTGTTTAAGCTTGACTGACAAAAAACTTCTCACAATTCAAATCAATTGCTCTCCTCGCATTGTGCAAACTGCTTATAAAGAGAGACTGAAAAAATATTCAAAACGGGAACCAGTTCACAGCTGTTTATGCTGAGGCACATGTGGCATCAGGTGTGTTACTAAGGAACATTTCTCAAGTGGCCTTACTGGGAATCAAACCCATGACCTCGTGAGTTACCAAGCAAAGACTGAAGCAGACTTGTTAAGTAGTAGATTGGCAATTGTAGCAGCAAAATAGCCCCAAGCCACGAAAGATTAAATATGGCAACAAGAAGTCCTATACTAACCCAAGTACAGCAAGATGTTCTAGAAATACATTTGTTACATTTGTACAAGTAAATGTATGTGTAACCTCTCTACACAAATGACATTAATATAAATAATCCACATAATTACTTTATCTGTGGTACATTTCAGGAAGGTAAACTTAAAAAGTTAAAATAATTGTCAGATTTTCTTTTCTTTTATTCCACTTGGCCTCCCTTTAATTTTCCAGGATTTTTTTCAGTAGTATAACAAAACTCATGTATGTTGAAGGCTTTAATTATTACTTTACAACACTCATCTTAGACCAGCACTGTGCAAACAATGTGTGTAATGTACTGAAATAAAATTTACCTATATAATGAAGAAACTGCTGAAATTGGTTCATTTTACGGCAAATACATTAATTTGTAAATGTGCTTTAGTAAACTTACCTGTGAGCTACCTGGTGTACCCTGGAACTGACTTGAGAGCAACATGTGATCTGGGTGTAGGGGCTGAGAGAAGCTGATGACGGGTCCGAGATCTTCCCCGCTAGACGTGAGGTTATCAGTGAGAGACCTCAGTGGTGCAGGCGCCATCTCTGGCTGGGAGCTACATATACGAGATAGATCACTGAAATAGTGAAAGAAAATGACATGTAATGAGGGAAAATACATAACTAGAAATTAAACAGTTACAGTAGAATTCCGCATTACGACCACGCCGAAAATGCGACCACACCGCTATTACGACCATTATTTTAAAGAACCAACTGTTTTTATTATATATTCTATTGGTCGTTTGTACCAGTAAAACGACCACCCCGCTATTCCACTAAAGCGACCGTGGTATCCTGTCACTAATTAGCGATTTACATTGTTTTATTATCCGCTAAACAACCAAGCATTTATCCGTCTAGCGCCCCCGGACATTACCACTGTATTTTTATCCCGCCCCCCCCCCTCCAGAAGTTATCTACACACGTGTGTCCCTTCGTTGATTATGTCAATTACAAGACAGGGTGAAATATTTTTTATCTATCGTATGAAACCTTAATTGGATAACAAAAGGATGTAAATGACAGTTGAGGATTAATAAATTGAGAGAGCAATCCCGATTGTTAACTTGAGAAATTACGGACCAAACTGCGAATAATTTGCCGACATGTACATTATGTTTGTACAAATTTGAGTCAGTTATTATGATCTGCACCCGGGCAATTATTTCGCGAGTCAATCAATATATCTTCTACTGCACAAGAATGAAAAATAAAAAAAATCATTAATTAAACACGCTCATTTGAAGTCGTTTCTGATCAATCAATTTACGTGCATGTGCAAATCTTTTTTATTTATTTTCTCTCATTTTGTTTATCGTACATATTTCTACCTTACCTATCAGGTGAATACTATTCTCTGACAAGTTATATTTATGCCTTACCAATCATGTAAATTCTATTTTCTGCCTTACCTTTCAGGTAAATTCTATTTTCTGTCTTACCTATCAGGTTCTAAACTAGTGGGTGACATACTGGCTCCTGAGCACATCCTCTTGAAAGGGCCTGTCCCTGAAGGTGAATTAGTTGGGGAGCTTGAAGGGAACCGGCCTAAACCTGAAAAACAGACGTATGTTTAAACATCATGGTAGTACAAGCATATCAGAACTGAAAACAATAGAGCCATGATGGTCGTCTTATGCTCATTTGACTATACAGAGAATATCAATGACTCCAGTGAATATCAAACGTTTTTCATGCTCCACTTATTTGCGTGCTCAAACTTTGAATAACTGAAATATTAAATCATTTAACAAACTCTAGATAAAAAATACGTCTCATAGGTTTTCTATTAAAAATCTTAAATGTTTTGAAAAAAAGTTGCTTTTCTTTCGTGTTTCATATTTACAAGTGACAAACATGTCATACTCAAACTGTCAAAATATTATCAAGACAAACAAACTGACACATTTCTATGATGCCTGAGGAGCGCCAAATCAAGGTCAATGTCAATACACAACAGACACCAGGTGAAGTTAAATGTGCAGACTGAAAACAATATGTAAGTAATGAAAGTAGCATCACACATCGGGACATACCGGTATATATACACACTCGATTTTACTTGCTTAGCTAGAGCTGGTCGTTTGTTATGTTCTACAGTTTTCAAAAAGCCAGAAATATCTAGTTACAGCAGGATAAAGGTAACTGTTTTACACATGTATACTTACCTTTGTTTTTGTTGAAGTTTTTGTTATACCACTGGTGTTTCTTTATCTGTTCTATAGTACGTCTTTTACTGGCATTTTCTACTAATACTTTCCGCAACAATGCTGAAACGATCAAGAATTTATTTATATAACACAATCTATGTAATACATATTCTAAAACAAGTTCACAGTAACCCAACTGTTGGTCTTCAAATCACTGAAAGCTTGTGCTATCCAGTGTATATATTTATAAACAATATACACTTACAAAGAGCTAGGGTATCAATCTTGTTCCAGGGACTGAGTGTGATTTTACAGTCCTTCCAGTTACAGTACTCCTGGCATGCATATGTCGGCTCATCCCATGGTAATTCTGAAAATACAAAATATACCCCTATCTTCTCTCCTTTACATGTGACCATACTATATACAACACTTCTGGTATATACATGTACCAGTAACCTCAAAACGACTTTCAAACAAATACTGTTAACATGATATTTCATCAGTTCAGATGGCTACTTCTATATAATCTACTTCTGTATAATACATCTCTTAGATCCAAGATCTTATGCTATTTTCAAGACAGAAACGTATTTTTTTAAATTTCTTTCATAATTTCTAAAATTGATAACCATTCAATATTAAGGGCAATTATATCAAAGTTAAAAATACTATTTGAGTCTTGTCAATACCTCCTGCTAACATGGCTACGAGAATAATTCCACAAGACCAGATGTCAGCCGGTTCAGCATGATACGGTTTACGACTGATTACTTCTGGAGCAACATAGGGTACCGTACCACAACACTTCTCCAGCAATCTTTCACGACCCTGATATCTGAATACTGTTGAAAGACCAAAGTCTGAGATCTTGAGATTGTCTGAAACATACAAACCGTACAATGGTACCATTAAGACAAGTGCTTAATAAAATACTTTTTATTCATTAACTGATACCTGATGTGTTATATTTAACTTATCTCCATATGAACTGAATTCTTTATCTGCTGCAAGTGAAGACTATGATTTACATTCACTTAGCCATAATACACAATTCCAACTGTCCAGCAGCTATCACACACCGAGTCAGTTTAAGTAGGAGTCAACACTGAAAACAGTGTAAAACCAAGCATATTTTACTATGTCATTATTTTTTTATTTTATCAAGTATTTTCACTGTTTTATATGACGTAAACATTGACTACCGAGTAGACACAAAATCAGATCTGGGGTAAATTTAAGCCGTTATTAAGCATCTCTTTAGGGCTTCACGTTATTCGGGGGCTATTAAAAAAAAAAAACCGCCCCCCCCCTTACGAATGCTTGAGGGTGTCATAGCTTCGTTACCATCTTTTAAAACGAAAGCAATCAAGCTACTCATCACTTTAACTTAAACACTGGCAAAAAAATGGTGTGGTCACATAAATATAACCAAAGCTAAATTAATCAACAAAGGAACCCTGCCACTATTTTATTTGTGGTAGAATTTTATTCCTTGGGGTAAGTTATCAACATTCAACCATTTATAAATGCGAGGCAAAGGCACTTCTACTGTTATGATGATGATGATGATGATGATGGTGATGTGATGGATGATGATGATGATTATTTTATTATACCTCTGGTTATTTCTGATCATGTCTTTTCCTTGCCCCCCCCCTTTTCTCCATTGACAATACATCACTGAATTTACCAAAGAGAATATGTTTATGTTTACAATGTATTTACCTCCTGTGCTAACAATTGTAATTCGTCTGTAGTATATCTTGGTTTTCGTTGTTTTGACTCAGCCATTTTCTTGCCTAAACACACAAAAAGCCGGACGATTACACCTCAATCGTTAATAACTAACCAGAGAAAAACCAACAAACGAACAAACAACCCTAAAGAGCGCTTTTGAGATACCCCGCAAGTCTCGTTAACTAACCTTACACCACAGCCTCCGTTAAGGCTTAGCTAACTCCGAAGTGTCGAGATATTTCCCCCCCCCGGTTTACCAGCATCCACTAACAATGCTTCAGTTCATACTTGAATTGGGTAATATAAATATGATTCTAGTATTCTGGCAATCTGACTGTTCCCTAGCTAGGTACGGCTTGAACCACTGTGATCAGGTCAGATTATACCATTATTGTTTCTTACCAAAGTCATCAAGTAGAAGATTTTCTGGCTTTAAGTCTCTGTGTGTAACACCCCTTGAATGTAAGTATTCCTGTAATAAAGGCAAAGATATAATCATCACTTTTTGTAACTATGGTCTCATGATTCAATGTATCAAAGGTCTGAAGGTACCTGAGAGGTTATCTTCAAGGCAAGACGGATTGATCTACAGGCCAAGATGTTAAGAAAGACCACTGCCTGCAAGAACTTAAAGCGGTTTTTACTGACAGGTTGTTTTTATTGATGTTTTTTCTACTATAAATCAACAGTGTACTGTTTCGATAACAATGGTCTTTCTCAAGTCTACTTTTTACAAAGAAGTCATTCAGAAGTGGTCTGTAACTAGGACTGGAGCTAGTATTGGAGTACTCGGTTTAACGCAGGCTCAGCCCGAAAATCAAATATTTCTAACCAACTTAATTGTGAGATTGGGATCTTTCTGAATATTAAACTGTAAATGTACTCCCTATTTATATTTCTAATCATAATGGTAATCATTATGTGTAAATGTGGACTGATTTCATGAAAGAACTTCTAGACCACACTATTTTTGTTCAAAACAGCTTTTCTACTTAGGCTGTACTTTTTACCAACATTACTTGTTTCTTTACTCACCACTCCTGAGATGAGTTGTTTAAAATATCTACTGGCATCAACTTCAGCCATCCCACTGTCAGGTTCTAGAAAACAAGGAATGATACATTCCTTTATAACACATAATTTAAAACAATGACAATTTAATATTATCACCCGGAAACATAAATGTAATTTTGAAGTCTGATTGATGTCATGGCTTTTAGCCCTGCTACAGACCATGCCTATTATGTTAGAATGTTGGCAAGCTTTTATGAAGGATAGGGTTCTAATCCAACTTCTCCCAAGGAACGATGGTTATATCAACCATTCCATTGTAACAATGGCTGAAATATGGTTGAATCAACTGTACAAATATATTCAAGAATTAGGTGAAATATTAGAGAATAAAGCCTTTCTAAACTATTATCCTGAAAATTCTGAATGACAAATAATGCACATACCTATTCTATCGAAAAGTTCACCACCACTTGCATATTCCAGGAAGATGTACTGAATACTTTCATCTTTTCGAAAACCATAGAACTTTATTATGCTTTCATGGTTAAGCATCTTATGTACACAGACCTGTAAAATGACAATAAAATCATACTGGCTTTCCCAGAATCTGCCTGACCACCTCACATATCTGGCAAATTTCAGCAAATATTTTAAAAGTGCACTCATTTCCAACTTTAGTGAAGACTGTTATAGTACTATGACAAAAATTGGTATTTGTGGGGCACAGGTTGTTTTTGATTTTGTGGGTGAATAAAGGCACCAATTCTAGCTCCCCACCAGTAAGTTTTGCCAGATATGAAAAGCCACAAATTTAAACGACAAAGATTTTTTTTCTTGTAATAAAAACAACCCAATTTGATACTTGTTTTGTCAATTCAAAAACATGGATCATTCACCAGTGCTCAATATGCATAAATAACTAGATGCCAAAAGGCAATATGATGAGCCTGGCAACAGTGCTACAGAACTGGGTCTTCCCCGTGACAAAACGACTAATTGTGGTAAACAATTGTCCAAAGTCAATTCAAAATCCTTCAATTCACGAGCACGCTAATCAGGATGGACACACTCACATACATCAAACTGCCAAAGTAACAATTATATCAAACCACAGCAAGTGGGTTCAACAAAAACACAGGACGTGGAAAATTAAAGATAGTTTCCAACAACTTGGTCAAATGATATTATAGTGTCCTTTAACTGTTGAATTTGATTCTTGATTCTCAACACTAATCAAAGCATAATGCTGAAGAAGGTCTTGATAAGACCGAAACCGGTCCATCTCAACTAAATTTATCTCAACCTTTCCCGCTGTTGGTCGTTTACTACCCTTTTCCACCTTTGTATTCTGTATTAATCAAAGCAGACAAAAATTATGCAAGAGAACTAAAACAAGAAGTAACAATGGTTTGTACATGTAAAAGCGGTGACAATATTTACTACATTTAGCTGGAATAAACCTGGACATTTTCAGCAATGTCAGACATTTTTTTTAAATTTTTTACCTCCTTTTTGACATTTTCCTCGGCTTGGGGAATTCTCTCCAAATTTATGATCTTCACAGCCACAGCTTCTTCTGTTTCACTGTTGACAGCTAACTTCACTCTAAAACAAAAAGATTTATTTATTTGTTGTTTCGAAAAAGTTAGCTTCCACACAGACATAGATTTGATATCAATTTATATACTACATCACTTGTATGGAGCATAGCGGTGTCAACAACAGTTACTGTGGGAGACCGACGATGAAATCTGATATTCTATACTTGCAGTTGTCCAATTACTATCCTACTGGCTTCCACGTCAAACTATTAAGAAATTAGATTAGCCTAAATCCATACAGTTCACTTATTCATCAATGACAACACTTGTCATTAAAGTAGTGTTACACAACACTTCTTTGTCTTCTTTTAATACAAAATACAAAAACCCACAGCAGAGCTAATATACAGATTTTGTGTTACAGCCTTATTGAATTAAGTTCAAGATTTTAGCATCGAAGAACAAATAACAAACAAAAACAAATAAAAGAGAACATACTCTCCATAAGCTCCTTCTCCCAGGGTCTGTACGAAGTCCCAGCCTTCTACAAAAGCTGTCACACTCGTCATCAGTATATCTAGGTTACGGAAGCCGCTAATCAAATAGTACTTTGCCAAGAATCCATTTTTTATTTAATATCTACATCATTGATTTCATTTTGTTTCAAACTGCACATGTTGTCTACACTCTACACATATTTTTGGATGTCTGAAACAAAAATAAAGTTTATACGTAGTCAAAATAATTTCACATTCCACATCATTTTATTATTCAGACAGGGTAGAGGAACTAACAGTATGTGTAAATTATCAGCCGATAAGTTATAACATAGCAACTAAAATTTGGTTGGAAGAGTCCTCAATCATTTTGGTCTTTCTTGTGTTTTTATGTTAGATGCAAATCAAAATATTACCCACATACAAAAGTTGCTCAATATTTCTAAAGATTGTGTCGCATTAAATTTGCCGCTTCGCTGTGACGTCATACTTGCCAGTTAACCAATCAGAGTATTAGCTTCTGTTCATTTCTTCATTCGGTAAAAGGTGAAAAACTCGGTCTTTACCCTAGACTCATGTGCAAGTTTAATTCTATTTAACACGAAACAAAAAGCGTTAACAACATAGAGGTAGTATAAATTCAATTCTCTGACCATAAACTAATGGCAGACAGTCGTCTTTTTTCAATTTTAGTCTTGGCTTTTGTACATTAATGATTTTAAAATTAAAGATGCATTGAGACCAGTGATGAAAGCTGAGGAATCACCTTTCCCAAATATAAATCATTTTTCAGTACCCGGATGTGCAAAGCCAAGAATTAGGTAAGAACCCTGATTAGCTTCGTGAACTCGATACATTCCTCAGTTGATTTTCTCTTCATTTCAAGATTGTTAGATAATAATAACCATTATTTCAACTTTTAATTTTGAATTAAATTAGATCTAATATCATCGAATTCCAGACTTCCCCCCCAAGTCTTTTCCTCCCCAAGACTTTTCCCCCCCAAGACGTTTCCTCCCAAGACTTTTCCCCCTAGACGTTTCCTCCCAAGACTTTTCCCCCAATTTTCAATTCACTTCATTACAGTGATATATTATGTATTTAAGGTTTAAATTGTTTTTGAAACTGTCAATAATATTTTTAAGTGTTTTAGAAAATAACTTCTACTCTTATTTCCTAGTGCAGTAACGTCACACTAATTTTTAAATTACGACAGTTATTTTCTGTTATTGTCTAACTGTGGTTTTTAAAGCAATTATTCATCAGAGGAGAAATAATTTTCATGTTACAAAATGGTTTCATGATACTAACTTGCTACTTTTGAGTAAGATTTTACTGTTCTGTTCTGAAGTATTAAGAGAACTTAATATAAGTTATAACAGGACTTTTATAAATACGCTATTTGTTCAGAAGATGAAATAAGAATCGTACGTCTTTTTGTAAAACTAGAACAAAAGCTATTATATCTATAGAATGAAATATAATGGGAAACTTTTTGTAGAAGATAGATATACTTTTCTTAAATATTTGATC
The DNA here is from genome assembly GCA_022818135.1 of Saxidomus purpurata. NCBI lineage: Eukaryota > Metazoa > Mollusca > Bivalvia > Venerida > Veneridae > Saxidomus > Saxidomus purpurata. Next base: position 8,620,496 of record JAFMSR010000015.1, read on the forward strand.
TGAAAAAGTTTCTGCATCACACTGTTCATATACTAGTAATTAAAAACATTTATTATTTATTATTTGACTCAAGACACAATAGAGTTTAACAAAGAATGTTATATTGCTTTAGACATGTTAGAAAATGTTTCTAACTGTATGAACAGTGAATAAATTTCAAAATTTTAGTTTTAAATTTTCAGTACCAGTACATTAGAATGCCTACCTGTTTATTTATGACTGTGATTTAATCAACACCTTTTTGAACGGCAGTGATTGACACCTGTCATTTCACTTAGCATGCTTAGGTGTTAATTGGATTATAAAATATTATCTTATTTACTATGAAGACGCAACTTACTTTTTGAAAATAAGTAGTTTTGTTCTATTCAAAAATATGCTTCACATTTTAATAAATTTTAAGCTTAATTTCATTTTTATCCACACTTTTTGACAGTGTCTACAAGTTGCATATTTTATATTTATTAATTTACTTCATATTAACATGTCAACACTAAAGACAAACATAAATCACATAGACACAACAAATTAAGGTAATTTTTAATATATTAAACTTGAAACAAAGATAGATAATCTAGTTAAAGTAACAACTTGAATACAAATGAAGGCATATGTCATTTACAGTCAACATTGTTTCAGAGTGGTTCTATGCTTTATCCCATCAATAACATTTACTTTATTATATTAGTAAATTCAAAGTGAGCCTGGGACTTAAAAGAGTACTTTTCCTTTGATTGTTTTAAGTCCAAGCTAACCCTGGGATATCTTCTTGGTTGAACTTGCCATTCCCTGACAGACACAGGTTGCAGAGAGACAAATGCAGACACTAGCTCTTTTACGAATAGAGTCCTTGGTTCTTTTACATGCCCGGTGTATAACACCGATACATGTGAGACTGCTTCTGGGTTTCTAACCACCTCATCTCTAGATGGGTCGGAAACTCTGAAATTCCCAGTCGGGATTCCAACAGGGGACTCCGGATTGGTAGTCAAGAGCATTAACCACTCGACCACCTTTCTAAACCCATATTTCATTCCTATTTGATGTACAAGCAAGTTTTCAAATTCATTATTGCATATGAATGTGCACATTTGACAAAAATGTTACAGTGTATAAAAAATGAGACACAATAAGATAATGAACTTATAATTATTACATTTAAACAGGTTTTAAAAAGATTTTGTATCAAAATGAATTTTATTTTTAATATGTTATTCCAAAAGCAAATTTTAAAAATGAGCACCTTTTGATTTTAATCAATGGACAACAAACCAGTACTTAAACTTATTGGTTACCTTATTAATCAAGGGTGATTAATTGATGACTGCACAACACCTTAAAAGGTGTTAAAGCTCAATTAAGGGCCATCAAACAATTAATCATGGTTAAGTATCAAATGTTTGTAGCAACATTGTACTGATCATGCTGAGGTGTAAAAGACAATTTCAGTGTAACTGATTGATGTATGGTAAATGCCATTATTATAATTAAAACAAAATTTTATTGCTTTCTTTTATGTGCATCATATGAGCTGAATTTGGACTTATATATATGTTTAATTTCAGACAAAGTTTTCAATATGACGGTATGAAATTATTTTTTTATGTCTAAATTTGAATATGATCATAATATAACACTTGTAGTACCACTCACTTTATCATCCTATCATTATCATCATTCCAATATCGGTATAATTTGTAAGTTTTACTCAAATGTAGTTTTAATGTACACACTTTTCAATTTCAAAAGGAAAAATAGTCTTACATGACTTATCACACATGGGTGCATCATACTGTTTACATCAAAATAATCATTATGATACAAGTAACACTTATGTGTTCATTTGCTTCAAAGAATATCTTTTATAAAAATATTCATTCATAAATTTATATTTTAAACATTTCTTTTAATTATTAATAATATTGAAATATATTGGGGGAAAAGTCTTCATATTGCTAGACATTTCACCCCCATTTTGGGGGGGGAAAGTCTTGGGAGGAAACGTCTTGGGAGGAACTGTCTTGGGGGGGAATAGTCTGACAACCATATGATCATGTAGATAAATGTATATGATAGTTGAAAAAGCGAGAGAATCAGCCAGGTACGGTTACCTAGTTAGCCACTTCCTCATAAATATGATGATATCTATAGTTGATATTTAATCGCGATCAGGCAATAAAAGCTCAATTAAGCTTCTAAGCGCGCAACCAGCCCGATGACATATAAACTTTATTCAGACAAATTTTGAAGTACAATTTTCAACTTTAAACCTTTTAAGTCTCTAGAAGGGGCCGTGGTAAATGTTAGTCCCTCTTCTATTATGGGAAGGTCAAATGTAAAGCTTTGCTTGTGGGAAAGATTGTATCTTTTCCAAAAAATTAAATGCAGGCAGTTCACTGATGTTTACATTTGCCGCTTTCCTCCACTTTGAAGAGCAGAGTTAAAGGGAGGCTAATCAACCGTCGACGTGTACTTCCTGTCTATAAAAAAAGAAAAATGGGGAAGGTAAATAAAGATTTTAGCTGGGTTTTACAATATTTTTAACTTTTATCTTACTATACCAATAGATATATTAATGTTGCACCGTATAATTAAAAAAGACTCTGTAGAACCTATTTGTTAAAATGCAGTCCTTGTCCATATGTATCAAGCCGGAATTGCATAGTGTCCGGATATGGCTTAATATTGGTTTTTTCACATTTAAAAGGTATTTTAGATCTGATCTCATTACTCTTAGTTATGGCGCAGTCTTCCTTTCTATTGTCTAGTTAAGTGAAAGGCTAGATATGTAGTCGCATTTCTATATTATATTGATAAAATTAAGTCAAACTAATTTGATGTTATTCCTGATCACTGAGAATTTTATATACTAAAATACTGAGGTCTTTTGGCATGTTTTTTTACATCAAACACTTACAAGACCCAAAAAATGGAGAACGCTGCCAATGAAAACCTGGATGCTATGTAATATGCAGATAAAGTCACAAAAATAAAACTTACATATGTGTGTTGAGAGAGATTTAAATTTTCAGTAATTATATGCAGAAATTATTACAAACCTTTAAAAATAAGGAATTTACTAGTAATTTAAGCCTAGCTATGTTATATATACATGCTTGTTTAAAGTAAAACTATATAAAATACACTGTGGTAAACACAGGTAACTTGTCCATTGTTTTGGTCTTTCAAAGTTTGATAGTTTAGAAATTAGATTGCCTGTCATAAATTATTATTAATGTAAACGTCAAATTATTTTGACTAGATAAAAATTGTGCCTTTATAGTAGCTTTTGAATCTGTTTTTCTGTCTATTTGCTTTTTGAATTCCCTATTAATTGAAGTATTTTGAATGTGTAATAGTTATATAACAATGTAAAACATTAAACTAATAGTATTTGCTTAATTTGTAGGAGGAATTAAAAACACAACAGGTTAGTTTAGATGAAAATGTGGGTGATAGCATAGCTCTGACCAGTGTAATTGTAATTGCTTATGTTTAAATTTATTTATTTCATATCTGTTACAGACTACAAGTTCTTCTAATTCCTTGAGCACTGGCTGTTTCTGTAAATAAATCATCTTAAGTTTGTTGAAAAAAGTTGCAGCAAAATTTGTATGTCAGAGGACAAAATCAAAATTTTTATGTCACAATTATATGTTAATAAGGAATACAGGTAGGGTCACCGTTGACCCCAAGGTTAATTTATTCTGCTTCTCTCCAATCATTACCCAAGGAAGTGTATCCATGAAGAAGCCATCAATTGGGGGCAACATTTTGCACGATATTTGCCTAAAGGGGAAGCAAAAATGCTGGTGTAAAGTTTCATTTGGGGGAAAACTGCATGATTTTAAAGAAATTTTAGTTCGGGAAGATGTCATTATATTATAGTATACCAGCCCCTGATAAATAAAGGTAAAAATGTCCTGCTTGGGAAATAAACATTGAGAGCCACCATAAAATATGCCCAGTACAACTTTTAGAAAGTTCAATGAATATCTTGTCCCATAAAGCTTACATTGTATGTTTACTCAAATTCAAAGTAGAAAATAATGTGCACTCTGTTAAACGGTTAATGAAACACTCAGTCACCAAAAACTGTGATGCTATGATAATGCAAATGAAAACAAATATTTCTAAAGGTATATTGTGGTTTTGTAGGCCATTGATTGAGGATGAAGTTAGAGGTCAAGGCTTACAAACTAAAGTACATTTGTATTGACTGATTTTGTTTATATATCTCTTTAATCATTTAGATTACGGTATGTACCGGTAATACAATTCAAGAAAAGTGACTTGAAGTATTTATGATAGGAATATGTACCTGGTATTAATAAGTATAATGACTGCAACACTGAATTGGTCAGAGCTATTGAATGCATATATTCCTACAGGGCATTATATAGAGGTAAAATTGATTAGGTCGGGTATGTACCATTATTTCTATCTCTGGCACACAGAAAATAGTATAAGTGAGCTGATAAAAACTACGTTTCATTTAAAAGGCAAATTTTTATTTTGCATATTGCTTGGATAGTTTTGCAGTCACAAATTGACTTTTTAACCTAGTCTGCATGAGTGTTTGTGTCCTATTGTTTATGTTATTTCAGCAGCCTCAACTTGAATTGGCATAATTACATGTTCGATATATTCAGGAAAAAACAAATTTTAAAGATACTAGAGTAAAATTCAGTAAAAAAAACTGTGTTGCACAGTTAACATGAAACAAGGTGTCAGATTTAAAGATAACACCAGGAATTGCCATAATGGGAAATTTTGGAGAAATAGTTTGACTCCCAGTGCTGCCAAACTTCTCTCTGTTGGATAAATTCAATTATTCATCAATATTTTGGACCATGCTAGGTCAGTTAGGCTTGCTATAGAAATTAAAACTTTCATGCATGATTTTTAGAAATGAATGATGCTTTTATTGTCTGCTACAGTTAGTATTATTTTGTATGTTTCAAAGTTTTGTGCCAGAAGAGGCAGAATTAGTGGTACAAATGATGGTATTTAGTATATTGTTATAATACATTTGTATGACAACCAATGTTACAGATATACACACTGTACTGTGCATATGTATCAGTTAATCTTTATAAACCACAGAAATTGATCACAAGTAACTTACAGGATCCCTGTTTTACGAGGTGTGTTGCAAAAGTTCCAGGATATTTCTGAGAGTGAATATCAACAGTTATCATTTTTGAAAAATATTTGTTCTTACTTCAAACAATATTGAATATGTGGTGCAATCTGTTATCTGAAGTTCCTAAAGAAGATTGCCATGGCAACCATAGTTCTGCATTGAATACATTTCTTTGAACAACTTTGGTAGAGGACCATCCAAGGACCATTCAAACTTCACAATCAAAACTTATAATCCTGGTGGTTTTGGACAAGAAGTTGAGGGTTATATTATGTTAATACACACAAATGTAATTTAGTGAATCAGTTGCATATTTTTAAAATCCTCAAAATTCCTGCTTTCGTTCATATTTATTTTAAAGTACGTACTATAAAGTCCCAGTAGCACTTTTGTTGTAAAATTACCTGTACCAAAAATATTTTAAATACAAGGTGGAATTAAACTTTATGAAATTCAAAGACAGTTTTATTGCTATATAGATTGAATATAGAAAAAAAAAGATTTTTGAGTATCCTTGTAAAAAAAATGAAAAACCGCAGTATTTTGTTACTTTTTCATTCAGTATTTTCTTACATGTTTTCAGACCATTCCGTTACTAGCATCTTACACAGAAGGCAGTATGATCATTAACTTGCATATACCCAAAATTTAAGATAAGAGTAAAACTATTATTAAAAGGGTGAAAATGTCAAAAACTTATGCAATAACAGAAGCTACTGCAAAGTGACCCTCTCAATAATGTGGAAGTTATCATGCGGGAGAATTGCGCGAGTCTTGTAAAAGTGCAGAATTAAACAAACAGGTCTCATTATTATTATGCCTTTTTGTTTTTAGCATGAAGATTTATTGCTTGAAGAGATGTGATTGACATCTGATTTCATTTTTTATCCACGACAAATTCAAGCTTTTTACAACAGTGTAATCTCTTATCTCGCTAAGGTTCTAGAATGGACATGACAAATGTCCATCTTTCATTTTGGGCTAAGTCAGCGTGCTGAAAATTTACTGACTGATTAGCTATCAGTACAAATTATGATTTGAGTAAATAGTTGTTCAGACTGATCATGATCTGCACTGATCCTAAAGGCAGAATCCTGTTCTGCCAGTAAGGTAAGTTAGTGGTACATGTAACTGTGAGATATTTGTCATTTGTAACATTCAGAATATTAGATTTACTTATCAGATACATACATGAACATTATCAAAAGTATTAGTTTATTTTACAACACAGTTTTATGCGTTATTTAATAATTTATTATATTAAAAAATGCGTAATTTCAGCTTTCAGAATTCATATAGTTTTTTTATCTGATTACGTGCTATCTTATCACCAGCAACAAAGAATTTGGAATTATATAGTCACTACATTTAATATTTTGGCACTGTGGGTGATTTAAGGTTTTCTTCCAGTGATACAGATTTCTAAGAGTTTGAACACTTAGACTTCAAGTAAATAATCATAATTACCCTACTATCTAAACATAGTTGTATAACAAATAAGTCCATTTTATCTGATATTGAATATTTCATTACTAACTGTTAGAGCCTGGCTTTAATAGTTAATCACAAGTAAATATTTCTATTGGCTCCATTTCACCAGCAGACAACAGGTTTAGTCAGTTGCATAGAATGACCTTGTTTGCTTTGTATCAACTAAAACGTTCACTTCATCTATTCAAAATTTTGAGTTTCAGGCAACTTACATTTGTACTCCCTTATAAAATCAGCCCAGTAGTATTAAGTTCAGCTGAGACGGGGCAGTATCATTAGAAAATATTTAGTAAACGAGTTCTGCTGTATGAAAACCGTTTTTTAGCTCGACTTTTCGAAGAAAAGGGGAGCTATCCTACTCGCCCCGGCGTCGGCGTTGGTGTCACACCTTGGTTAAGTTTTTCGTTTTTCTGTACCACCCCACTTTATTTCAAAAGTATTCGAGGTATGGCTTTGAAACTTACCATACTTGTTTACCATCATAAACTCCATCTACAGACAAGAGTACATAACTCTTTCAAGGTTTTTGACAGAATTATGGTCCTTTTTTTACTTAGAAAGTGTATTGAGCTTGGTTAAGTTTTTCGTACCACCTCACTTTATTTCAAAAGCATTGGAGGTATTTCTTTGAAATAACCATACTTGTTTACCATCATGACCTACATCAACAGACAAGAGTACATAACTCTGTCAAGGTTTATGACAGAATTATGCCCCTTTTTAGCTCGACTTTTCTATGAAAAGGGGAGCTATCCCTACCCCCTCGCCCCGCTCAGTGTCGGCGTTGGCGCCACACCTTGGTTAAGTTTTTCGTACCACCCCATTTTATTTCAAAAGTATTAGAGGTATGGCTTTGAAACTTACCATACTTGTTTACCATCATAACCTCCATCTACAGACAAGAGTACATAACTCTGTCAAGGTTTTTGACAGAATTATGGCCCTTTTTTTACTTAGAAAGTGTATTGAGCTTGGTTAAGTTTTTTGTACCACCTCACTTTATTTCAAAACCATTGGAGGTATTGCTTTGAAACTAACCATACTTGTTAACCATCATGACCTTCATCAACAGACAAGAGGACATAACTCTGTCAAGGTTTTTGACAGAATTATGCCCCTTTTTGACTTAGAAAATACATTGAATATGGGTAAAATCCACTTACTGCCTTAACCCTTTGAGATATTGCTTTGAAACTTTTAATGCTATTTCACATCATTACCCCCATCTGTACGCAAGAGAAGGTAACTCTGTCAGGGATTTGTTTTAAAAATTTAGGCCTTTTATCGACTGAGAATCTTGATTAAGTTTTTCGTACCAGTCCACTTTTTGACTGAACTGAGATATTAATTTGAAAGTTGGAATACTTGTTTACCATCATGATTCTCAAACATGGGCAGGAGAAGGTAATTCTGTCAAGGATTTTATTTGAATTATGGCCCTTTTTGACTTAGAAACTCAGTTAAAATTTTCATTCTTGTCCACTTGTTAACTTAATTAACCATTTGAGATACTACTTTGAAAGTTGGAGTACTTATGTACCATCGTAAGACCTATCTGTAAGCAAAAGAAGATAACTCTGTGAAAAATTTTCTTGATTTGTACTTAGAAATTCCTAGTTAAAGTCTTGTGTGCCCTTAACTGTCAAAGTTTTGTTTTATTGGCAAGCACTAAAAAAGTCGAGCACGCTGTCCTACCGACAGCTCTTGTTTACTTAGAAAATACATTGAAAATGGGTAAAATCCACTTAATTATTGCCTTAACCCTTTGAGATATTGCTTTGAAACTTTGAATGCTTGTTTACATCATTACCCCCATCTGTAGACAAGAGAAGGTAACTCTGTCAGGGATTTGTTTTAAAAATTAAGGCCCTTTATCGACTTAGAATCTTGGTTAAGTTTTTCGTACCAGTCCACTTTTTGACTAAACTGTTTGAGATATTAATTTGAAAGTTGGAATACTTGTAAACCATCATGATCCCAAAACATGGGCAGGAGAAGGTAATTCTGTCAAGGATTTTATTTGAATTATGACCCTTTTTCACTTAGAAACTCAGTTAAAATTTTCATTCTTGTCCACTTGTTTACGTAACCATTTGAGATATTACTTTGAAAGTTGGAGTACTTATGTACCATCATGAGACTTATCTGTAAGCAAGAGAAGATAACTCGTTGAAAATGTTTCTTGATTTGTACTTAGAAATTCCTAGTTAAAGTCTTGTGTGCCCTTAACTGTCAAAGTTTTGTTTTATAGGGAAGCACTAAAAAGTCGAGCACGCTGTCCTACTGACAGCTCTTGTTTTACATTTATAGTTTATTATATGTGACGGTCAAGAAACCCATATCAAATTTGCGCATGCTATTCATTTTACAGGTTGACCTCAATCCATACATACCACAAAAGCCTAGCGTTTTTTTCACACAGCATTGCTCAATTGTATGCATTGAAATGCACTGTAGGTTGTAGAATTTTATAATTTAGCCAAATATTTAGCTTGTCTGTATTAAAAGTAATTGAATAATTATGCTTATACTACTAATGGCAGGGCTTTCTGCTTTTCAAGAAGTGTAGACCAAGATACATGTATGCTGGTGATGCAGCCTCGGAGCCTGTTTTATGTACATGTATATGTTACAGTGTTTATCTGTACCGTTCTATGAAAAACAGAAATATTGATAGGAGCGTAGCGATAGGAGACTTTGTACTTTTCACAGAACATGTGCTGTCGAACACTTACATTCATTTGTACTTAGTGCGAAGGTTTATTTGTCATCCAATGATAACGCCTTATTTTGCTGGTTTATTAAACTCATTCTAATTGACATTGTTAAATGCTATGAACTTAGTTAAACATAAAACAATTTACAGCCATTCGTGGAATTCAGAACAAGTGGGAAAAAACAACAGAAAAATGGTGATTTTATTGGATGACAAATAAAGATGCACATTAAAAAGTTATGAATATTTGGTAAGCTTGCTGGAATCTTATATAATTATGATGTTATCATAAATTTTCTAGTGAAACAGTATTTGCAAACAAAAGAATGCGAAGTAAAAAGTTGCTTGTGTCACACTATTACTGCTGTTACATTTTAATTATTTTATGGATATAAATCTCATTTTTGTGTTTGTTTTGTGCATATAAGAGATTTCTTTGTGTATTGTAAACCAGACTAATACCACCTCCGTTGTGGAGTGGTTGGAGTCGCTGACTTGAGATATCACTGTAACCTCTCATAGATTGAAGGCCATGGGTCAAGCCCTGCTACCAACCAATAATTGTCTCTTTATGTGAGAAAGTTGGCCGTTTCTTACAGAGGTTCCGAGTCTTGTATAGCTCTAACCAGGAACGGTTGTTAGGTAAACTGCCGCATACCGGTACTTGAAACACAGCTTGCTCAGATGGGCGACTTAGGGCTATCTTGGCCCTCTTGTGTAATATATCCCACACAACAGAAAATGAAATGTGACTTTCTTACTCCTCTCCGCATTTAGTTTCTATTTCAGTAATGTGAAAGAGCAGGCATGGTTCATTTAAGTAGTTGTTCTATGGTCAAATACTTTCCAGCTTACTCAGTTTGTATTGTTTAAAACATGGGTTTCAACTTTCATGAAGGGACTGCAAAGAGGATCTTATGAAATAGATCTGCATGATTAATTTTGTTTGTTTTCCTTTCAGTGGAAGACAATTGAAGAAAAGCCTGTTAAAATTGACAAGTGGGACCCTGCAGCATTAAAAAATGCTCTTGATGATGGTGCTAAAAAGGTAATTTTAGACATTTTTCACATCCAGTCCTAGTTCAAACTTCAAAGGGAAAACATACAAACTCCGCCTGCACAAATGAACAGGTAAAATCAAATGAAAAAATATCCAATACAGTATAACAGTTCTCTTGTTACACATTCATTACTTATTCAAGCTCTTGCTGTATACTGTAAATTGACTACTCTTCATGGCTTCATGTATGGACGCCCCCACATTTTGGTCTTAGGTGGTATTTTCCATTTTATGTTTCTGACTCATGGTTACCACTTAGCTGTAATGCTAAGTGAATGTAAATGACCACCGAACACCACCTAACCCTGAACCTTAATTTGAATAAATGACCACGAGATGAAAGATTGTGCAGTCTTTCAGTCGGACCAGTTCTTCGTCCATGAGATAGGATTTTTGAGACCACAATCAAATATAATGGATGGGATTTGAACAAGGAACCTCCCGGTATACCTTTAGAATAGACCAACTTAACTATTTATGAATCTTTATTTTTCAGGTGATGTTGGACAAGTTTGGATTCAAGGAAAGCCATGGGTTGATGGATGGGCGTTTATTTATATGTACTATTGCCGTAGGATTTGCAACGTTTGCCCTAATATGGGACTACTTCAATCCTTTCCCGGAATCTCGTCCTGTCCTCATCATATGTGTCTTATCGTATCCTTTACTGTAACAAGATGGCTGCCTTGTAAAAGGGGTTTTATTTCTAAAAATTACTGCAACCTCTCAGGAGCCAACATCCTTGGAACGTAGTGGGAAAGAAAATGTGTGTCTTTTGAGGGAGGGTGTTGCTCTAGGGAGATGTCATTTGAAGAGGTTGAGCTGTAATAATACTGCCTGCTTGATGGCAAGTGACCTGTTACAAAGGTTCAGTTTTACTTTAAAAGTAGGTGTAAAAGACCTTTCTTAATTTGTAATATTCATGTCTCTCCCCTCAGAGAGAGTACAGTAAATTCTGTATATAAGTATTAACGACCTTGGATATAGCGAAATTTTGGATATAAGGAAAATAAATTATGGGACTGATTGTTTTTCTTCTTCATTTTGTATGAAAATGCTATATATTCCGTATAATAAGAAATAAAGTGAAATGACCCAAAGGAGTTCTTTATACAGGGAGTTTACTGTAGTATATGTTGTTTTTCCCCATACGTCTTTATACGTCTGTGTGCATTACTTTGACCCCAATTATAACACTCCTGCTGGATTTTGATAAAACTTGGCATAAAGCATGGGTTTGAACTTTGAAGTTAAGTTTTGATTAATTATAATTTAGGGTCACTTATGATGACAGACTGATGTCAGAGTGACTAATAATAGAAATTTTCAAAATGAGAATTTATTTCCTTTTCATTAAATTATGTACACTTCCCTGCGTCTATGATAGCAATTTTAGTTGTTAAATTCTTCAGTTACGGCTTTCCTAGACAGGAACATTACAGTATGACAAGAAAAGAGAAGAAACAATTCAAGAGCCTCATAAACATTGAATAGGAATCAAGTTCTGTCTGCATTAAAAAAGTGACTTGAATTGTTTTAGGATAGTATTGTCAATATAGACTTGTTTTACTATGAAGGATTTAGACACAAATATCTGGAATTTGTGTTGATTTAAGTGAGACAATCATTGACAATGTCATTATTGTAGGAGTTCAATGCCTATTCCAACCATAATTTCTGTGATTTTAACAGGCCCACAGTTCAGCTAACAAGCGTTCCTGAAAGTAACCAGTATTAGACTCCTAGAGCTCAAACCCATGACCCTTGGTTGATGAAAGGTTACAGTGATTTCAAGTCAGCGGCTTTAACTACTTGACCATGGGGACAGACCAATGACAATATCAAAATTCTTATAATTGCCACATTTGACAAAAATATCTTAATGTCAATGAAGGCTTTACATTTGTGATTGGCTGCTGTGATTTAACTGACTTTGCTTATGTCAGCCCTAAGTGGCGAGGCAAGGTTCCCTCTGGGTCAATTTAGTTTGCGCCAACAAATTTGGCAATAAGAAAAGTGGAGTTACTAGTCTTCAAAGCCTACAGAACACTGTGGAGGAGAGAGGAGACATGCCACTTTAAGTTAAGATTTGATAGCAAACACTGTATATACTATACTGGCATGAGACCAGTTTCCGAATCATACCAGTTTCCGATTACTTGTTATCATAGCTTTTGCGTAACTCTTCATCCAAACAAGCAGCGAACAAAATTTCATTTTCTAAAGATAAGTACTTTCAAAGAAATTCTACATTATACATCCGTCACTGAAATTGCTTGCAAAATATGGCACAGTTCAAGTGTTGTGAAATGATAATACGGTGATGTACAAAATGGAGCGGCACGGAACGGATAATAGACAGACGCTCATTACGAGTGTCGGAAAAGTAGGGAAAGGAATTTACATTTTAGAGAATAAAAGTTCTCATAGATTTAAATAATTTATGATTCCAAAACTGTTCAGGGTAAAATTATGTCGGAAACTGATCCTGTACCTTAAGTTATTAACATTAATTAGGCTGTCCTTTTGGGGCCCCATTTTTGGTATGCATGCGCAAAAGACACTGGTCTTGCTTACATCATTGAAAAGAGGATAAACTGACGTTTGTAAATGTGTAGATCACTTTTGTTTACAAGACACAAATATAAGAAAAAATATACAGAAAACCTCAATTTTTTGTCGGAAACTGGTCTCATACCAGTATACTATTAGATACAATTGATACAAAATTTATCTTAAACATTTTTGTAAATTTTTAAGGTAATAATCAAATTTTCAGGAACCAATGTGAGACTTAAGGGTTGAGGCACGGGTCATAGAGCTCATATACTCTTGGCTTGCATATCATATTTTTCTGTTTGTGTTCTTCAGCTTTTCCATGAGCTCAAAAACAAAAGGTAACAGTTCAGCCAAGGTATTAGGCGTGCATGCAACTTCTAGAAGAATGAACATAATGCAAATATTTATCCTTAACCCTTCTGCAGCTATTTTGTCCTGATGGGCGTGTTAACACTTTACACAGCATACATGGAAAAAGGAATATTCCTGGTTGCCCTTGACAAAGACAGAGCAGGTGTTGATCCAGACAATAGGTGGGAATTATCATCCAAACTTAAAAAGTAAGTCACACTTCTAGTTACCATGGTAACTAGTAATTTTTCCAATCATAACAAGACTCTTTAAATTTTATTTCTAAAAAATACATATATCATGATTCTAGGAAGTACCAGTATATATACGATAACATAGTTTTGCCTTTGATGGTTAAGTCAGAAAATGCCCAGGTAATATGTAAACTGGCCATCCAGAACATTTGTCATTACATTAGGAAACAAAGTAAAAAATCAACAATGGCCAAAACAATACATTTTTAGCTCAACTTTTCTATGAAAAGGGGAGCTATCCTACTCGCCCCGGCGTCGGCGTTGGTGTCACACCTTGGTTAAGTTTTTCGTACCACCCCACTTTATTTCAAAAGTATTAGAGGTATGGCTTTGAAACTTACCATACTTCTTTACCATCATCACCTCCATCTACAGACAAGAGCACATAACTCTGTCAAGGTTTTTGACAGAATTATGGCCCTTTTTTGACTTAGAAAGTGTATTGAGCTTGGTTAAGTTTTCCGTACCACCCCCATTCCCCCCCCTTTATTTCAAAACCATTGGAGGTATTGCTTTGAAACTAACCATACTTGTTTACCATCATGACCTACATCAACAGACAAGAGTACATAACTCTGTCAAGGTTTTGAACAGAATTATGCCCCTTTTTTTCTTAGAAAATACATTGAATATGGGTAAAATCCACTTATTGCCTTAACCCTTTGAGATATTGCTTTGAAACTTTGAATGCTTGTTTACATCATTACCCCCATCTGTAGGCAAGAGAAGGTAACTCTGTCAGGGATTTGTTTTAAAAATTAAGGCCCTTTATCAACTTAGAATCTTGGTTGCTTTTTGTACCAGTCCACTTTTTGACTAAACTGTTTGAGATATTACTTTGAAAGTTGGAATACTTGTTTACCATCATGATCCCAAAACATGGGCAGGAGAAGGTAATTCTGTCAAGGATTTTATATGAATTATGGCCCTTTTTGACTTAGAAACTCAGTTAAAATTTTCATTCTTGTCCACTTGTTGACTTAACCATTTGAGATATTACTTTGAAAGTTGGAGTACTTATGTACCATCATGAGACCTATCTGTAAGCAAGAGAAGATAACTCTGTGAAAATGTTTCTTGATTTGTACTTAGAAATTCCTAGTTAAAGTCTTGTGTGCCCTTGTGTTTTATTGGCAAGCACTAAAAAAGACGAGCGCGCTGTCCTACTGACAGCTCTTGTTCATGTATATTGTACTACAAATGTACTATTAAAGCAAACTTGAATGATTTAAGTTGAAGATAGGGAAATTCAATTACAGTTAGACAAATAAAGAAAAAGGGAAGTGACAAAAGAAAGAGATATAGAGTACACATGTATGACGTGATATACTCATTTATCATTCTAAAATTGTCATGTACTGTCGAGAGATAAAGAACAAGGAAATGTTAAATGTGTTACTTCCTCAACCATTGCTTTAGCCATTATGTTTCAGGGAGTTTGTATTTGACATTCAGTTTTCAGTACAAACAGTGTCCATATTAATATGCCAGATTTGTGTCTTACCAGGGTTTGTGTGTTAATAGAGACTTGTGACTAGAAATGTGGAAATCTATGGCCTGTCAATTACATGACTGAGTTATTGAAGTTTCTCATTAATTGTGTTTCCCTTTTGTTAGTAAATTTCCATTGTATTCTCTGGTACATTGTATAATGACAAGTACACAATTAGTAATTTTCCATTGTATTCTACTAGGTATGATGTGATCAGTACTTGTTTAGTAATTTTCCATTGTATTCTCCTGAAGTATAATGACCAGTACATTAGTAATTTTCCATTGTATTCTCCTGAAGTATAATGACCAGTACATTAGTAATTTTCCATTGTATTACTGGTATCTTAAGTATGACCAGTAAATTTTACTTATTTTCCATTGTATTCTCTTCAGGTATGATGACCAGTACACTTTAACGATGGTGTTCACAGAGGGAACAACAAAGAAATCTCGAAATGGAACGATTACAAAATCTGTAGCCGAATATTTTGACGAGAACGGAACTATGTGTATCGATAGGTTTGAACCTGAAGTACGTATGCTTCAAAACAGGATAGCGACTGACAAGAAAGAGTGACTTCATATTAAACATGTCTGAAACTCATTACTTTATTACTACTTGTTCACAGAGGTTTTGGTGGAAGGTGCTAACATGATGTTGAATAAAGTACAGAGGATATAAATGAAACTAGTGAAACACTCAAATTGCCATTCATCGTCAAAATCAGATATATATGCATTAAGTTGGTTGTATCTGTGAAAATCGTCTGTAAGAAAAATAGAGATTTCTTGTACTTACATTTGAGAAAGCAAAGAGAGTTTGTCTGTAGATGTAATTAAATGATCTTTTTAAAAAAAGTAGATATGGAACTGGTGCCAATTTTGATTTGTAGTCTTAATATGTAAGCGTCCAGCTGCCAACCAATGGAAGCTCATACAGCAGACACTTAGCACATCTTTTTTTTAGAACAGGAAGAAAAATGACTTCCTCACTGGATTTCATAACAAATTATATTTTTGGTTCTTGTAATGGAAGCTTCCCTGTGAAACAAATGTGGACAGTCTATGTGCTACATAGCACGGGCAAACCTTGTAAATTACTCTTAAAGTTACATTCCAAAAATGATTGGATGACTTATTGCCCTTTAAAAGTTTTTAATTTGAATTTTACCATGTAAAAAATTTTTTTAAAAATTTTAAATTCTTTTTTTTTTCCCCTTTTTTTTTTTTTCTCTCTTTTTTAAAAAAAAATTTTTTTCTCGAATTTTTTTTTTATTTTTTTTTTTTCTTTCCCTCCCCCCCCCCCCAAAAAAATTTTTTTTTTAAAAAAAAAAAAAAATCTCTCCTCTTTCTCCCCAAAAAAAAAAAAAAAAAAAACCTTTTTTTTTTTTTTTTTTTTTTTTTTTTTTTTTAAAATATTTTTTTTTTTTTTTTTTTTTTTTTTTAATTTAAATTTAAATTTTTTTTTTTTTTCCCTTTTTTTCTCTCTCCCCCCCAAAAAAAAAAAAAAAAAAAAAAAACCCCCCCCCCCCCCCCTCCCTCCCCCTTTCCTCTTCCCCTTTTCTTAAAAATATTTAATTTTTTCTTTTAATAAAAAAAAAAAAAAAAAAAAAAAAAAAAAAAAAAAAAAAAAACCCCCCCCCCCCCCCTCCTCCAAAAAAAAAAAAAAAAAAAAAAAAAAAAAAAAAAAAAAAAAAAAATAAAATTCTTTCTCTCCTCTCCCCCCCCCCCCCCCCCTTTTTTTTTTTTTCTTTCCTTTCCCCCCCCCCATTTTTTTTTTTTTTTTTTTTTTTCCTTTAAGACGTTGTATCATTATCAATGAACAGCATATTTGTATTGGCTTTGGTACCTGTAATTGTTCAATCATTAGTCCAATTCCTGAGAGATTTTCTGTGAATGTGAATGATTTTTGTCTGGTTATGGTTGGTTTGGTCGTACATTGTATTTATGTGTTGTATTCTTACTTCTATGAAGCTTCATGTAGAATGAATGAAATCTGGCGAAAAGGACTTGTTAACCTTTCCAATAGTCTTTATTTTTCTTTTTACCCAAAACTTTCTTTCTGAATGTGTCTGAAACTGGTTTCACCAGAGGGGACTATGGTTTTACATTGTAGTCTGTCATTACATCCATCGGAAAAATTGGATCATGCAATATCTCAAGAACTGATTGTAGTCAAATGAAACTGGGTTTGTGTTTAGTGGGCAGTGACTATGTACTGTTTTTTTGGGTTTGTTTTTTTCGTCTTACAAAAATTGTGGTTGCTATGGCAACAGAAATAGTAAATTACTTGTTATTTGTTTGGAGAATAAATCAGTAAATATGGAATCTCCTATGATCCTAATGATACTTCTAACAACAGGGTAGGATACTCAATTTTTTATCCATTTTATCATATTGACAAAAATCAGCCTACATTGCTCATAGTACATCTTTAAATACAAATCATGGCACATCAATTTCAGTGAAAGGTTTTAGACATATTCAGAAAGAAATGATGAATAAATGTTTGGGTAAAAATTACAATGGTATGACAAGTCATCATGTTTTCATAGTTCTCATGTCATTGAACAGTTATACAGTTTTAAGACTGAAACATAATAATGGTCAGTTTCTAAAGTTCAATTTATTTAGTTATACACTAAAGTTTGTATTCATCCAAAGGGAGGGCAGCAAGTAATCCTGTCCCAGTCATTCATTTGCTTCTCCATACAGATCATATCTCAGTCCATTACTCAATAAAATTTAATTATGGCACATCTTTGGAAGATGTGCCTTGCACAATGCCTTGGCTCAAAGCCCATTTGCAAATATAATTTTAGTTATCAACTTTAAAAAGGCAACCATAGAATTGATGGGCATTTTGTCATACTGGAAAATTCAAGAATACCATGTTTTGTGCCACTCCTTGGGTTTTATTCAACAAGGTCATTACACAGTTCTATCTTAATTTGATCAAAACATGATTTTGTAATGCAAAAAGAGCAAGTTTATTCACTGCTCTAAATATATGTCTTGTTAGAAAGGTTGTGTATCTAATGTTGTTAAGTATACCATAGTTTCATTAACTTCATTTAGGCATCATTGGGTCTACAGCTTATTTTGTCACTTTAAATGACTTCTTAACTTCCTAGACAATAAAAGGGAGATGCAATTTGAACCACCATGGTGTTCACACTTGCAACCACTAGGTTGTATAAAAGATGTAAAATTAGCTTTAAATTTGGGACTTTAGAAACTGGTCATTAAAATATTTTGCTAAAAATAGAAAATGATCTTGAAAGTGTTATGATATGTTTTCTAGTCTGGGTAGTATTGAACGGATAAGTAATATGAATAAACATGTGAAAGCTTGGTTCTTGCCTTGATCATATTATGTTTTTCAATCCCAAAAGGTACAAAACTCAAAACTGAAAAAGCTTATGTGTGATGATAAAAAAGCAGGCTTTTAGCAAAACTGTTATGGTAACAAGTACTGTTTTGCTAGGCTGAACACAATGTCCTTCCTGGAAAGGTGTCATTGGTTTTCTTATTCAGTGCTCACTTCAATATTGGGATAGCCCTAAGCTATTGTTCCGATATGACTATTTCTAAAGTAAACAAGGCACAAAAAGACAGCTATATCCCCTGCCTCGTGAAGGAATGTTGACCGCTCATTGTGACCTTGACTTTGAGCCAACACAGTTAGGACATGGGATCTGCCCATTTCCCTTAAGATAGATATCTGATGAAAGTTTCTTAAAAATCCTCCAAAAGAGATGCACTTTCTTGCCCTTTCACCTTAGAATGTGACCTTGACACATCGAGGTTGGAACAAGAATCCTGCACATCGTCTTAGAGAGATTAACATCTGACCCATGTTTGATGGAAATCCTTAATGAGGTAAAAGAGATACGAAACAAATGAACAAAATGAAATTGTCTCCCAAGTTTGACATTGACCTTGAGGCTGTGCAGTTTGTACATGGATTCTGCACAATGTCTTGTTGAGATGACCTTGATCTTGAACTGTCGGTGTTGGAACACAACTTCTGCACATATCGTCTTGATGCAATGAAAATTGGACCGAAGTCTTATGAAAATCCTTCACAGGGTTTACACGATATGAAGAAAACATGAATGCAAGATTCAAGCTTTGATCCTATGGTAGCACCTGACGAACTGAGATTTCATTTTTTCAAAATCTTCAAGCATTTATGCTAAGGAAACATGTATTAAAGGTCTTTTCAATCTCTAAACTAACAAGTGGGTTGAGTATTGTAAGTCCCCAACCAGATATGACTGGATGAGATGGACATATGAAGAAAGTTTCATGAAGATGCTTCAAGTACTAGTAGTTTGAAAGATACTATGGCATGACCTTTGACCCCATGAGTGACCTTGGTCATTGTCGTGATGATGAGATGAATAGTTGCCAAAAGCTTGATGAAAATCCTTCTAAGGGATAAGGAGATATAGTCTGGTGACTTTTGACCTTAAAATTTAAGGTGACCTTGACCTTGAGCCAAGCATTGTTGAAAAACGGATTTTTCACATCATCTCTATGTGATTAGCATTTACAAAAAAAAATCCTCCAAAATGTTTAGGAGATACATGTATAGAAAAATGACCTTGGATCCCGAGTGTGATCTCGATCGTGAGTAGCCTCGATTCCATGTTTGTCTTCATCCCAAGTTTCAAAATATCCTTCCAGGGTTAAGAAGATTTATAAATGTAGTCTTATGACCTTGGGCCCTGAAGATTTTGAGGTCTCATCCACAAATTCAAGCTAACATATTTGCTCTTATGAACGGACCTTTATAAATTGTGCTTCAAATCAAATTCAAATCAAACTTGGGCCCTGGCACGCGACATTGACCTTGAGCAGGCAAGGTATGGAAAACTGTGAAAAACTAGTTTAAAAGTAGTCTAGCTATGTGTGTTGAAGTCACAAAATACCCAGTTTGAGCCGTTAGTGAGACTTTAACCTTAAACGCAACAACCTGTGTGTTGTGCATTACACACCCTTGTGGTATTGACAACAATGATTGTGTGAAGTTATTTGAAAATCCGTCCATACATATACATGTTACAGCCCGAACACGAAGTACGGACTGACGGAGGGACAGACGGACGGAACTGAACAAAGCTTAACTCTATAGTCCCTAGCGGTCTGACTGTCGGGGACTTATAAATCAACACAACCATTGGTGCTCATGATTAGGTACAGAAATATGTCATTAAATGTAATAAAATGACTATTTTCAAGAAGGCTTACAACTAGTGCCTATACCAAAACGTTTTACTGGATTCAAGACAATATTCCAATTATTCCAAAATACCGTTGAAGTAATTTCAACTTTCGTCAGGTGCGGCCTTAACTTTGAAGTAGTTGTAACGTGAGTTATGCGCGTTAATGTGGTAAACATTTGACCCCAGTAAGGTGTTTAGGAGCTATGGAGCGAATACGAAATCAAAGGTTCAAACTTGCACGTCATCTCGAAGAGGTGAATATTTTATCCAAGTTTCATAAAAATATTACAAGGGATCCAGGAGATTATGGGGCAGTCGTGAAATATTACGGTCAGACGGTCGGACGGATACGTATCTCTCTCCCGCATTGCGGCAGGTAGAACGTTAACTGAGTGCAACCAGGTATGTCGACTTACCGGCCAATTATACAGCTTGATATCAAAAGAGATGCATACTGAACAGAAACACACCGTTTGCAACAATTATTGTGTACTTACCATGTCCTAAATAAATTTAGCCGTTCCATCCGTCTACACCGGCAGCTAAACCAAATTTCCTGCATGGTTCGTACTTCTTTCAACTGTATGTTTAAACCAGATTAGTATCTGACGTTTTAATAACATGACCACTCCGGGCAAGTTCAGTTAAACGCGATTTACGCTTAGTATGCATATCTTAAATTTAATTTATGTATTATAACACGAATCTATTTGTTTGTATGTATACATGTCCGTGATTGTATGTAATTTGAATGAGTTGTATGAATAAATTATGTTCTATATGAAACCTGTCATGTAAAATGTCAAACACCAGCTAGAAATGTTGTAGTTGTTTGGTTTAACTAAACCCAATACCGACACATTCCATTTTAACGTTTGCAAAAAGTGACCATATCTTTGAGATTCGAATTTAAAGTGTGGTGATACAAATTCTGAGACTGCCCAAACTTCCACGAATCGGCTCACTTCAAGTGCACGGTAAATTCGATCAGACGTCAAAAAATACGTCTGGCAAACCATTCTTGGCCTTTCACATACGTATGTTAAATGAAACTTCAAATGTTTCAGGACTTCAAGGAACATCAGCTGACCATCGGCACGAAACTGCTTCGGTTCCTTGATTATGCCTGGGTAAGTATATAATTCCTGGGAAAGTATATAACGATACTTGTCAGAATAGTGTTCTTACATGATGACCCGAGCATATGCTTCTGTGTATACTTAGCAAAATACCGCAACAACAAAACATCCACATGCAACTTTTTATATCCCCAAAGTGACCTATCATTGTACCAAATATAGATCTACCATTGTCCTTGTTAGTACATTTAGTAAGGAGGAGCGGATCAGCGGTCTTATGGTTAACGCGCTGGACTTGTAATCCAGGGATCGCAGGTTCGATCCCTCGCTCCTCCACTAACATAACCAATATGGTCTTGCGGACAAGACTTAAACTCGAGGTCCGATGTATCGGTGCTGTTCACCCATTGGCGCCAGAGTACTGAACTTCCCTGTAATTTTAACAAAATACATTGAAATTACATGGCAGTTCAGTACTCTGGCGTCAGTGTGTAGTTAAAGAACCAGGGGTGTCTCGACCGGGTATCTCTGGAACGGGACGCGTTTTTGTCTCTTGCAATATCCCCCGAAAAAACTAATGTAACTTATCTTCTGGGGGCGTTGGTCATATGGATTAT
This sequence comes from Saxidomus purpurata, assembly GCA_022818135.1. Taxonomy (NCBI): domain Eukaryota; kingdom Metazoa; phylum Mollusca; class Bivalvia; order Venerida; family Veneridae; genus Saxidomus; species Saxidomus purpurata. Next base: position 8,642,494 of record JAFMSR010000015.1, read on the forward strand.
CCGGTACCAACGGTAGAACTCTAAAATACATTAATGCAAACATATAGTAATGTAAAGCAAACACATAGTAAGATATATGTTTACATTTCAATACGTGGATGTACACTACACGTACTTGATTTTGTGCCGCAATGTACTAATAACGATTACGGAAGATTTGAAAATAAACGTGTATTTATACAAGTACAGTGATACATGTAAATTGTATATGACTGAAAGAAGTAATTTATCATGAAAGATACATAAAAGGGAGGGGAAGTATTAAAGGTAATTGTTAAATAATTCCTTGCCAGTCTTAATACAGCTCCATGAAATACTGGTCAGTGAAATTTGCAAAATTAAACAGTTAAAGAGACATGCCATAACTGGGCACAATGTCATTATTCAACAAATGATTGACACAAAACCGCTCAGTTTCAATTAAACATTCCATGAAACATCGATAGAATGAACGTAATTTCCGGTATACACCTACCTTAAACAACTTCAAGAAAATATATACATTGACATTTTTTTTCAAAAGTGTTGGGTATCGTTTAAAACAGTTTCACCTGGTTCATTTAACAGATATATAGATCTATGTTGCAAAAGACACCATCAAACACACTTATCACCATGTACTCACCAAGGATGCAATTAGTTTGGTTTCATTTACATCGACTTTAGAACAAGTTCTTTCAACTTATATCAACTACCTTCCATAATTCTGACCGGTACTCGAACGGGAATATTTTTATGCCCCCGAAGGGTGGCATATTAAAATCGCACCGTCTGTCCGTCCGTCCGTCCGTCCGTCTGTCCGTCCGTCCGTGCGTCCCCACTTACAAATTCGTGTCCGGACTGTAACTTTGTCATGCATTGAAGGATTTTAAAATAACTTGGCACACATGTCTAGCAAATCAAGACGACGTGTCGCGTGCAAGACCCACATCCCTACCTCAAAGGTGAAGGTCACACTTGGAGTATGAAGGTTATGGAATCCTCTATATATGCACACTTCGTGTCCGGACTGTAACTTTGTCATGCATTGAAGGATTTTAAAATAACTAGGCACACATGTCTAGCACATCAAGACGACGTGTCGCGTGCAAGACCCACGTCCCTAGCTCAAAGGTCAAGGTCATACTTAGAGTTTGAAGGTAATGGATTCCTCCATATAAGCATATATGCACACATTCGTGTCCGGACTGTAACTTTGTCATGCATTGAAGGATTTTAAAATAACTTGGCACAAATGTCTAGCACATAAGACGACGTGTCCCGTGCAAGACCCACGTCCCTAGCTCAAAGGTCAAGGTCATACTTAGAGTTTGAAGGTAATGGATTCCTCTATATAAGCATATATGCCACATTCGTGTCCGGACTGTAACTTTGTCATGCCTTGAAGGATTTTAAAATAATTTGACACAAATGTCTAGCACATCAAGACGACGTGTCGCGTGCATGACCCACGTCCCTACCACAAAGGTCAAGGTCACACTTAGAGTTTATAGGTAATGGAATCCTGTATATATGCATACATTTGTGTCCGGACTATAACTTTATTATGCTTTGAAGGATTTTAAAATAACTTTTGCACAAATGTCTAGCACATAAGCGGATGTGTCGCGTGCAAGACCCAAGTCCCTACCTCAAAGGTCAAGGTCACACTTAGTGTTTAAAGTATGGAATACTGTATGCTGATTACTCTGTCATGCATGGAAGGATTTTAAAATTACTAGCCATTTATTGAGCACATGGAGAGGACACAGACTGTGAGGCACCTCTTTCGGGGGCATTCGTCACTTGGGAGGGACAGCTCTTGTTTGGAACTATAGTCGCGATCAAAAGCAGCTGCTTGGATTCGAACCCACGACCGACAGGTTAGGAGTTCGATGCTCTACCCCATACACCCCATACACCATGGCGCCTCCAGAGAAGAACGAATCAATCAACTATGACAAAGGGCAGCGAAGGAACACACTGCGGCTTAAAGGCAATGCTCCGGATATATATGCAGATTTACCTCCCTTTAGCGGTCAGTTGCCCGAAATATTGGTATTACGTATACACAGAAGCACGGATCCGTACGTTATATATGTGTACTTTAAATGCAAGTAACTATTACTGAGGTCGATAATCTCACGGTTCGGCTTTAGTTTGTTAAGTCTACTTGTAGCAATTGAGCTTGTAAGATTTACAGACTTCTTCCGTGGAATGTATATTGTCAAGAGTTTCAGAAAGTACGGCAAGGGGAACAACTCAATTATAGAATAAAATCAAATAAAACTTAGTTGTCTCCCCAAATAAACAAAAAATACCGGTTGAAGTGGCATGAATAGAGTAATATGAACCTTTGGGTGGGTGGGTAAGGCGACGTAGTTACATATGCATCAACATCAAAATAAAGGAAAATAAAAAAGCAAAGCAGCTGAATCACTAGCACTCCAAGTTCATATATGGATCTGTTGGCATACACAGTTCATTCCGTATGCATATACTAATAAACACATACAGGTTTATCTTGTATCAAATACTAGACTCGGGCATTTCCATGTATCCCCGTCCAGTATTAACCAATGCCTTAAATTGGCTCGGAGGAATTCAGCGCACCCCGCCCCCGCCGCCATGAGCCTACATTGTTTAATACCTCGGATCGCCTAATATCCCTCAATAAAACCGCAGCTTGGTCAGCCAAAAATTTTACGCATTTATTTACTGTGATTTAAAAAAGGACTACTTGTTTACAACGTCAGGACGATAAACAAACCAGTTTAGAAATAGGTCAATCAAAATGAAAGTTATTGACCTAATTCTTTTGGGGACTATCTCAAGCGGATATTTCATGATGCATTTAGAAAATGGTAAGTAATTCAGATAAAGGAGATTGAAAGAATCATCATAAAATCAGTTTATTTTATATGCGATTAAGTCTTTAAGTATCTTAACATTTATAAATATCAAAATCCACAGCAAGAAAAGGGTATTTTTAATCGCTCCCAACCAAAATTTATCCACCAATCAGAAATTAATGGCGAACTGGTCACGTGCTCACATTTCGTGGCGTGCTAGCTGCTGATTTCGGCAGCCAAACCGGGCTGAGACATAGTGAAAGAAGGACGGAATTTACGCGAATTTTAACGTAACGAGGCCTTTTGGGCTTCCGGAAGCGATCTGGAAATAAGCATTAAGGCTTTGGCTTTAAGATGACAATAATATTGTTTCTTGTAGACACCAGTGCGTCTATGAATCAACGCACTTATTTGGGAACCTCTCTGATTGACACTGTGAAAGCATCAGTTGAGAATTTTATGAAGGTAAATGAATAATCTAGGCATTTTTGTCGATTGACATGTTAGGTTGTGATATGATCAATGAATCTGACTCATAATTATACATTTTATTTCTAATTCAGATCAGAGCTCGCGATCCAAACAGTCGTTGGGACAGATACATGCTTCTGACTTTGGAGGATTCCCCGTCAAATATTAAGGTAATTTCGCTTTATGCAAGTCCGATCAGCAAAAATATGCGATCGTATCGGTAACATTAGTATTCATGCACATAATCCGACACGGTTTCAAGCATTTGGCCGAATGTAACACACAGAAATCGCCACAAAATTCACAGCGAAGTCCTTCGTACGTCCATTCGCCATTGCTTTCTCCGTGTTGGTGATGCATTGTGGGAAAAATTTCAATAAGTTACTAAAAATAGTCTAACCTGCCTAATTTGCATATGCTCGGGTCAAGTTATATCGCACAAAGAAATCAAAGCACTGAAAGGAAAGATACCTTCGGGTATACATTTATATACAGGTCCATGAACGTGTTATTTGCACAGTTTAGAAAATAAATGCATTTTAAATCTAGGCTGACGTAATTTCATTATATGAATTATATCGAGTAATGTAAAATTAAGACTTGATCATGTAATGTTCATATGATCAACTTACCTGACCATGGTGAATGCTGTAGATACACTTTAGACATTGCTGACTGTCACCTGACCTTGCTTGTGCCTTCACAGTTAAAAAATGTAGGACATTGCAGTTACCATAAGAAATGAAAATGGATTTGATAAATACCAGATCTGGACAGCAAGGACCTTGAGACTTAAGTTTTCCTTTTAATGTTAGCAGTTTCACTGTACATAGTTGAATTGTGTGATAAGTTTCACTGTACATTAAAGTAGTTGAATTGTGTGATAAACAAAGGTTTTGATGAGTAGAAAGCCTTGCACACCATTGTCCAATAAGAATTTTCAATATTTTAAGCAGGCCTGGACTTTCTTATACATGCATATAGTTTGGTTTAAAACCATTGCCATTTGGTATGTTCATTTGTGGCATAGATTAAACATTAGATTAAGTTTTTTCCCTTTCACAGGCAGGATGGAAAGAAAGCCATGCAACATTTACTGCTGAATTGAAGAACCTGACTGCGAGTGGACTGACCTCAATGGGGAATGCAATGAAGAGTTGCTTTGATTTACTTAATGTGAATAGAATGCAATCTGGAATTGATACATATGGACAGGTAATCTACAACCAAGAGGACATGGAGGACAAGAGTATGTTTTTCCCATGGACTCTTCATGAAGGGCCTGGTTCCTTTTAAAATTAAGTTTCTGTTGTAATTTAATAGGTTTCTGTAAAGTCGTTCATGATTAATTGATTTATTTAACTGCCTTGATAATGTTGTTTACCTTTCATTTGGTAAATTTTAGGATTATATGTTGATTGTTAATATTGTGTTTGTTAATATTGTGTTGTCAGTTAAACTTTGAAACCTCTTTGCCAAATATGCAGGTTTTTAAAATGTTAGTGAACACTTTTTGCATTACCTTGACAGGGAAGATGTCCACATTACTTGGAGCCAGCAGTGATTATTACACTGACAGATGGTGGGAAACTGACTTCATTTAGTGGTGTGCAACCAGAGGTACTTTCATTAATACCAGTACTATAACAAAGGAAAGAATACTTTGGTGTTTTTCAGTATTGCACCATTGGCCATTACATCTTGAAGGTTGTAATTGTATCAGATTAGAATTTTGTCTGAACATTTTGATACAAATGCAGAGATTCAAGAATGGGAAAAATGTTACGCATCTGTATCAGGAGGCTGTCCAATATGATACTAAAATCTCGAATTTGATACTAAAATCTCGAATATGATGGTGTATTATAACCTTTTGTTTAACCTCTATTTGAAAAAATACCAAAGTCAAGGACAATATTAAAAAGGAACCAAAAATAAGTTAGGCAGTAGTGTAATACTTCTTATTGTGCATAGCAGGGAGTCAAGATTTTTTGTACAGTGTCGGTACACAACCTGTTTACTAACTTATTTAATCTTGACAGTGAAAAGAGTTTCTAGTCTTACAACTTCTGTTAGTTGCTTTTGAGACTCGCTCCTAATGGAATCAACCTTCAGGGGAAAGAGAGGCAATGTTGAAGTAATGTTTTCATCCTAAGGACCATACCATCAGGTCATTGGTGGGAGTCGAACGTGGGACCCTCTAACCACAAGAGGAGCAAGCCACTTAAGGGAAGGGCCGTTTACTAATGTTGGAAGAACTTGTGGCCCAACCCTTTTGCTGATTTTATGTAGTAAAAATGTCCTTATTGTATAATTATACAATCATGTGTATATACATGTATATTCAGCAATAAAATATGTTTAAACTAAGCAAGCCACTGCAGTAGGCCATCCAGTAAATTTCTGAACCCATTTTATCTGGACTGTCTATCAGTTTTCTTTACTTTTTAATGCTACATTTTTTGCAGTTAAATATACCTATGAACACATCTTGTGTCCCTGGTCATGAACTGACGAAGGAGCCATTTAGATGGGATCAAAGAATATTCGGGCTTGTGATACGATTGCCTGGCAGTGTTCCAATTGATTTGAGTAGTAATACGTTCATTCCATCAGCAGATAACCATCCCTTAGATCTTATGTGTGAAGTCACTGGAGGTAAATATATATGTGGGATGGTGACGTGACTACTTAAAAAATAAGGCGATCAACTAACCAGAAAATATGTGTTTGAAAGAGAATGTTGGTCAGTCGGCCATTTTTCTTCTCTGTATGCTGCATTTTTTGCTCTAAAATATTTGAAATTTGATCATTTTCTTGTGAAAAAGTTTGAGGTTGGTCAGGATATGTGAGCTACCTGGAAGATCAAGGTCACACTTTGGGCATGAAACCTGTAATATAACGTTGTGTACCAGAACTTTGTGTCTGGGCTGACCTGTAACTCCTTTATAGATAGACTGATTTTGAAAGAACTTCACACATTTTGGTCTTTTGAAGGTCAAGGTCACGCTTAGAGATCAAAGGTGATACAGCGTTATGTATCAGTATTTAGTGTGGAAGAGAGAGAGAGTAGAATCCATGTCTTGATTTTGCTAAAAGCAGAAGATCTAGTGTTTATTAATACAAAAGGAAAGTTGCACTAAGATTGGGTGTTCTGTTGGCATCATTGTATTATCTCTTTGATATAATTGCCTTTCAGGTCGTTCTTACGCAGTTTATAACCAAAAGATGCTTAACGCAGCAATAGAAAGTCTTGTGTCAAAAGTGCAGAATGGCGTAGTGATACAGTTTGAAAAAATAGGTCCTGACCCACCGTTGTTACCAAATGAAATTAACAAGTTAGAGAACGAAAGTATGAAAGGTAGGGAAATTAATTAATCACATAGGAGTGTTCAACACAACATGATGTTTGCCTTGGCCTATTTCATATTGATGACCTTTGAAGTTTAAAGATAGGCATTGAACAGAAATACAAAAAAAGAACTGAATAAAACATATTTCTCTGCGGTTACTTGGCATGCTAAGATTGAAATCATTGTTAACATTTACCACAAATTTCTGATGAAATCCCATTTTTTTCACTATGAGGAAGCTGTCTTAATATCGTAAATTTTTTACAAAAAAAGAAATTCAGTACTTTGCTCCTGCAGAAAATCAAAGCATGAATGGTCAGATAATCAAAATAGAAGAAGAACCAAAGATGACGCCAACACCACCACCGTCACAGTTACCAGGCAACACAAGTTGGCACAACCTGCGACGTCTGATCCTTGTACCAAGGTCGGCGCAGAAAGGCTACTCTGTGGGCCACTGGCCAATACCAGAGTCATTTTGGCCGGACAACACAAATCAAACTTTGGTGAGTGCAGGAGTGTACAAGTTTTCTATAACACAAGAGAGCTATCAAAATTGTTGGTACTGTTGTGCATACCATATTTATTCTTGTTGATGTACATGCCATAGTACAGGGGGTCTATAGCTCAAATATGGGTGCTGAATGAGTAGGGTTTGCGGATCATTACATGGCCTAGAAAAGAAATTATGTAATTGTGTTCATTGTTGGCGTTTTTTTAGGCCACCATTTAAGGCCAGATGTAGATACTAAGAATCATACTGTACGCTGACAAAGAGACAACAAGTCTAATACTTAAAGCTGAGAAAAGGTTGGTGCTATTTAACGTGCAGGATTTTAGTATGGCAGCACACTTGGTATGTCTATGAGAGCAAATGTGGTATGTTACTATTACTAAAGAGTCCTGAAATTGCAACAGGTTTTCAAAGCCGTACTCGAGTGATATTACAAGAAGTACCCACTAGAAACCATAATGCTACGAACACAACTAGAGTCATATAAACACACTAGGCTACAGTAGCTGATACCAAGATGGCTTAAATATATAGAAGTCGAAAAAATGGGCCAGTATTAAGAAACTGCAACTCTGTATGAGCTGATTTATGTAGATTATACAGAGTTTCCTCCCTTGAACTAGAACTATACATTCAGATTTTAATATCTATGCTCATGCTAATTATGAATAGATTCAAATATACATGATTCGGGAATTTACATGTACAAGACTGTATGATAAGTATTCTAAGAGGTGGGAAAGACAAACTATGAATAATATATTCACTTAAAAGCTTTCTTGTCTGTCTAAATATATGGACAACATGATGTTTAGAAAAGTGACAGAAAGTTGTTTCTCTATGCAGAGAGAGACAGAGACCCTCCAGATTTGGTGGCAAGCCAGGTCTTAGGTGAGGGTTACCACGGCAACAACACACAGTATACATGCTGTAGTGAGTCATGACTTTTTTATACACATTGTTTTTTGTGTAGATGTTTATATTTAAATTTTTGGCCAACCACGAGTACAAGATTGTCTATTAAAAAAAAAATTCTCCTAAATTTGTTTTGTTTCTAAAATGGACTGGTGTTTCAGAATGAATAGTTCTATTTGTTGTTCATAGGAGTGCTTGAATTCATCTGAATATCCATTCTGTAGACTGATCAGATAACATGGAAGTTAGACTTGCCAGAGTCTACATTGGTCTGAGATGCAAAGGTGTCTATCTCCAGCAGTGTAAGAGTTGAACGTGGTCTACCTTGTAACATGGAGACGTTGTGGAGCATTTTTTACGGTGAAGTTGGGGATGACATGTTTTTGCACTGCATGGCAATTTTGTCTGAACTGTGAGGTCAAAGTCATTTGCCTTGCACCATTCAGGAGAGGAAGTTGTCATTTTCTTGCAGACATTTGATAGAATTCAAGGCGTACATGTTTTTAATTTATCATAACTGAAGTTGGTGCGGAAATAATGCGGGGAAGATAAAGAACAAAACATGTTTCAAGAAGTTGAATTCAGATTTCTGCCCATGAGTGCAAGAATTCTGTCAAGTCCATGAGAGTTACTTTCTGCCTACTGCATGGGCTGTTCTAATGTAAGTTTTGTGAACATGTTAATTTTTTTTTCTTTTCAGCCACCAAGAACTGCCCACCCAAATGTTCAGTTTTCCTGTAATCCATGTGAACCAATGGTTGTAGACAATTTACCGTTTGATAAATATGAACTTGAGCCGTCACCGCTTACACAATATATTTTGGAACGTAGACAGCCTAACGTGTGCTGGCAGGTGTTTATCAGTAACAGTGCAAGATACAGTGAACTTGGACATCCATTTGGATATATAAAAGCCAGTAGTACATTAACATGTGTGAATTTATTTGTGATGCCATATAATTACCCTGTGTTACTGCCATTGTTAGGTAAGTTGAAAATAAGTCAATTTAAATTTTTTATACTTTGAATATTTTTGGCATGTGGTCCAAAATTCCAGGATAAATATTTGTGATCACCCTTTCTCTTTTCTCCATCTGTTTGTTGTCAACAGCTAACTGTACACACCTCATTTTTATCACGTTTACAATTGCAGTGATATTAATGTAACCAATCTTGAAATTAATATGATACTTATAGTTTGAAGGTCGATAAGGGTGTTGGCATAGTACGATTTTTAAAGAAATTTATCCTTTAACATTTTCATAAGAATCCAAAAGAAATTTATAGCAAAGTTTTATTTGGTTGAATTGTCAGTTCTTAAAAAGAAATTGATTTTGCAGCATGTTTATTTATATAAATGGTATTATTTAATGTCATAAGGCTATCATTTAGTTTAATATTTTTCAGATGAGTTAGTTAAGGTTCACAAATTAAAGCCTTCCCCTCAGTGGCGACAGAGATTTGATAATTATATTAAAACTATGCCTGGATACTATGCACAGGTGAGTACTGTTACACTAAATTTATTTGCTAGAAGTTGCCACTTGCAGGGTTTTTTCTGAAAATGTTTTAAAGTCAATTTTTCGGTTTTAAGCTCCACTATTGAAAGAATAAGGAGGGCTAATATAGTCACTTCTGCGTCCGTGTTGCAGCTTTGGTTAAAGATTTGCATGCAAGGCACTATCATGGACATATCTCAGTAATGGGATTGATTTTAAACTTCATTAATGTCCTCGATGGGTGTCGGACTATCGAGTTAGGTAACTCTGTATGAAATGAATTCAAATTACGGCCCTTGTTTGACTTGGAAAATTTAGTTAAAGTTTTGCATGCAAGGTACTATCGTGCATATGTCTTGGTAACCACTCATGGGATTGATTTAAAAACTTCAATTTAGTCTTAAAGGGTATCAAACAATCAGGTAGGAGAACTCCTGACTGAATTTATTACAAGTTATGGCCCTTGTTGAACTTAGGAAGTTTGGTTAAAGTTTTGCTAGCAAGCTGAATTTGCTTAAAAGTTCTATGTGCAAGCTACTATCAGCCATGTGAGCGATATAGGGCCATCTTGGCCCTCTTCTCTTACTATACCCCCGAAACGAAGTTTAGGGGGGTATGTAGGTCACCCAGTGGTTGGTCGGGCGGGGGGTCTGTTGCATTTTCCTTGTCCGGAGCATAACTTGAAAACTACTAGTTGGAATTCAATACAACTTCATACAATGGTCAAGCACATTGAGAGGAAGTGCAGTGAACAAGAACTATAACTCCGTCTTGACTAATTACAGAGTTATTGCCCTTTGTTAGTTTTCCTTTTGTCGGGAGCATAACTTGAAAACTACTTGATGGAATTCAATACAACTTCATACAATGGTCAAGTACATTGAGAGGAAGTGCAGCGCACAAGAACCATAATTCCCATCTTAACTTATTAAAGAGTTATTGCCCTTTGTTACTTTTCCTTGTCCAGAGCATAACTTGAAAACTACCAGTTGGAATTCAAAACAATTTCATACAATGATCAAGCACAATCAGAGGAAGTGCAGTGTACAAGAACCATAATTCTATCTTGATTATTTACAGAGTTATTGCCCTTTGTTACTTTTTTTGTCCGGAGCATAACTTGAAAACTACTGGTTGGAATTCAATACAACCTCATACAATGGTCAAGTACATTAAGAGGAAGTGCAGTGCATAGGAACCATGACTCTATCTTGACTCATTACAGAGTTATTGCCCTTCGTTACTTTTCCTTGTCCAGAGCATAATTCGAAAACTACCAGTTGGATTTCAATACAACTTCATACAATAGTCAAGCACAATGAGAGGAAGTGCAGTGCACAGGAACTATAACTCTATCTTGACTCATTTCAGAGTTATTGCTCTTTGTTACTTTTACTTGTCTGGAGCATATATCGAAAACTAATGGTTGGAATTCACTACAACTTATACAATGGTCAAGCACATTGAGAGGAAGTCTAGTGTACAAGAACCGTAACTCTATCTTGATTATTTACAGAGTTACTGCCATAAACGATATCTCTTTTTAGTTTGTTTGCAAGGTATTCTGTTACTACAAACTTCCTCAGTTTATAAAGCAGTCTTTCGGGGGTTTAAATCACATTTACTTTAGTGATAGCTCTAGTTATTACAGTTTTCTAATTAATACTTTTTGAGTGTTGACATAATTTTGTTAAGCTATTCACTGATAAAAGTTTTGCTTTATTTCAAGCACTGAGGATAGTCGAGCATGCCGTTATATTGACAACTTTTGTACTCTTATTTATCCATTTTCTCATTCATTGACAACTGAAAATTGGATGATTATTGGAGCCAATGTGAAGCTTGCAAATGAAAGGAACTGACATTTGTATTTTAATTTATTCTTTTCTCTCAACAGCCATTGAAGAGAGCACTTGGTAGAATATGGTCACTGAACCTTGTACCTGAGAATATGGACAATTGTCTTTCATACAGTGTGATAACATACCTAAAGAAATTGAAAAATATGGTAAGTACAGCTGCACTTTGAAGTATACTTAACAACTTTAAGAACGCAACCTTTTTAATAAGTCCTAGATTTTGAGCATTGTCAGAGTCAACTTGCTCTTTTGCATTATAAAATCATGTTTTGATAAAGTTATTCTTGAATTTTTTAATGAACTTGTTGAATAAAACCAAGGAAAGGCAAAAAGCATGGTGTTCTTGAATTTTCCAAATTACACTTGCAACGATGACTAAATATCCGTCAAATCTCTAGTTGCATTTTTAAAGTTGTTAAGTATATTAATTGATTCTTGGTAACTTTGATACATGGAAAAATAATTAACTTGACTGAATTATACAGTCTTTAATTTGAGCTTGGCTTAGGTCTGTCAATTGAACAATTGCCTTTAAAGAGCTAATCTCTCCCATTGAAACATGTTAATAACACATGCACTTGTTTGTTAGGGATGAAATTTTGAAAGTCTGAGCTTCTATTCAAATGTTTGCAACCATGTTGAATTGTTGATATTGAAAAAGAACTTCGCATGAGTAAAAAGATGGTGCTTTCTCGCATTGGTACTGATTTATAAGTACATTGGGCCTAATTACAAAGTTAATTGCATACTGTAAGGTAAGGTGTTAGGGATTCTGTAGAGACGTGTGTTAAAAAATTGTGTTTTATACTTTGACAGGCAAAAATGGAGATGGATAGACTTGTAGCATCCGTTGGTTCTAAAGTACCACCACATGAAGGCATCAAAGTTAGCTCCAGGTAATTCAGCAGTGTTATTGTGCAAATGTCTGATTGAAAGCCTTATTGTGCAAACGTCTGATTGAAAGCCACTGTAGTAGAACCAATGTAAAGTGTTTGCAGTCTGTATATATTCAGATCAGCCTGCACCAGACATTGGGTCAATTACATTGAAATGTAATTAATTAAATTACAATTACATTACGGAAATGCTCAATTAAATTACAATTACCAATACACTGATTTATAATATTTCTATTTTTTTGTCAACAACCTTTCTTGTAATTATGTCTTCCACCGTGTAGTGATGTTGAGATGTATTGATTTTGTGCTGTCTGTAGATTGTCCAGACAACTCCTCTTGTACCCCTTGCTGGATTTTCATAAAACTGTGCAGGAAGCATCAGTATGATGTCAAGTTGTGCATGTTATAATTTGGGGTCACTAGGTCAAAGGTCAAGGTAAAAGGGGTGAGTAGTGTTGCACAATGATAACACTTCTTTCTCTATTTTGAAAAATTATTTAACTTCTTGATGATAATGGTTGGTGGACAAGTCTGTTTAATGGATTTAAATAAGATTATTATAGTCAATGTTTTTTTTTTTAGCTCACCTGGCACAAAGTGTTACTAAGCATTTTGTAGTGGACCTCTACGAATTATGTTAAATTCATGATCCCTTGTATTATAGCAAATGGTAGTCAGTTGAGCGATATAGGGCCATCTTGGCCCTCTTGTTCTGCAACATTTATTAAATGAAGTCTCAAATTATTTATTACTTTTCCAGAACAAAGACTTCCATACTTCAGAGGAAGGACTTTAGTCAGTTATTGAAGAATGTCGGCGGGAATCTATCCAGTCTCAAACAGGAACTTACAGACTATAATACATTCACTATAGCTGTTCCAGACAAAGAAATAAAACCACAGCAGTTCAGGTATGTCCAGGAGCATAGTAAAATAATACTGTATAGTTTAAATAGATTTGTTTGTGCTAAATTGTATATTTGTGAATCTCTGTTGGGGATGGTGCACTCGGATTACCTCCCTAGTCATGGTACAATAGAAGGGAATGCCCATTTAGTTAAGTTTATACTAATTTGTTTTTGCTCGATTGAGAAGAAAGCTTGCAGCTTATCGAGTCACTCTTGAGTCTGCTTCCTGGAAAAAACAGAACTGGTGTCAAATGAGGAGGAACAGTTGTGACACCAGTGGGGCTCGAACCCGCAACCTCCGGGATGAGTGGCAGACACCTTAACCTCTACATCACTGCTTCCCTTATATATTACTTACGATATGATGTATTGTAATTCCTTGTTGTATAAATCCAGAAAGCTTAGCTTATAATATTTTGTAATTTTGCAGTGTAGGTGGCATGTTCTGTAGCAAGAAACATAATATAAGGATTTGAGCTCATTTGAAGAAAGTGCGGTTTAAGACCTATACCGTATACCTTACTTTGGAAGCTTCAAAGTGAAAGCTTTATAGAAAACTGTTATTTTATTCCTTCAGAAATCCATATGATATTCCTAGGAAGAGTTTACTGGATCAGATTGCCAGGATGAAAACCAATTTCCTACAGACGTCTTTCACCAATAAAACAAAATTATCAGATACAGGTAATGATGTTCATTTGTTTTACATTCAGAATGCATCATTCCCTACTGTTTATGTGCACTTACATATTTGATTGTTGGGAAACGCTGTATAAAGGCCAGTTCTTTCTAGCTCTACATCAGCTTACAATATTTCTTGTCACTCTATCTTTAATACGTTCTTCAAAATTAAGGCCAATGAAAAAAAATATGTGTGTTTCTGGTCTCTGGACCAACCTTAACTTTTTACTGCCAACGTCAAACTTTTTTATTAGAAAATTTTCAAAAAGAACAATTTTTCAAGTGTTTCGGAGCAAAAAATTCGAAAGAGAAAACAATAAAAAAAGACACATGCCAATCGACCAACCTTAACATTTTTTTGGCAAAGAGACCGGAAACACACAATTTATTGTTTGGCCTAATGACATATTTAAAAAGTACCATATTTTTAAGATTTAGACAGCACCATATTTTAAAGATTTTCTGATTTCACTTTTGTCTTACTTGTTTCTTTCTAAACTTTGTATGTGAATAATAAATTGGTTTCTTTTTCCAGATGAGTTACACAGTGTTCCAATAGGGCAGATGGGTAACTACCAGGAATACCTCAAGAAAATAAACAGTGAATCGCCACCTTTGCGACCGTTAGAAAACACGCCCACTAGGGTTCACATGTTCGGAAATCCATTTAAAGTGAACAAGGTTTGAAACATTTGTTTACATTGTGTACAAATATTTTTTTTATCAAGACATTTTCAGTAAAATATGCAACTAATCTTGAACCTACATACTTTTTTTATACGCCCAAAGGGATGTATTATGTTATGGCGCTGTCTGTTACCAATTTATGTCCGGAGCCATATCTACCATATAGGTGATGCAATTTCAATCGAACTTTGTGAAAATTATTATTTCTATATTAAAAGAGTTGATGCCCCTCAAGTTTCAGTTAAATTGCCACTGAAACACATGAGTTATTGCCCTTTGAAAATTGAATGTAAAATTGCCATGGCTAGGTAGAGCCATATATTTCTTTCTGGAGCACATTGATATGTAATGGGGGGGGGGAGATATTCAAGAGTATGATTGATACACTGATCTTTCAATTGGTAGCACAACGAGATTGCAGTTAGAATACAACGCTGCTGTATAAATGCAGGTTAAAGTGACATAAATCTCAACTTATCCCGAAGAAAAAAAGGTAATACTGCCTTTGTAGGTGAAAATAGGAGATAACAGGTTAGTTAATACAAAATAAATTAACGTTTTCAGAATATCATGGTTGATGAAGCAGAAGATTCCATGTTGGGAGGGCAGCAGTCTCAGAAGAAAAGAAATCTAGACTCCCTATCTCCATCACCTGGACCTCGAAAAAGAAAACCTGGTATGATTTGCTACAAAAATAATTGTGAAATCATTTCATCATTAACTGCCACGAAGGGGTCAGATATATTGTTGACTGGTTTTGTTGCAGCTGAATCAAAATCAGAATCAGAGGGTGTGGGAGAAGCTGATTTTGACATACTGAAGTAATACAAGAATTAGAATCCGGAGGGTGTGGGACTGTAACTCTTCTGCTTGAGGATTTTAAATAACCTTGCCACACTGTTACTGAAGACCCACACCCTACCTAGGGTCATACTTGGAGTATAAGGTTATGGAATCTCTATATTTGCACACTTTGTGTCCAGACTGTAACTTTGTCATGCATTGAAGGATTTTAAAATAACTTGGCACAAATGTCTAGCACATCAAGACGACGTGTCTCCGTCCGCAAGACCCACATCCCTACCACAAAGGTCAAGGTCACACTTAGAGTTTATAGGTAATGGATTCCTCTATATGTACATATATGAACACATTCGTGTCCGGACTGAAACTTTGTTATGCATTGAAGGAGACCCATGTCCCTAGCTCAAAGGTCAAGGTCATACTTAGAGTTTGAAGGTAATGGATTCCTCTATATATGCATATATGCACACAATCTACAAACACAAAGGTCCGACTGTAACTTTGTCATGCATTGAAGGATTTTAAAATAATTTGGCACAAATGTCTAGCACATCAAGACGATGTGTCGCGTGCAAGACCCCTAGCTCAAAGGTCAAGGTCATACTTAGAGTTTGAAGGTAATGGTTCCCCCTTTTTTTTAATATAAAAAACATTCGTGTCCGGACTGAAACTTTGTCATGCATTGAAGGATTTTAAAATAACTTGCCACACATGTCTAGCACATCAAGAAGACGTGTCACGTGCAAGACCCACATCCCTACCTCAAAGGTCAAGATCACACTTGGAGTATGAAGGTTATGGAATCCTGTATATATGCACACATTTGTGTCCAGACTGTAACTTTGTCATGCATTGAAGGATTTTAAAATAACTTGGCACAAATGTCTAGCACATCAAGACGACGTGTCGCGTGCAAGACCCACATCCCTACCACAAAGGTCAAGGTCACACTTAGAGTTTATAGGTAATGGATTCCTCTATATGTGCATATATGAACACATTCGTGACCGGACTGAAACTTTGTCATGCATTGAAGGAGACCCACCCCCCCCCCCACACCCCCCCACCACAAAAAAAACCCCCACCCCCCCCCCCCCCCCCCACCAACCCCCCCCCCCCCCCCCCCCCCCCCCCCCCCCCCCCCCCCCCCCCCCCCCCCCCCCCCCCCCCCCCCCCCCCCCCCCCCCCCCCCCCTAGCTCAAAGGTCAAGGTCATACTTAGAGTTCAAGGTAATGGATTCCTCTATATATGCATATATGCACACATTC
The DNA here is from genome assembly GCA_022818135.1 of Saxidomus purpurata. Taxonomy (NCBI): domain Eukaryota; kingdom Metazoa; phylum Mollusca; class Bivalvia; order Venerida; family Veneridae; genus Saxidomus; species Saxidomus purpurata. The sequence goes on from JAFMSR010000015.1 coordinate 8,659,182, forward strand.
GTGTCCAGACTGTAACTTTGTCATGCATTGAAGGATTTTAAAATAATTTGGCACAAATGTCTAGTACATCAAGACAACGTGTCGCGTGCAAGACCCCTAGCTCAAAGGTCAAGGTCATACTTAGAGTTTGAAGGTAATGGATTCCTCTATATGTGCATATATGAACACATTCGTGTCCGGACTGAAACTTTGTCATGCATTGAAGGATTTTAAAATAATTTGGCACAAATGTCTAGCACATCAAGAAGACGTGTCGCGTGCAAGACCCACATCCCTACCACAAAGGTCAAGGTCACACTTAGAGTTTATAGGTAATGGAATCCTGTATATATATGCATACATTTGTGTCCGGACTATAACTTTATCATGCTTTGAAGGATTTTAAAATAACTTGGCACAAATGTCTAGCACATCAAGCGGATGTGTCGCTTACCTCCCTACCTCGAAGGTCAAGGTCACACTTAGTGTTTAAAGTAATGGAATACTGTATGCATGGTTACTCTGTCTGCATGGAAGGATTTTAAAATTACATAGCACTTTTTGGCTCATGGAGAGGACAGACTGTGAGGCCCCCCTTTCGGGGCCCCCCCCCCACCTCTTCGTCATTTGTGAGGGGCAGCTCTTGTTCATTTCTGTTATTTAATGTGTTTTCATGTTTAGAAAAGATCAAATGCTCTATTTAATATGTTTCTGATAATATACTCTAAATTGTTTCCAGGGCCACTACCTAAAGATACTCCAATACGTCGCCCCAAGACTCCACCAGTTCCACCTAAACCAGAGAAGCTAGAAATAGAACCATTGTCTCCAGTTAAAGAGGAGTCAGACTCGGAACCAGGTAAGAACTATTTAATTATACAAGACTTTCCTTGAATTTTCCTTTGTATACTATATGAGTGAAGATACTTGCAGGTTGTCGATTTTGCATGTTCTGTGATGAAAATATTTGTGGATTTCGAAATGTTTACAATGTGAACAAAATCATTCGGATTCCTCTTGGTATAGTCGGATTTCAAGCACTGCGGTGTGAATGTACTTTTAGCTTATTGTAAAACAATGGTAAAAAAACGAGGAAAACATAAAGGTCGTAGCCCAAGGGTCATATTCAGACTATAATTGGCAAGCACTTTAAAGCTGGACTAATATCTCACAATTACAGACACTACAACTGACCACAGACAAAATGTTTTGCTAGAATTATTTGCCAAATTGCTGTATTTGATATTGCAGAATCACCCTCCCCTACAGAGTCTGAAAAATTTGTGATAAAAACGGAGCCAATCGAAGCTAATCATGTGGATCATAGTGTGAATGACAGTCCATTTACCAATCATGTGCAAGAAATGAAAAATGGGCGGACTAGTCCTGAATCACCAACCAATGAAAAACCTGTGTTAAATAATAAACATTCAAACAAGCAAAATCATAAGAAAGACATGAAAGTTTGGAATCACAATATAAACTTAAGACAGCTTGTGGTGAAAGAGGTTCGGAAACCAGGGAGAAGTAAGTTGCATTATTTTTGGCTCTTTTAATGTTAAATACAAGAAAGGGAAATGATGTGATGTTGGCCTTGGCAGGGGTGGTAAGATCAGTTGTCTGTTTCCCCCACCTTGTCCGAAAAAAGGGGACTGAAAATCTGGCAAATAAAACCTAATTTACAGTGAAAGGTCTACACTGGATAGTGCAAAGTGCAAATGTATGAACACAATGATTTAAGGGGAGCGGTGGTGTAGAGGTTAGGGTGTCTGCCACTCATCCGGGAGGTTGCGGGTTCGAGCCCCACTAGGGTCACGACCGTACCTCATATGACACCAGTACTGGTTTTTCCAGGAAGCGGACTCGAGAGTGACTCTATAAACTATAAGCTTTCTTCACAATCTAGCTAAAATTAGTATAAACTAATGATTTATACTTGTAATCCAGCTGTTGTGAATCACTTTCTGACTAGTTTTCCTAATATTTCAGGGTATGATGTGTTATTTGAACACTTGAACAAAGTTCAGGGAAGTTACGAAATCAAGCGTGCCTTTGTGCAGGAGATTATTCACGAAGCTGGAAGATTCAAGAAGAAAGTGCTCATTGAATTGTTAGAAAAATTTGAGAAGTCATTGATTCAACATTCCAAAGGAAACAACAAAGTTAGATGATGTTGCATACCATTTAACTTGTGTGGCAGGGATGTGCTTGTCCTATTTATTTATCAAGTTGTGAGAGAGCGTTCAGAAGATTGTCACTTAATCATAATTGACTAGATCTTCAAAGCTCTAGTAAGTCTTCATAATCTAGTAGTTTTCAAAATTTTGTCCTGGGTCAGATTTTGGAAATATGGTAATCAGAAAAACCAGGGCATTTTTTCCAAGTTTGAGGAAGGGGGCCCTAGCCCTTCAGTTTTGGGGAAGTTAAAACATGATAATTGTCTAAAGAGGAAGCAAAAGTCATGGTGTAAAAGTCTCATTTTTGCGAAGACTGCATGATTTTCAAGAAATTTTAGTTGGGGAAGATGCCTTATAACAGATTGTGATATATAAGATAAAAAATGCCCCAAAGATCATTGAAGCTTGTACGGCAAAATAAAACCATTGGTAACCTTGAACAGTTACCAAAATTTGCAGAGTGCTAATAATTGTGCTAAAATTTGTGATAACATATGTCAAACAGTATACACCGAGGGATTAAATGTGCAAATTTTAATTTAGAGGGGTTGTTAGGGCTGGGCAGAGGCTTGTAGATTCAAAATTTGTTCTTGCTGTTTCTTTGAAAGATATCGTACACAAATTAATTGATTTCTTCTGCCATTATAATTGGCCTATACACGTGCTAAAATGTCTAGATTTTACAATTCCTATCCACAGACGAAATATGTGATGTCTTTCATGGGAATATTTTGAATCGGTCACACTGTATCAAAGTTGAAAGGCGGGGCAGGGTACAGTTGAGAGTTTTGAAGACTTGCCATTTTACATATGTTGATTTATTTAAGGGCAAAATTGGTGCAAGTTTATAGTTTAGAAATGTGCTTTTTTGCTCGTAAATCCCTGAAAACAGACTGTGATATGTTGTATGTTATGTTTACATGTATTACTTTTTTCTCCAGTTTATAAAGATGTTCCACATGTAAAAGAAAAGCAAACTGTTCCTGCAGTATAAAATGATAAAGAACACTACTTCTTCTTACTTTTATTCGATTCAAAATTACTTTAGATGGCAGAAAACCTCCACATGGAATCTCTCGTGTTAACACAAATGTTGAGCTCGGAGGAAATGTTAATTTTAAGGCACTTTATGATAGTAAAAACTTGACAAAAACCTTTATGTACGTCATAGCAAGTATGTTAATAACTAGAAACAGTCAAACCTGTGTTAAAGACCACCCTGTCACTGTGAATAAAGGCCAAAAACAGGGTCAAAACATTTTACTATTCAGCTAGTGCAGAAACACTTGCAAATAAAGACCACCTGTCGGCAAGGACCGTCGTAGTTTCTTCCGGTCAGTGGTCATTATTCACAAGTTTTATTGTATATGTTAAATTCAGGTTTCAGATCGTCAACAATGATCCCCATATAGTAAAAAAAGTAAATAAATTCCTTGTGTGGAAACAGATTTTTGTGCTGTTAACTCTACTTTTTGCCTAGTTTTTGTGTATTGCATGACAAAGAGCAATATTGTGATATTTCATGATTCATTACACATTATACTTGTCATGTCCATACCTCATCTAGGACAGAACAGGCTGATCAGTTGTTATACGGACCTTTTAGCAGGGAGTTTTAGCCAAGAACAAATAGCATTTTTCAACAACAAAAATTACAAATTTTATTACGATGATCTTTTATCAAGATTGTTATAAAAATTGTGTTCGTTAAAAATACATGGCCGCTAGAGGGAAGGCCAGATTTCAATACATTGTAGGGAATGGAAGCATCCCAGGACAGAATCACGGTGCAGAACTTATGTAAATCTAGGAGCTTAAACAGATTTGGTGCTCTATTACTTGGGATGAGCTAGAATTTACTGGACTATTTCTAATACTATAATGGCATAATGTGACATGAGGGGATGATCATGTGGCATAATGTGACATGAGGGGATGATCATGTGGCATAATGTGACATGAGGGGATGATCATGTGGCATAATGTGACATGAGGGGATGATCATGAAGCGCAGCACCAAAATTCAGCATCAGAAACACAAGAAATTTACGTGCAACTTTACTCGGTATTGATTAATCAGTCACACTCCCAGCTAGTAGAAGGTTACTTTAGAAACGCTGCAAATTGCTTTCCATGTTTTTCAAAAAACTAAAATTTTGTGAAGACTACCTGTAAGTAATACTCTTATTATAATAGACGGACATTCCTTGGAACAACTGATCAGCTATGTGTTGTCTTCTGTTTAATATGGTAAAACTGCAAAAAGGTAAATACTTACTCAACTTGACAATGGTCATTGTTCTTGTTTAACTTTTGACAATGGAGTTATTTTTGTAAAACGAAAATCAGATTTCAAATAATATTTAGGTGTGTATGATAAAAGCACTTGCGACAAAACGCTCCAAAGGACCATTGGTCACTTAGGCATATTGAATACAGAAAAAAAATCTGATATAAGTTCCTGTAATTTGGTTTAAATTGATACATGTATTATTGCCCTTTTGTAAGAAGAAACGTAAACGGCAAACATTTGAGAAGTTGTGTAACTCTTATGTAGTTTTACCATAATGAACCAATCTTTGTATCAGTTTGAATCTCCAATGTGCAGCTTATTGTTGAATAAAAATAATGAACAATTTATCTTGTTGTTCAGTTGTGTATTATTATTGTGTAAGTGTAACACAACCTGTATCTGTAGAGACAAGGAAGCAAGACAACAAGGAAAAGAAATGGAGAAATTGCGTTGTGTGCATTTTGGTGGGAATGAATATGTGGAAACTTGTTTTTAATATTTTGCCCTGTTTATAATGAAATTAATGCATATTTTAAATCGTGATTTATCAGTCTTAATTAAATCCCCAACAAACTTAGTTTGGGTTGGGGGACATATATGAATCAGTTTCACCACTTGACGGGACCGGAAGTGTTTTTCTTGAATATCTCTGGTAGTGATGGATATTCTTTTGAAATCCTTTCATTGACCCCTTTCAAAGAGTAGGAAATGGTTCCGGGTCAGTGCACACCGGTTGCTTATACTAAAAATAGAAAAACCTTTAAACGCCTTCTCATGAACCAGCGGATGGAATGTTGCCAAACTTGCTCTATAGCACCTTCCAAGAAAAGGAAATGTTTCCGGCCCGGTTCAAACAAGGGGCCGCTACTACTTAAATAAGAAAAATCTTTAAATATACATGTATGTAGTACATTACAATAATTTAAAATACTACATTGTACATAACTACGCACCGATTAGAAACGCAAAGATTTCCCCGTTGGAACATTTTTATTTGAAGACGCTTTTTTCTATTTCTATTTAGTCATTTCAGAAAAATTTTACAAGTACTAAATAGATTGTTTTTTTTGTATGAAATTTGAATTATTTTGAAACACGATAACAATGTTAAAATAAACATTTTGCCACTTTTCGTTCTAAAGTGAGTTACTTCTGCGTACTAAACATAAGTATAGACTACTAGATTGCGGTATATTGATCACTTCGCGCAGTTGATATAGCTCTAGTTACTGTTGAGGAGATTATGTGTTTATATATACACCTGAACACGGTTGTTCGAAATTTTAACCGGCTGTGAAGCCAACCGTCGATTAACTTTTGGTAGAAAAAATTCTTGTTGGGCAACAAGTGGAATATTTTGAGTTTGTTTTGATGATTTTTATTCCTTATTCTGTTAAAGACAGATTTGTTTTAATAAGTCTTCCAAAACTACAAACAAGCTTAATTGTCGATCAAAGTTTCGGGGGATAGTGCAAGATACACCGGAGACACCGTCTGGTTCTTAACATGCCCGGTATACAGCACCGATACATGCGCCAATGCATGGGACCTCTGTTTTTAGGTCTTATCCGAAAGACCATTAGTTATGTTAGTGAAGGAGCGGGGAATCGAACATTCAATCACTGGATTACGAGTCCAACGCGTTACCACTGGACCACTGATTTCCAATTTCCAATTTTTCTTGTTCTTTATCTGTTCAGATCGAGTTCTGTTTACCAGAGTTGACTATGTTTAACAGACCCCTACCTACCACTAGTTCCTGTTCTCTACAGCTTTGGCAAAATTTCTCGACAGCTAAAAGCCAAAGCATGTACAGGCCTTGCAATAAAACTTTTAGTTATTACGTGCTTGAACAAATTTTAATGAATTTCACCAGATTTGGTAAGAAGTATCAGTAAGCGGTGAAGGTACATAGTCAAAGAAAACCCATAAATCAAACCAGCAAACTTAACAGGAAGTTTTGATTAAGTCCTTTTGTGCACATCTGAACAACGGGTCAAGAAAAAGAAACCAAACCTTTTTCTGTTTTATACTGAAGAGATATATGACACTTGCACGGAAAATTATTGAGGTCAATAAAAGATCCATTTTGGTTTTTGGGGTCAGTAAGTTACTGGTCAAGGTCATAGGGTTTGATCCATTTGGCCGGTATATGGGTATTTGCTACCTGCATTTACGACAGAGGCATACAGAGATTAACGCAACTCTATACAGCCCCGAAGTATCATACGTGCCTGCACATTTACCGTAACTCTCATAGGCCATAACACATACCGTCTTTTTTTAAAGCTTAGACATTTAATAATATGTGTGTTTTTACTTGAGCCCAAGTAACTTATACCTATTGACAAAGTGCTGTCAGTAGTTGGATTCTGTCCGACTTCTGAATAGTACGAACAAAATTACAACAGCAACATGCATTTAGGAAATAAAAAGTTTGTGCGTGAGGAATACAAAACTTTAAAGATTTAAATACAACGAAATGTTTTTTTCCACAGTCTTGTACGATATTTTGAGCAGTAAACAGGTTTCGAATAGCCGCTTTTCTCTGTAATCAACTGCTGAAAATCAAAAACATCGTGAACTTGTTTGTTATCCTAGTAAGTAAATCATGATAACACAGTATAATTATGGAATGCGGGTTGGGACATGCCAAACTTGCTAATTGCTACTTGCGGATTGCCACTTACTTATTGATAAATGCTGGTGGAAACATGCCACTTAGTAATTGCTAATTGCCACTTGCTTCTTGCTACTTGTTTATTGCTATAGCTACTTGCCACTTGCTTCTTGATCAATGCTGGTTGAAACATGCTACTTGCTAATTGCCACTTGCTTATCGCGGTTTTGCCAATTGTCACTTGCCACTTGCTACTTGCTTATTGCTAAATGCTTGTTGAAACATGCGTCTTGCTAATTGCCACTTGCTTATAGTGGTTTTGTCAATTGCCACTTGCTTATTGCTTATTGCCAATTGCCACTTGCCACTTGCTAATTGCTACATGCTACTTGCCACATGCTAATTGCCACTTGCTTATTGCGGTTTTGCTAACTGCAAATTGCCACTTGCTAATTGTCATTAGCTGAATGCCAATTGCCATTTGCTATTTGCTAGTTGGGACATGCCACTTGCTAATACTTACTTGCCACTTGCTTATTGCTAGTTGGGACATGTCACTTGCAACTGCCACTTGCTTATTGTTAATTGCTTGTTGCCACTTGCTACTTGCTATTGCTTATTACCTTTTGCTTGTTACTAATCGCTAGTTGCCAATCGGTTATCGGTATGACTATCGGACATGGCTAGATAATAACGAACTTAGCTATTATTATTTTATTGAAGTAAAATATTAAGTTTTTGATGGAACATGCATCCAAAATATATTATATAAATCACATTCAAGCTTTTAATTTTTACAATTTCAAAACGCGTGATCTGATTCATGTTCATGAACATTGAACATGAGTTACTATTAAAAGTAAACAGACATTATAATGGTGTATGTATAGATTATATATGTTATGCTTATATGAATTATTAATAATATTTCATACTGAAAATATATTTATATAAATAATCTTGCAGCTGAAGTCTGAACAAATTAGATGAGCAAACACCGAGCATGAACCATCATCTGATCATTTTATATTTAAAATATATATTTTTTATTTAAATTTGTATCTTATGAATGTGATCTAGTTAAATAAAAAATATTATTTTTTATTTAACTAGATCACATTCATAAGATACAAATTCGTGTTTGTTCTAAATATGTGATATATATGAGTAGACTTCTTATACATTTTACGCATCATTCAATGTGCCGAAAGTTGATACTCGTGTTCGTAGACTACCAGAAACATCGAACATGAATCATTATTATAATATTAATGAATGAAAGAAAGATAAGATAAGATAAGATAAGATAAGATAAGATAGTTTTATTTTCAGTCGGCAAAAGTAATAAATGGGCAAATCTGATACCACTTGTTAACAATGCGCGGGGATTCATGTTCTTGGACGGAGATGAAAACACAAAACAAACATGAATTATGACATGAACAATGACAATGGCAACGATTTTTGCTATCGAATTAAAATGATTTAATATACTCTATAATGTTAAATTATTATGACAGCCATGTCATCGATGAACAAGTAATAGCACTATTTTGTTTATTCAATTATCCCTTAAATTTTTAGCGCAATTGAATTATAGTACGTTTCTTAATCGACCATGTCCTACATGTCTATGTAGACCCATGACGGTAAACTGATGAAACTTATGCAGAACGGTACGTTTGGTGCTGTTTTTGCAGGTTTGGGTAATTTTCATAATTAAAGAATAAATTTCATCTATATTTTGAATGCATAAATTTGTATTGCACGTGGAAATTGCAAAAGCATAAGCAAATAGCAATTAGCAAGTGGCAATTAGAAAATGATAATTGGCAATGAGAAAATGGCAAGTAGCAAGTGGCAAAGCATGTAGCAATAAGCAAGTGGCAATTAGCAAATGCCAATTGGCATTATCAGTGGCATGTCCCAAGTAGCAATGAGCATTAGCGTAGCATGTCCCAAGTAGCATAATAAAATGGCAGGTGGCTTTGCAAGTGTCCCAATGGCAAATGGCAAGGGCAATTAGCAAGCGGCATGTCCCAACAGCAAAGCAAGTGGAATGTCCCAACTAGCATAGCAAGGGCACCAAGGGCATACCCAAGTGCAATTAAGTATAAGCAAGGGCAATTAGAAGTGGCATGTATCAATAGCAATTAGCAAGTGACAATAAGCAAGTGGCAAGGACTTGCATGCAATAGGCAATGTAAGTGCAATAACAAGTGGCATGTCCAAACATGCAATCGCAATTAGCAAGTGGCATTGAAGAGCATTGCGGGCAGCCATCATAGTATAATGCAAATACAATTATAAATTCAAGATATGTACACAGAGATACCTTCACACTTTTACAGATACCCATAAAATGCAGAACAGAATTGTGAACTCGGCCAATTTGACATGGCTCGAATATGTCATTTTCATAAGCAATTGACATAAGACATAAGTATATGATTAAACTAAAGTAAAGCTGGTAACACCCGTTCATCTCAAACGTACTGATTTAGTAAGTCCGGATATATGCCCACACATGTTTGAAAATGGACGCCTTCAGAGTTAATCCATACTGTACACATTAACCGCACCATGTTTGCTCCCAACCCATAACAACCCATTCCTGAATGCCACAGTCTGTGGACCATCAGCATTTTCTACGAGCGTTTTAATGTACAGTCCCTCCTGTGAGACCAGACTGACACGATTTCTACTCCACTCTGCTACAACCACATTTCCTATAGAATCAAAGCATACCCCCAGCGGTTTAAACACTTCCTCCTGCTCGCTCTCACCCGTATATATTGCTTTAACAAACTGGCCAGAGAGATCGGTAATTATGACACAACCATTGCTGTGGTCGGAAATACAAAGTGCGGAGCTTTCTTGATGGACGTCAACACGCACAGGGGCCTGTGAAAGAAAGATTTTGCCGACATTTTCACTGTTCTCTGAAAACACCCGCAAGCAGCCTTTCTGATTATCATGCAAGGACACTGTTGAACCACGGGTTGCTGTGAAGCATACGTATAGGTCATTGCTTAAAAGACCGTTGCTGGTGTTCATAGACTGCACTAACGCGATACCATGAGGATCTTGCGGCAACTCGGATGTAACGACTTCTACTGAACCATCTCTGCTTACGCGTTTTATGCATTTCGTCATAGGACACGTGACGTAACAGTAACCATCCCAGTTGGCAGCGACATCTTCACAGGAATCGCCGACATCTATAGATGACAGTGTGTTCCCATGCGTGTCAACAAGAAAAACAGATCTGTGGTCAAGCAACGTGACCCAAGCTTTAGACTGGTCTACTGGAGCAATTCCATAGACGTAGCCTATTCCGTCGCGGAATGGAGTCACAAAGTTTGAGTAGTGTTTAATATTTCCAGCTAAAGGATTAGTCATCCCGTATTCTCTATTTGACATGCTTCCAGCAGATCTGTCTCCCCGATTCCAAACTGGTTCAGGTGACCTATGTCCATATCCATGCTGACGTAACGAAGACTGGCTTCCATTTTCACTTACGTATCCCATCATGCTTTGCAAATGCTGAGAATCGATAACTCCATTTTGGAATCGCTTTGATGGTCTATCTGAACCTATATCATTCATATTTCCAGCGGTGTCTTCGATCTCATTTAGTCTGTCATATAAATACATCCCTTTTCCAACAACATATACATCATTGTTACTATTCAGCAGCTGTAAAGCCTCCGTGTTCGTGGCACGGTACGTTTCGTAATCGTGCTGTAGATGTCCACCGTCTGCTTGAAACCTGTTCAGATGATCGCCATAGTGAAGTTTTAATTCCTTTTCAGCCTTTTGTTTCTCATTTTCAATTTCTGTGTGCATCTGAGATGCCTGATAATTCAGCTTTGTGAGTTGTTGTTCTAGAGCTAAGGGATACTGCGTTTTTCTCGTTTCAGTTTCTCTGATTTTCATTTGCAGCTCTTCTCCAAGACTGACCTGTTTCTGCAGACGCGAGGTCAACATTCTTCGCACGTCATTGGCTTCTTCGGAAATTGGTTTTGTGACATGGTGCTCGTGTTCTAGCAATTTGCATATTAAACAGAGAAGTACGTCACACTGCTTGCAGACGAACTGGATCTCTTCATTTCTATGTCTCCAACAATTCTTCTGTGACTTTGACCTTTCATGTTCACTTGTAACAGATTGATCTGTGAGAGGAACGACATGTTGTCTATGGTAACGAGACGCTCTCATTTTCAAATGAGCATTTGTGCAAGCCTGACACAGGCTTTCTTCACACTGCATGCATCTATTCACAGCCATTCTACCATCAGAACAGATGTCGCAGGTCCGGTTCAAAGTGCCGGAATAAACTTTGTCGTCTGCTTCATAGTTGTCACTCCTTAAGTGTCCGATTACCTTCCCTGGTAGGTTGACAGAGGCTTTACAGATAGGACAGCGATAACTTGTCCCGCCAAAACTAGACACCTGTCCCCTGAGACAATCAAGACAAAATGTATGGAAGCAGGATGAAATCGTCATCTCTTCAAATGTCTTCTGGCATATACTGCACACCAATTGCCTCCCTTGATTTGAAACAGACACTGCCTTTGCCATGCTTTAAATTTCAGTTAATAGTATTCGAATCAGCATCAGATCTTAAAAGAGTTGTACTTAAAACATCGTATTTTGCTGAAGACAAAAAGTTTATATATGTCTTTTAAAAATGCCTTAATTTTTTACTAAATAAGTAATTTATTGGCAAAACAATCATAGCTCCTGCACAATCCAATCCTAAAGAATTTATGAAGACATCAAATATGACTTCAATACATGTGCATATATATTTTCTCAACTTTAAATTTCTATTAAATGTGATGTATGAATTTTATTGACATTCAAATATCGATGTATGGACCAATTTAAAGCGGTAAATACACTGATGTTCTTTTTAAAAATGGAGCAAAGATTTTTCTTTCACCGGGAGGATGTGTATATAAACGAAAATCATTTACTAAAGTAAACTGAATTTTAAACAAGCATTATGATGATAATTTAATAGTGATTAAGGCCTAGTATAATTGCCTAAATAGTATTTGCCCTCTGCTAAATTTCTCATTTAAATGGACTTGTCCGCCTATCAATTTGGCTCGTACCATTTATCATTAGGGATGCGATCTGAACAGTGAACATCATAATAAGACTGCACAGATATACAGAATGATCATGATCTGCACTGGTCACAAGTTAGTTTGTACATGGAATTTGCTGTAAAACAAAAATTAATAGATTTTAATGTTAGCGGAGTCGACTGTGCATTTCAGACGAACATGCTAGACTATCATCACCTAGCTTAAATTATGTTTTGAATGAAAAAAAACCCAATCCAAACCGGCGTCAGTAGTACAATACTCAGATGTCAAAGAAAATAAACAACTTTGTTCAAGTTATTAAAATCAGTTTTTACATATTTTGTGTTAGATCCAGTTGACTAAAGTCAAAGCACTGAGAGTACTGTAGGGAAATTAAACGGAAATGTAGGTTCGACTCTTGCCTTTTTTTACATTGATACCAGTACATTCGTATATAAACGCATACAAAAAGCCATCGTTGCAATGCTTATGCGGAAAAAAAAAACATTACACATTACAAGTTCAATCTAAAACATATACTAGTAATTGGAATTTAGCATTATGTTGTGGACTTCTATACAGATATTGCATAGCCTATTTGACCTCTACCAAGATGGTTCAAATCAGAATCCCCCGGTCAAAATTGACCCTTTCTGCTATTGATGACCTTGTATTATAGCCAATGGTAGCCATACGAGCAATACAGGATCATCTTGGACCTCTTGTTCATTGGATCTTCATGAAACTTTTAAGAATGAGTTTTGATGAAATCTAGGTTTGGTTTGAAAATGGGTCATCTCTGATCAAAAACTAGGTCATCAGTCAAACCATAGAAAAACATTGTGTATGGAATAGAGGCTGCATTATTCATTGGAACTTTGTCAAAATGAGTTTTGAGAAAATGTAGGTGGAGTTCGAAAATGGGTCATAACCTTGGTCACCATGGCAAATCAAAGAAAAATCTTTTTAATGCTGTAAGAGGTCACATTTGATACCCAATTTGTTGGAATATTTTCTATCTGGGTCACATGGGTATCTAAGCTCTAGGTTCTAAACAAGATTTCTGAAGTTTTCCCTATACAAGCCTATGTGAAATAAAGTGACCCCCAGGGCAGGGTCAATTTTGACTAGGGGTTCATGATTTGAACTATCTTGGTAGAGGTTAACTAGGCTATGCTACAAGCCAAATATCTAAGCTATAGGCCCTGTAGTTTCAAAGATTTTTCCTATATATATAAGCCTATGCAAAATCAAGTGACCCCTCTGCTCGAGAGCAGACACTGTTAAAAAGGTTATGATTTAACCAATCGATGGTCAGATCTCTGTTCAATCTAAACTGAAATATTGTCACATATAAACGTTAAAAAACAAGCTTGGCGAGGACTGGATAAGAGATGCAGCAGTTACAGAGAGGACACTGTCAATTTGGTCAAAAGGTGAACCAGGATTAAGCGCGTTATTAAAAATATCTAAAATACAGTGGCCATGAATATTGCGACAGTTTGGTAATGATTGGATAAGAGTTACGCTAGTTTGAGAGCTGTCAAACAAATGTGAGGCACACACATGGAATGGCACTAACCATTTTTATATATACATTGTCTATCACCTTTATCTTTGGCAGGGTGTAAAAAGAAAACAATGAATGATTTTCTTTATAAACTGTTACCACAAAACCTTCCAAGCTTAAAGTTATATCTGAGAGTTAAGAAAGAACTTAAGACATTTTGTATACCCTAATTTTATTTCATCTGAAATTTGAACACAATCCAAGTATATGTATAAGAAATAAATCTGACACTAAACAATGACATTTATGACATCAACATTAATAAAGGGAAATAAATAACACTGAGAGATACATACATTTTAATACAATTTAAATTGCTCTAATTTGGTCAACATCTGTGGAACCACTTGAAAATCGAGGGTTCATCGCAACAGGCATAGGTTATATGTAATAATATAAGGGACTTGTGACTGTTTTGCGTTGAACCCTTGAAATGTCTAACTTTATTTGAAAATATAGGATAGAAAATACAATGAAGGGCCAAACACTTTACTTGATCCAAGCAGGAATTTCACCTACTGTATGTTATGATAAAGAAACCCCTGGGTATAAATTTGTGATATTCAGGAAAAATTTTGTTTAGGGCTAATGATTCTTAAATTTTTTTAGGGCCTAAAGATCTACACCTTTCAGTGATGAAGTATTATGCAACAAGACAGTCTGGAAGAGAGCTATATCCCTCACCGCATTAATGTTGAAGGGATGACCTTTCACAAAGTGTGAGGTTTGACTTTGAGCCAGCCGATTAGGACATGGGTTCTGCATGTCATCTTGATGAGATGAACATTTTACCCAAGTTTCATTAAAATCCTTTATTGGGCGTAGGAGATAAATAGTCTTATGACCTTTGACCCCTAAATGTAACCTTGACTTTTTTTCTATTTTAAGAAATTAGGACTTAAGAAAATCTTTACAGGGGTTGCAGAAGTATAGGGCAGACCCCTTGACCTTGAGCCACTGGAACATGGGTTTGGCAGGTTGTCTTGATATGATGAACAAACTGGAATTAACAGAAGCTGGAAGGCCTATATATATCCCATGCTTTATAATATTGCAATATTATGACCCAAGAAATATACCGGCAAATATAACTAATCTGTGAGAATCATAAAAGGCTTTGTGCACAAGAATCTATTTATTATGACTTGTATCTCACATACAAAAAAAATGTGTTTGTATATTAAATGCTATCTGAAAGAAAACATAGAACAGTTACATAAAAATAACAATAAATACACTATCTATGCCTTTCTAATGGCTACGAAGTAACATTTAAACACAGAATGACACATCTAAAATACTGGCTTATAATAAGCTGACAAAAATTAGAGAGAGCAAACTTTTCTCTAGTTCTGGCTTCCAAAACTTTAAATACCGCTATTTTCATATTTAATATTTCATCCTGTCAAGCATATAAACTGGGTATGCGAAAGTTCTTTAGCTAACTTTTCTCATGCAGGTTTATACTTGCAAGCAAGACATGTGATCAAACAAAAATTATTGCTTAGAACACCCTATTTCATGACATGTGGCACACCCTGTTAGTGTACATCTGTCTAATTCCCAACCAACAAGATACAATAGAGCTGTGGTTGTAAAACTGAAAAGTGCCAACATGAATTTATATTAACTGCCGAATGAGGCAAATTACTGAAAAAGACACAGGGGGTGGTTTGGGGGAAAGGGGTGTAGGGATGGATAGTAGAAAGAGTGATCATTAGATTATTTGAGCCAATATTACAATTAAATTTGACAACCGGTTTCAGAGAAATAGAATATTAAAGTTTTTGTATTGAATATGTAAGAAGAAACAATTAAAGGGCAATAACTAAAGTTGCAAAGCCAATCCTGACAAAAGTTTTGTGCTCATTTCCGCATGATGCTGATTTATACTTAGTATCACGAAATGATATTCATTTGTTGCATAGATATGTCAACAGTTTTTTTTAATATATATTCTTATTTTAGTATTGTAGAAATAAACACTAGCAATTTTGCAGTCAAATCATGTCTTAAATATTTCCATAATTTTTACAGTTTCCACATGCATTGTATCGGAATTGAAGATTGTTAAATTCTGTACTGTTAAAAGCTGTATGAGTCATGCAAATGACCGTAATTAACTTATTATATTGATGTGGGTGTACTGGCCGTTTTTTTTTGTCAATAATGAAATGCAGTCAAAAGCAAACTATCTATCTATCATCATATCCGCAAGGCATTCACTGTTCTCATTCAGATGATTCATACCTTATCTGTTTACAGATGCATAAACAAATACCAGTGTACGAATTTTATCATAATTTGTATTTCCAAGCAAGATGGATATTAAACAAGAGGGCCATGATGGCCCTATATCGCTCACCTGACTACCATTTGCTATAATAAAAGGGGTCATGATTCTAACATAATTCCCAGAGGTCCACTAAACAATGCAAAGTAACATTTCAAATATCTATTATCTGCCTGTCGGCCTTGTGTTTTTTTTTAAAGTTTTCCCTATATAAGCCTATGTGAAATCAAGTGCTTTCCCCCCTCACAGGAAGGGTTAATTTTGACCAGGGGGTCATAATTTGAACAATCTTGGTAAAGGTCCACTAGACAATGCTACATGCTAAATATCTCAGCTCTAGGCCTTGTGGTTTCAGAGTAGAAGATTTTTAAAGTTTTTCCTATATGAGCCTGTGTAAAACCAAGTGATCCCCCAAGCCGGGTCAATTTTGACCAAGGGCTCATAATTTGAACAATCTTGGAAGAGGTCCACTAGACAATGCCACATGCTAAATATCTAAGCTCTAGGCCTTGTGGTTTCAGAGAAGAAGATTTTTAAAGTTTTTCCTATATAAGCCTAGGTAAAACCAAGTGACCCCCTGTGTGGGGTCAATTTTGACCCGGGGGTCATAATTTGAACAATCTTGGCAGAGGTCCACTAGACAATGCCACATGCTAAATATCTAAGCTCTAGGCCTTGTGGTTTCAGAGAAGATTTTTAAAGTTTTTTCCTATTTGTTGCCAAAGCAACCAGAGTTCTGCATGGAATGGAATTCTTTGAACACCTTTGAAGAGCTCACACCAAACATTGGCCCAGTGGTTTATAAGGAGATGTCGTTTGAAGGAAATGGTGGACAGACGGCGGGGACGGAATGCGATCCTAATAGCTCACCCTGCTAAAAATGTAAATCATGATCTTTTTTTTTTTTTGATTTTATATCCAATTTCAAGTCGGGTCAAAACTAGAGCTACATGTATCACTGAAGGTAATGAATACCCCTACCTGACATGAATTATGCTTCAGTCAAAAAATTAACAAAAAGGGGATAATAAAAATATAATGCAAGCTAGAGTTATATTTCTTGTACACCCCACTTTTCAATGTCCTCTGTCTTTGTATATAATTTGAATAAATTATATTCAATATTGGTTCAGACTAGAAATGTAAGAAGGTGAATAATCAAATAATGGAGCAAATCATCTGGTTCTTTCCTTCTTTAACTATGTAGGGTTTAATATAAATAATTCCAAATGTTATTGGAAAGAAAGAATTCCGGCATCTTAACAAATTTGGGAGATTTTCTTTATCAACCATATTCAGTTTTCTCACCCAGCTTTATGAGTTTGGAAGTTCTGAAATTGCATCTTTCAATGAAAATAAGACTCACAAGTTAAAAGTACTGTACAGAAATACCAAGGTACATGAGAATTCAATTACACAACCACCATTAACATACACAGTCCCCTATTCACTCACTAAACTATGGGTCAAAGGCTTCTTAAGTCACTGCAAGGAAACTTTTTTTAAATGCAAGGTCACAGTGACCTTGACCTTTAACCCAGTGACGTCAAAATCAATAAGTTCATCTTCTGGCCATGACCATTGTCCCTTCCAAGTTTGAGACCTATTGGCCAAAGCCTTCTGAAGTAATTGAGCGGAACCAAAAGATCCATCAACCAATCAACAACCGACTGCTGTAAAGCAATAAACTCCCACTTCTTCGAAGGGAGGCATGACTAATGTATCCAATGTTCAAAAAAGTTAAAGTCTTCCCATCAACCAGAAAGCATTAACATCCTGTACACACAAAGACGATCAAATTCTACAACTGTCTAAATTTGAACACCAAATACTGCTGAAGGATAGTAGAAAACCCTGCAACGACGTCACTGTATGGAACACTAGTATCCTTGCTGGCCGTAGTCCGACTGTAATGATAAATTTTGTAGAGGTTACATAATAATAAAATGATTAAGCAAACTGAATCTCTAAATGAGCCCTGCTGTGCGACATAACATACCATTATAGGGAAGGGTCCGGGTCCAGACAGATTACTACATTTCAGGACATGGCGGGAAGCATCAATATTTATGTCACATAATGTAGTTCTACAATATTTCTATAACTGCAGGCATGTGTTCTTCAGTGAAAGTTCAAATAAGACAAACAACAAAAAAAAAAAACAAAGTTGCAGCTAGGAGGGTGTTTAAAAGTCAATAATGGTATACGTTTTTTTTCCTTTCTTATCAGAAATAAGTAATAGTAAAACAGTTTTCGACATATTATGTTCTTTTTATAAAGTAATATATAGTAAATACAAAATCATGTCCAGGGTATATAGCTTAGTCTCCAGATCCGGTTTGCGGTGTGGACGAGGACCCGATACACTTCCAAAAACTAAACAACAATAAATACACTACATATCATAATTTTTTTGTATACGGGGTCTTAAGTGTCTAAGTGTGGTTTTGGACCTGGAGAACCTTCCTTTGTTCATCACACGGAAGAGGAAATGTTAACACGTTTCAAATTGGGATAATTAATATAAACTTGTAATAATGCCAGATAACATAAAGCTCATTAAGGGGAAGTAACTGCTTGTTAAGGAAGTCAGTGGTCGCTTAGTAAGTCATTGGTTGCTATAGGAAGTCACTGCAAGCTAGGTTTTTCCTATAACTCTATATAAAGAAAAGAGAACCCCCCCCCATGGAACGGTCAATTTTGACCCCAGGGGCATGATTTGAACAAATTTGGTAAAGGACAACTAGCAATGTTAGATGCAAAATATCTAAGCTCTGGGCCTTGTGAGTTTGGAGAAAAGGGGGTTTTGTTTTGGGTATATTGGCGGTCACGCTTAGTAGCGCCAAATCTAAGCACCGCCATTTTTATACACCGCCAATATGCAGTAAAATGGAAGCAACTCAACGAGTTTCAAGTGTGAATCAGTTGGTATTTTGGGATAGGAAATGACGAAATTGCATTTGATTTATTCTATATTAACGATACCTGAAGCAATCTTTTAAATGATCTGCAAAAAACCTGAGGAAGTTTGGTATTCATAAACCGGCCTTCTAAAATGACTCTATCATTCATGTTTATTGTTAATGGCTAAAACAACTTGCTTGTAACAAAAAATAGCAGTTTCATCATAAAGAAGTGTGATAAATTTATAACCCTGTATGCAGTTAAGGTTCATGTTTGTTTTCTTGTTTGGCTTAAGGCGACCTGAGCGGCATGATGTGTTTTACTCTAGAAAACAATAATAGTAAAGGTTTGTATAACGCATCTTTTTCTTCCATTGTCCAAAGCATAATTGGACTAGATCTATTAAATCGATTGAATACACAGTCAATCATATCATTCGAAAAGTCAATTAACAGTGACATATCAAAAGGAAAAACTGAGGGTAATCGCTGACGATCAAAATATCTACTGAAAGAGTGACATTCATGCCAGTTCAAGGTTTTATTTTAGCGGGCTCTGGTTGAGGTCAAGGTTTAATTTTGGCGGTTGATGTGATTTCTGCCAATTTAAGACATCGCCAATTCAAAACACTTGAAAAAACGCCAATATTTGGCACCGCAGATTTAAAGCGCTATACAGTACTAATTGATCCCATCCTCCCTCCTCTCCCCCCCCTTTTGACCACAGGGCATGATTTGAACAAGCTTTGTTGACTCTGTTATGCCCTAAATATCTAAGTTCTAGATCTTGTGGTTTCGGAGAAGATTTTTAAAAGTTTTCCTACATTTGTTTTCGTGAAACAAGTGACCCCCTGTGTGTGGCCAATACCATGATTTGAAAAAAAACTTGTTGAGGTAAATATCTAAGCTTTAGGCCTTGCAGTTTCAGAGAAGATTTAAAAAAAATATTCCTACTTAGGCCTATGTAAATGAAGTGACACCCCAAGCTGGGTCAATTTTGACCCTGGCATAATTTGAACAATCTTGATAGTGGTCTGCTAGGCAATACTACATTTGTAAAATCTCAGCCTTGTGGTTCCAAAGAAGATTTTTTTCTTTTCCTATGTGTTGCCATAGCAACCAGAGTTTTGCATGGAATGGATCCATACTGGGTCAAAAAGTATTTGTTTTTACACAGCTGGGCTCAAAACTAGATGATAAATCATTGAACTTTACACAAAGCAACATGCATGATGATAAATTTATGAGTGGCATAGGGTGTTTGTATGATTTCAACTTCATACTGCTTAAATAAGCTTATTTAATAGGCTAGTATGCATGGATAAATGAAACAACACCTGCAAATGATTAATTATTTAAATACAGTCGCAATAAATAAATAAATGACTGCTTTGTTTATAAAGAAGCTGAAAGACAAATTATTTATAGAAATTTTAGTAAACACATCAATAATGCCTTCAAAATGTGAACATATACGCATAATAATGATAAAATAGGGAAGAGAACTGTATTGCAATACAAAATGATCCAGCAAATTAGTACTAATAAATTTGATATGTTTCATGGGGATATAAAGGCATCAAGTATGAAAAATTGCCTCTATAATTACAGAGTATTTGACGTTGAATTATAGCGGTGAAATTTACTACCTTATTTGTCTCAAATTTGAAATTTAAGTATGGAGGCAAGAGTACTGTTATTCGGATATCAGTCTAAGCATGTAGGCATACATCAAAGTGCAGACAAATGGATGGACATGACACAATCTCACAATCCTAAAGTCCCACGAAA
The DNA here is from genome assembly GCA_022818135.1 of Saxidomus purpurata. NCBI lineage: Eukaryota > Metazoa > Mollusca > Bivalvia > Venerida > Veneridae > Saxidomus > Saxidomus purpurata. The sequence goes on from JAFMSR010000015.1 coordinate 8,679,907, forward strand.
TAGACCAGGATGGGACTAACAAGTATCAGTTTAAAAGTGAATTATTTCAATTGTGTCAACAATATTTCAGTTCTTTACAGATGGGCAAATTCCCTAACCATCATTCCAAGGATTTAGGACTACTGTGCTAAGCTTCCGTCATCCATAAGAAACTGTAAACTTTCTCATAAAGTGTAAATTCTGCAGTAGGACTAAAACCTGTAGCTGGAAATGATTCAAGTAGTTATTTCAAATCAGGCACAATTATTGGTCAACCAAGGCGGTAGATTGTTGCATTTTTTATGAACACTCGAAAACAGGTTTCTACCAAGGCGGTAGATTGTTGCATGTTTTATGAACACTCAAAAACAGGACTCTTTGCAGAGCTAAGGCATTTTGTAATACTATGGACATTGTATATAACACACTTGAACATCAGATCCGCTGCTAAAAAAGTAAACTATACACAACATGTCAATTTTAGTTATGCTACCACACCACAACAAAAGCTTGTAAGAAAAAGAAAAGAAAAGAAAGTACATGCCAGCTTTTATATGAAACATTCATTAATTCTGTTGTAACATTTAATACTCTTGTGTGATTTCATGGGCAAAATATGTTTTGAAAACAAGTTGAGCTTGTTTTTTTTTCTTGCCCACACCCTACATCAAAGCTCTTTCCTGATTTTTTGTTCTTTCTTAGGATTTCTTGGACCTCGATTATAAGCTCAGTGGTCAGAGCATTCACCTCAAGAATGGGAGGTCCCCGGTTCAAATCTCAGCCAGAGAACAAGGTGTGTCTTTGAGGGAGGACACTTACGCCACACATGCCTCATTCAACCCAGCTGTAAATCAGTAGCAGCATTGAAAAACTCACTGCCACTTACTTGTGAGCGTGATGACATCTAGAATGAGTGTTTGAGAGCAATTCATTAAGCGACCAAAGCTTTCTTCATAATCAAACCAAAACTCCAATATTGTGTACTATGATGTTTTAAGAGAGACTGGTGCTGCTATACTTCTTAAATTCCTGTAAACTTCTTTCTGTAAAATAAGACTGGCACCATTTTACTTCAGTAATAGACTGGCACCATTCTTATTTTCATTAAATAGACTGGAACCATTCCAATCCAGAAATAAAAAATCAGGTGTTTTTTTATATACTATTGACAAGAAATTTAATGTTAATGTGACAGTACACTTAAAACAAACAAAAATGTTCAAAGATGTACGGCCTGCTTGGTAAAGGTTCAAGAAGAAAGGACATGTTCAGAAAAATGTGTAAAAATAGCTAGCCCATCATTCTAGATAATAAAAGCCATGGAAAAAATGAAACAAAAGCAAATGGACTGCACTAATATAATATTATATTAAAGATTAGCTAAATCGGGGAAAATGCTCAGACTATAATTATTCTTTTGAGGCTAGTGCCACTGTCTTCTATGGCTCAGTGCTTGTTTCTGTATAACAAGATGCCATAAGCATCTTGAAAGTGTTTGCTACCATTTTGCCGTATGTATATAGGTAAACTTGATGGATGTTCAGTAGAATACTTGTGTTGCCCTCTTACACTTATTTTGTGACAAAATCATCTAAGTACAAAAAGGGGCATAACTCTGTCAAATATGACCTTGACATACACAATTTGGCAGCATCACAACCCTTTTTGTCATAATACAATTTCAAAGTTTGATAAAGAAATCTTAAGAAATGGCAAAGTTTTAGCCAATGTTAAGTTTTTGTGACGGACAGACGGACTGACAGACAAAGCGATCCCTATGTATCGCCTTTTCTCCAAAAGTGCGACACAAAAAGTATCCTAACCTGAAAATTTCTTCAAACTTTTTGTATGCTGACCAAGAATCAAATTTGAAACAGAAATCTAATAAAAATTGCGGGTTGCTGACCTTCATTTTGTATTATATGCCTTAAGCTTAAACACAGGATTTTGTTCTAATCTTCTGATTTTCAAGGGCAGATAATTCAAGATCAAGGCCGGTGACCTATTATTTTTATTTCATATTTCTTTTTCAGATTTGATTCTTGATCAACACGCCAAGTTTGAAGAAATTCTCCTATTCGGAAAACGTTTGCCATATATACATACAGGCAATGGTAGCTAACACCTTTAAAAACATAATACTGTTACAGTGCAAATTTAAGTACTAAGCTGACACACTAGCCAATAGTCTGAGCAATTTACCAGTATACTTCTATGACTATTTACATCTTTTAAGCACTGTGGTTACCACTGCATTAGAATAAACTAGAGCTATCACTAAATGTGATTAATACCCCCAAAAGACTGTTTTATAAACTGAGGAAGTTTGAGTAACAGAATACCTTGCAAAAAAAACTAAAATAGAGATATTGTTCTTGGAAATAACTCTGTAATTACTCAAGATAGAGTTATGGTTCTTGTACACTGCACTTTCTCTCATTATGCTGAACCATTGTACGAAGTTATATTGAATTCCAAACAGTGGTTTTCAAGTAATCCTCCGGCAAGGAAAAGTAACAAAGGACAATAGTTCTGTAATGAGTCAGGAAAGTGTTATGGTTCCTGTGCACTGCACTTCCTCTCAATGTACTTGACCATTGTATAAATTTGTAATGAATTCCAGCCAGTAGTTTTCAAGTTAGGCTCCGGACAAGGAAAAGTAACAAAGGGCAATAACTCTGTAATTACTCAAGACAGAGTTATGGTTCTTGTACACTGCCCTTCCTCTCATTGTCTTAGACCACTGTATGAAGTTGTATTGAATTCCAACCAGTAGTTTTCAAGTAATGCTCCAGACAAGGAAACAAAGGGCAATAACTCTGTAATGAGTCAAGAAAGAGTTATGGTTCCTGTGCACTGCACTTCTTCTCAATGTACTTGACCATTGTATGAAGTTGTATTGAATTCCAACTTGTAGTTTTCAAGTTATGCTCCGGACAAGGAAAAGTAACAAAGGGCAATAACTCTGTAATTACTCAAGATAGAGTTATGGTTCTTGTACACTGCACTTCCTCTTATTGTGCTAGACCATTGTATGAAGTTGTATTGAATTCCCACCAGTAGTTTTCAAGTTATGCTCCGGACAAGGAAAAGTAACAAAGGGCAATAACTCTGTAATGAGTCAAGATGGAGTTATGGTTCTTGTGCACTGCACTTCCTCTCAAGGTGTTCGACCATTGTATGAAGTTGTATTGAATTCCAACTAGTAGTTTTCAAGTTATGCTCCGGACAAGGAAAATGCAACAGACCACATGACCGACCGACCGACCAACCACCGGGTGACTCCTATATACCCCCCAAACTTCGTTTTGGGGGTATAAACATAAAGAGCTAAAAGCTGTAAGGTATTTTTCCAATTCATGCAGTTACTTACTGAATGGCCCTGTCCCATGTTCTGAGGGGTATGGGGCATCATAGGGGTATGGGGATGAGAGGGCATGGGGCTTGGACTCATGTGTCCATGTGGGGTAAGGGGCGAATGTGACATATGAGTATGGGGTGGAGCTTGTCCCATGTGACCCTGAGGAGTCATTGGAGTGTGTGGAAGTTGTGGGGTCAGAGGTGGGGGTAGAGGGGTTGGAGGTTGAGAATGGGGTGTAAGTGAGGGTGGGGGATGGGGTGTGAGGGAGGGTGGGGGGTGCTGATGCTGCATCTGCTGAATGACTCCAGCATGGTGTCTCTAAAACAATGAACAGCACTGGTTTGGTGAGTATATGTTATGTTCAGTGTGTATACAGCATATAAACAACATCGGATTTTCAAGCAAAAAGGTATCTTGTAGAAATATCTTTCAAAATTTAATGTAAGCATTTGATACTAATTTTAGCACAATGACCAGAAAATGATCAAAGGCACTCTCGTGCGATATTCATATATGCCAATACTGTACTTTCTCCGGTGCTTGCTTACTTTTACTATTCATTCATCATATCTGCTTGCCATAACATACCTTTTTACTTGATTATATTAACATAAGTAATGTATATACAGGTACAGTTTGTTAAAGTGTTAAACATTTATGTTATCAAAACAACTAAATTTTAACTCTGATATTATACTAGTATGCTGCGAGTGTTTTATTAAGATATGTACAAGTCTGGTTAAGCATTATCCATGGGTTACAACAAGCTGATCAGAAAGTTCTATCTTCCACCCCCACCCAATGCTCCCCACCCATCTTACACCTTTCATTTTTTTATTCTTACCCTCACTTTACTCACATTTTGAATAACACTGTATACAAAAGAAAAGATTTGCCACATACAATTTAGAGACTTCCAAAGAATTGAACACCATTTGAAATCAAGGGTCCGACTACAAAACTGTGTATAAGTGTTTTATACAGAAAAGGAAGCATATGGGACAGTGTTTCAGTAAGCCTTCCACATAGTATCTCTGTTCTGGACCTTCTTTTTAGCTATCTGTGATTTATGTTTTCCCCTCTTTTGTTTCTAAAAGGTTACAAAGACAACGGTCATTTAAACTTTATCTTAGACCACGCATGAACCAAAAGCTTCTGGTCAAACTAGAGACCGCAGGCACATGTTTTGCTAGTATACGTATGCGTGGAACTACTGATCAGCTTGATGCTGTGTAAGTTAAACATATATATATATAGATATATAATGTTATTTTTAATAAAGTTAGTAACAACAGTCTTCAAGATGTCTGTCAGTATCTGAGCTATCCTATACAAAAAGCAACATCTTCATCCTTGCTGGCATTTTGAATACAGCTATTCCTGTAGTATCACTATAGAAAAAACTTTTTATGTTATGTTTTTGCTTATCTAGGAACAAGTAAACAAATTTTTCCAAACAGCTTTACAAATTCCCTGAACAGGAAAATAAGTAAATAAATTCTATCAACAGGTAAACAAATTTTCTCGACAGCTGAACAGATTATCTACAAAGGTAAACAAATGCACTTAACTTTTAACAAGTAAACAGTTCGATGTAACTCGAAATGTGAATGCAACAGCTTATCCAAATCAAAACTGATGCAAAGATGAAGTGTTGTTTTCATACAGCAGTGCTCGTTTTGAAGATACATGGCAACATATAAAACTGAGAAGAAATTAAAAACCCACCGAAGCATCATCAATATTCTGTGAGCCATCTTCATACATCATCTGTTGAGGGTGATGTCTCATGTTTCTGTAGTGAGGAGGTGCAGACATTTGGGGACTTTCGTATTCGGAGATGCTCGCTTCGCTTGTTTCTGGCTCAAGCTGTGGCCTAATAATAAAGTCATGATGACCAGGAGTAAGACTATTAACAATAACATACTGAGCAAACCAGGATCCAAGTCATATCATTCAAGAGTTGAAATGGGAAATACCTGGTAATTAAAATGGTAAAATTTAATGAAATGATATATCTAAAATGCTTTAATCAAACCATATTTTTAAACAGGGTTTTTAGTTAGGCAGTTTTATCTACCTTTGTTCTACTCTCCTATTAAGTAAGGTCACGAGTTGCTCCAAAATCTGTATAAAACAAAACATCTGTCTGTCCAACCCAAGAGTATTGACATGCATTTTACCTTTTTACTTTACAAAGGTTTACAGTTTGAACAATGACTCACATTTCCTGTGGATGTCTGTGACCCTGGTAACCAGATTCCAAGCGTCTGTCCGCAGCTTTTGATTGGTTCATCCATGAAGACTGTGCCTGGTTGTAACCTGCACCACTGTGTCAGAATATCAAACAATCCTCTTAGTTAAAGTAAAAACAAAATCAATACCTTTTTATTTCAGTTGGTTAACAAAAGTTTAAACTTGTTTAATTTACTGGTACATTAATTCTAGAAAAAGTTCCTACAACTTATATTTACTAACTTTGACGACTCAGCTGCTGCCAGGAGTTCTGACCAGTACTCAAGCCAAAAGGGATTGTGAAGATCACTGTCAAATACCAACAACACCAACCACTGCAGGAATTTGATCCTACAGCCTCAGGGTTAGGAGACTGACCCTCTACCCTTACACTTTGGTGCCTCCCTTTCAACTGGTATCTTGTAATGCTTTCCTAACTTGTACCAAATTGTTCTATTGATAAATCTTTGCATAGTAACAACTAAAGGAAGTGTTTAGGTTATTAGCAGATTAGAGACTGGTTAAGATGCCCACTAGGGCTGTTTCAGATGTGGGCAGTCAAACTTCACTATCATTTCTTGGATGAACCAGAAATTAGACCACTTCCCTCACTAGAAACTGCCAAAGTTGTCCAAATTTTTATTTGGCAAGAATTCAGCTGTAATTTTGTCGGATAAGATTTTGATGGAGTGACCTCGGCTTAAAAAAAATATAGACAAATTCATTGATTCCTTATTGTAATTGCTACCTTCTGAGCTTGTATGTACCAATTAATTTTAGTCAGAGAAATAATTCAACTGTTTGACTGACTGCCACCTTGGTCTTTTTAAGGTTGCTGACTTGTAAGCACACAACCACTCACAAATCGAGGGCCATGGGTTCGAGACTGCTACCGACCACGGCTCTTTATTTCAGAAAGTTGGCAGTAGGTAGGGGTAGGGGTTTAGTGCTGGTTCTTCCCAGGAATGATGGTTGGGAAAACTGACCTCATATACATGACAGAAACACTGTTGAAAAACAGGCACTAAACTCAAACCAAAATGACATAAACCCTCACCTTTGCTTATCTAGCTTTTAAAAGTTTAGATATTTTAAAGAGCAATAACGCCAAAAACCACAGGACCAGAATAAACAGGTATTTTTATGGGCAGGCAATAACTCTGCCAAAAACCACAGGACCAGAATCAACAGATATTTTCAAGGGCAATAACTTTGCCAAAAACCACAGGACCAGAATCAACAGGTGGTGGCAACATGTATAACTACAATTCATATTTCTAACAGTTTAGACGTTTGTTCTTGAGAATCCAGTATGACTAGAATATGATGAAATATGCACTATTACAAGTGTGCTCTATGTCCATTTTCTATAGAATTTGAAGTTGTCTGATTTTTTCATTTTTAGTGTTAACAAGCTTTCCTGATTTTCAAGGTGCCACAACTCTCATGAAAATACTTCTTTTTTGACAGCTTAACATCACACAGCTTAGGGGAAAATCTGGCACAGATCCCTACAAAATGAAATAGAAATGGTGCTGGCACAGTGGTACCCCGTTTGCTTCAGGATTGGAGGCTTCCTGGTTCGATCCTCACTAGTGCAAGGCGGTGGTGACCTTAGGCAAGTCAAAGGTATTTCCACATTTACATCTCTACAAGGTTGATTCCATCTGAAGTGAGTCTTGAGAGCGATTAATCTAAGTTGAAAGAACTTGTTATGCAATAGAGAATGGCTAAATTAGTAAAACTTGAACTTTATGCCACTCTTCATATTTCCTGCCAAATGGAATTTATGACAAAAATTAAGAAAACTTCTTATTCTGCTTCAGTTTTGCACATCTGTTTATTTAAGTACAGTAAACACTGTATATAACAAACTCCTTGGGGCAATTTAAATTTGTTCCTTATATCAGGGCAATGTTATAATCCATGTAGCATTTTCATACTAAATAAGAAGACAAAAAGTCAGGCCCGAAAATGTGTTCCTTACCTAATAAATACAAGTCGTTATATAAAGAGTTTACTGTACTTTCCAGTGTGCAGCATTTTGAGCAGCTTTGATAAACAGCAGTCTATCATCAACTTATAACACAAGGTAGTAACAACACAAAGGATTTTTGTTCTTTATTATGTACAATAACAGTACACTGTTTTACAAATGTTAGAAATCCAATCTTATTGCTGAAAATAATGTGTATAGCTAGAAACTGTAGGGATATCTACTCTATGGATGCTTTATATACAGAACAGCCACATCCATCTACATATGAATATACTACATTATGTACAATGCCGATTAAAATCTGTATCTAAACACACATTCAGTCTTTGTTCAAATTGGATCAGTGATAAATATAATTCTGTAAGGTTTCTGTTCAGGGGTAGAAACAGATCATTATTACAAATGAGAAATGTTAATGTTCAAGTAAGATAGCTAAAAACAATGTGGTGAAAAGTAGGAACTTGAATAAAATTGATAATGACGCAGAGGGGAAAAAAGTAATGAAGAAAGGCACCAGCACTTATGAAGGAAGAAGTACCGATGATGACAAGACTCATAATGTTGATGACAGTACTTATGATAAGAGTGCTGATGTTGCTGCTGCTGCTGCTACTGATGATGAAATCAGCACTACTGACGAGGATGAGAGGCAATTCTGATATGATGCCAAAAGAGTGTATCTGATGGAAATTTTGATCACAGCAATGAGAAAGGTGACACTGACAATGAAAGCAGCAATGTGATGATTATGATGATGGTGATGATGATGATGGAAGAGGCAATAACCAATGAAAGTAGCATGTCTATTGTTAAATGATGAGAGACATTACTGTCTACTATTATGATGATGATGATGATAATGGAAGCACTAATTATCTGATGGGCTTACTGATAGTTCTACTGATGATGAAATAGCCAAGCCTGATGATACTGACAATGACAAAAGAGGCACTACTAATTATCATAAAGACTACTGAAGGTTCTGGTGATGGTAGTAGCGATGATGACGCAAGTGGGCGTTCTAAAACCAATGTTGTTTAAAAGAACAAAAAATATGTCCAAAAATTTTCAACAGTCAATGCTATACTGGAAATTGACAAAATCAGAACAAGAACAAGAAACAACAAACAAAAAGAATAAACACAAAATTATTGCATGTGACACATTACAAAGGTGCAGAGGTCATTATTAATGTTGATTTTACTTCAGTCTCACTAGGAAACAGACATGACAAAGATGCTGCCAAATTTCCTTTAAAAACTTTGTTTACCAGGACTCGGGGAACCCCAGGCAACACTTAATGAAATGAAAATCTCACACATATACATGTATTTCTTCAATTCAACTGAAACCTACTCTCAGATTCTGTTGATAATGTTTAATATATCTCTAGAAAAGATAATGCATATGTGAAATGAATCATATTTACTTTCTACTTCTTCATAAAGTTTCTTTTTCTGTGAAGAAATGTTGAACAGTGCATATACATGTACAACTCTTCAAACAGGAAAACGTATTCCAAAATTAGTCAAAAAAGAAATGCCAACATGTGATAGTCATTATACAATATTGCAAATAAAAGTTTCTTAATTTACAACTTTACTTTTATCAAAATGTATTACATATTGTTCCTTACACAAATAAATCAGAGCAAAGAATTAATGCAAATGATTCATAATTATTGCTGTATGCAAAGGTTTCACAGCCTGTCTTTATGCAAAGGTATAAATTATCATTACAGTACACAATGCAATGTCTTGTCATGCAAAACAACGATCAATCACATCTTTTTATGCAAAGAAGTGTCATGTTTCAACACAAGTTGGTTGGCTTTATCAAATCTAGGCACAACATCTCACAAGCTATTTTTAGCCACAACAAACTAGAATTGTGCACTTTAACAACTGTAATGGAAGATCATCACTCAAAAACTGGAAAGGTCCGGTCAAGCTTCATCCCCACACACTAGAAATAAAGCAAAAACAACAACAAAAATAATAAAGAACTAGAAAATAAAACAAATAATAAAGAACAAATTGATGAAAATAAAAACAAAGACACAAAACTCAACAAAACACAACAAAGATAAATGGAACACACATTACTATATACACAATGTGTGTACTACCTATAAGCTGACTACCTATAAATCAACTACCTATAAGCTGACTACCTATAGGCTGACTACCTATAAATCAACTACCTATAAGCTGACAACCTATAGGCTGACTATAAGCTGACTACCTATAAGCTGACTTCATATAAATTAACTACTTGTAAGCTGACTACCTATAAATTAACTACCTATAAACTGACTACCTATAAATTAACAACATATAAACTGACTACCTATAAATTAACTACCTATAAGCTGACTACCTATAAATTAACTACCTATAAGCTGACTACCTATAAATTAGCTACCTATAAGCTGACTACCTATAAATTAACTACTGTACCTATAAACTGACTATAAGCTGACTACATATAAATTAACTACTTGTAAGCTGACTACCTATAAATTAACTACCTATAAACTGACTACCTATAAATTAACAACCTATAAACTGACTACCTATAAATTAACTACCTATAAGCTGACTACCTATAAATTAACTACTGTACCTATAAACTGACTATAAGCTGACTACCTATACATTAACAACCTTTAAACTGACTACGTATAAATTAACAATTGTACCTATAAGCTGACTACGTATAAATTAACTCCTTATAAGCAGACACAGAAACTGACCATAATTACAATGCCCCTTAATGTGCTTTTTTTTTTATTAATTAACTCCGTATATCATGGAGAGATATGCTCCTTTAATGCCTAGAATACTACAGAATTCCTATTTCAGTGACAGACAAAGGAACGTATCTGTCAGTGGTAGTGGTATGCCACACTAGTATTGCTATTTGTGTGTTGTGAGAAGTCTGACCAGAGTCCAAACATCTCCCGTACCATACATGCTCCAAGATTCCTTCCAAACATCCTTCCAAACATTTATAAGGATATATACATGTATAAAGCACTTATGCATATTAAGCATACTGCTTATTCTATTTTATAACTACCTTTTAATACATCTAGGGCTCTAGGCTCATACAGTATTTCAGAAGTATAATAAAGGCACAACATATTAAAACTATAGGTACAACACATCAAAACAAATCAAGATGCAAGAAAACCTCAGGAAAATGCTATGAAATTCCACTTCATACACAAAATAAATACCCAACAATATCCCAATCACACTAAAAAGACCAACAGGCATACAGTCACACAAGATGTACTTACGATGATTCCTGGAAGTCGGCCTCGGATCCCTGCTCAGACGCATTACTCTCCTCATCCATTCTCCGCCTCTTTACGGCTGTCGACTGATGCTGGGGCATACCCAGTGCTGGGGCAGGAGTTGGGGCGTCCCAACTATGATTTGATTCTTCAGCCATTGTTCCTGATATTCACAGAAAAAAATTCTTTAGCATTTTCAGACATTTTTCCAAAATTTTTACTTTCTATTTTCCATGTTATTTATTGAATTTATGAACGACCCATTTTTATTTCAAGCTAGTCCAAGACCAAAGGCCATACAGATACTTCTCTAACTTTGTCAAGGGGACTTCGGGTACCCCTTCAGGTAATCTTTCCTGAATAGGTTCCAACCTAGGTAGAGCCAACACACCAACTATTTTAAATACGAAAGTACAATTTAAAAATCTTCAGCAAGGCGTAAAAAGATGCACATGACATCAAGTCAACAACTTTGAACACTCCTGTAGTAAGGACCTGAATGATACACTAAACATTACTCTATCATAGTCACACATTGTTTGCATGGCAATCTTCCAAATTTGTCTCCTTCATCAAACGTTCTCCCTGTATATTACTGAACCTAACCCTACTTGCCCAAAAAGCTTTTATCTGTGACCACTGTGGATCATGATCCACCAGGACATCTGCTATTCAGTCAGTAAATTTTCATTGAGCACTGACATGAACATTTATAGTACCATACAAACTGGAAGATGGGCACATCCAATGGTGAAAATTTGACTGAGAAAGGGTAACTTCAGCATGCAAGTGTGTATAAATTAACAGGGTGTATAAGTTACTCAGTCTTCCTAACATAAGATCAGCTTTACCATCAATATTTGTGACATTTCGCTTCTTCCCGTATCTCTTCTGTGCTGCCTGTTTCAGTGTGATCGGGTGTATCTCATGTTCTCCCTGCACCAAACTGTTCCGGTATGTAAGAAGTGCCTGCCAGTCCTCGGAATTCCTCGAGATCGGTGGAACACCGGCCAACTGCTTATCCAAATAGTTTAATCTGCAAGATCAAAAGAGTGCTCAAACATGCTTACTACAATGCTTTTACATGGGCGACCGACTCAAACAAAAATTCATCTTAAATGTAAAAATTTGATCATCTTTATCTGGCACACACTAATTAGTTTTTGTACAATAATCTCCATAGAAGTATGTTTAATACAGACATCCCTACTTATACTGTCAACCAAATGTGACTTATCTTTCAGCACATACAGACAAACCTGTCTTATAAATATAGGAATATAAAGTGGTGGCATATGTCTGGTTGTTGCTTAACTCAGGTGATCGCAAGGGCAGGGTTGACTGTACCTCCCAAATCCTAACTTGCATGTCAGGCAAAAAGCTGGCCAGCATACAGTAACAATTCTTCGACTAGTTGACTGCTCACCCAGCCTCATCAGAACAGATCCCTGCTGAGATTTAAACCTTGGACCTCCCACTCCCAACAGGTCAAGATTAAATCATCCCTTACAATTTAGAAAGCCTTTGCCACATTTCCATACTATTATTGAGGTTTTGAAATTTTAATGTTGCTGTCCATATGAACATTCTGTCCCAAAATTTCAGTATCAGTTGAACTTGTCAACAATAGTAAATGACTGTCGAGGCCCTAAGACATTTATTTAAATAGATAACTACTCCCAATACTTACACAGTCTTCTTGTCAAGTTTCATGAGTTTGTTGGTGAACTCACACAATACCTCGAGGAATGAGATATTTGGAGGTGCCTTACTGAGATCATTGGGGTCTACGTTGTTGATACTGAACAATATTCCATCTCTGAAAAAAATGCAATCACACAAATGACTGTTTACACAATTATCTAAATGTCAACACTGGCATTGCATTTAGAACTGGTCATATTTCATTTCTTATTCTAACGCACTTGTCTTCTGTTGTAATGTCAATTACATCTTTTGAATTTGTGACTAATGAAAAACGGATAAACAGTCATAAAATCAAAAGATTTGTAATAATCGCATTTTAGAGCACTGTGGGATAGAAAATGGTTAACGGTTCAGTGATTTTGACATTTGTATCAATATTACAATACAGTTAACCCTATATTCCTTAAATCGATTTCATCTGTCTGCTCATGCTAACCTCGCTGGCAGAAAGCTACTGGCGAAAGAATGTCTCAACAATCAGTGTAGATTATGACCAGCCAGCAATAACTGTATCATCTGATCATGATCTGCACTGTTTGTTATTCAGTCTGTAAAGTTATAGTGAGCACCCCTATGAAAAATTAATGGTATCGTCCAAATTAAAAGACAGACTAGTCCATAATATCATAAAGAAATTTAACATAAGGCGTTAAAAAAATCTTAAATGACTGAGAGCTGGAAATGTAATGCCTCTTCTTATACAAACAGGGACCAGTCTTTTCTTAGAAAGTTTTCAGGAACAATTTTAAAAGCCTTATACCTTCACATAATACAGAATATTTTTAAACAAATATTGTATCTAGTAACTACAGTGATAGTAACTTAAGACAGAAACTGTTGGAAAATATTTCCTTTGCATCAGAATATCTTATATGGTTCAACATACCTAGGGCGACAAAATAAAATATAAGCAATGATATGCTGTAGCAAATGAAGACCAACCTGTGCATAGCAGCTACAGCTTCTCTGTTCTTAACCTGGTCAAGACCAAAGGACAATGAGAATCTTCTGGCTAATTCTTTGATGGACTGGAAGGCATCGGTAGATCTGTCAATTAAACCATTCTGCTCCAATTGCAGCTCTTGGAACAACTGAAATGTATCAAAAAGTTTGGTGATTATCAGCAATTGATACTGTCTGTACATATTTATCTGACAACAGATGTAAACAAATTGAACAGCTGACTACCAAATAACACAGGCTCCGATCAATATTCAATTTGATCAACAATAAATCCAGCGTATCCTCTGATTGCATTAGCTTTCATTTTGCAGTCAAATTAACAATCCCTGTTACCGACCATGTCTTGATATGTGAGATTGTTGGCAGTTTCCTATGGAGGATAGAGATCTAGTACTGGTTCTTCCGTCGCCTCTGAATATGACTGAAATATTGTTGAAATAGACATTAAACTCGTATAACAACCAAACTTATTATCCATTTAGTGAGTGTACTGTAATTGGCATGCCTGTGTGAGACTGTCAGTTATTCCTTTTTAACAGATGTCAACATTTATTTATCACATACACAGTACCTGAAGACATTTAATCTTAGTAGACAGTGTGAAAATCTTGGCCACAAACCTGTGTAAGACTGACAATCAGTGTTTTTGCTGTGAGTACTTTGTTAATCTCTCTTGCTTTACTCATTGTTGCTTTAATGATGTCCCCATAATCATTGTAGAACTGAAATAGAAAACACTCTGAAATTGTTCTGTGTAGATGCCATCACATTTTCATAGAAAGACTTAAGTTTTAATCAATTTAGAGATTGGAAGTATTCATTTTCATTTCAACACAGATCTGTTTCTGAAAGAAAAATGTACATTTAGTACTCAATTTAAGTGCAAATGAATATATAGTAAACCAAATAGTTTTTGCGTGCAACATTTGTGTAGTTTCGCTATATTCACAAACTCAGTTTTCTGCAATCTTTGGAATACAGTAATAAGTGTTTTCTTACTCTAAAAATATAATTTTCGCTTCAGAGACGTAATCGCAAATTTAGAATTTTTTCTTCTGCAAATGTGAATTTAATCTGCGAATTTGTCCAACATTGGCAAAATGCAAACATTAATTGGTTTACAGTAGCCTTGATGTTTTAACAGGTTCTTATGTGGCACTTAAAAACTAATGTGAATACAGTTTGAAATAAAGATAAAGAAATAAATCATTGCAATACTTTACCTTCATATAATGTTTGAACATTTGTGATGCTACCCTGATGCTGAGGACGTTATAAACAATGAGTTTACAGAAGCAGGCAAGGAAGTTACGTCTCTTGTGTAACTCTTCTATTTTTATGTTCTCGTCTACATCATCTGTAAACATTGAAGTTCTGTTCATGTACATGACAGTCTATCTTTAGTGTTCCAGTATTCATATATTACCCTTGATCAAGCCGTCTCACAAATACCAGAAATACAGTAAGCATTTTTACCTTTAGCTGCTTAAAGTTGTAGTTACAATTAAATGACAAAATTAGTATTAAATCAAGTGTATACATATGACATCTGCAGCATTACAAGGCCATTCCTACATGTAAACAATTTCCATTTCTGCAAAATTGTGACATCATGAAAATCCGATCAGATCCAGTGAGCTAATCTATCATCCTAACCTGGATACTCTGTCCTTAACCTGCTGAATTTCTAAATGGACTTGTCCGTCTTTCAACTTGGGACAGTTCCACTAATACTTCAAAGGGGTGGTAAGTCAGTTAGCCACTCTCATCCTAGCCTGGATATTTAATCCTTTCCCAACTAAATTTCTAAATGGACTTGTCCATCTTTCAACTTTGGACAGTTCCACTTATACTTCAAAGGGGTGATAAATCAAAATTTGCTGACAGAATAGCAGACATTGGAGATCATGATCAGACTACATGATCTGCACAGGTCACAAAGACAGAAATCTTAGTCGCTGGGAAGATTGTTTTTTCACAATTAAGCATCTTTCTTGTCTCACCGTCATCATCCTCAACAAAGACGTTCTCCATCAGGAAATTAGTAAGCTGATTGGATAAGGTTTTCTCTGGTTCAAACACTAACGGTCGCAGAGTTTCCTTGTCAGCCAAGTTTTTGCTGAAGATGATCAACGTATCACATATTGTTACATAGGCCTGAAAAGAAATATATTGGAATCTAGTTATATACATAAACAAAACAGAGGTAGAAATTCTGAGACAAAATATGGAGGGAAGTTGATGATGGTAACCTGGTGGTGACATCCGTAACGAAATATTAAAGGCAGATTATGAGTAAGAACAGATTAAAGTTTAACTTGTGTCCTCTTTGTGATGATATTGTTTTGAACTTTGTATTTCATACTGACAAAAAGAGAGAAAAACTAATACGCCTTTTAAATAAGAGGTGTTCAGTAAAATTAAATATTTGGATGCTCATGTCTTCAATATTTATAATATAAATAATAAATATAAACTTGAAAAATCGTGAAATAAGCCAGTCTCGAATATAAAGACTTTTACAGTATCCTTTAAGTTGAACACTTTCGACTAGTTCCACTGACTTCCATTAAATTACAGCCAACTTATATGTACTCACATCTTCTTTGATCTTATCCCTTGTTTGTGGTAACAACAACTGTTGCAAGTATCTCAGGAAAGTGACTTGATGTTTCTTCATTGTCTGTACGTGTTCCGGATTCGGAGCATCCTCTATCTGCCGTAGATTCCACAGTAGTAACATGTGTAATGTTAGCTGTGCTTTACTCACTATCTCCTCCGCTAGTTCCACATTCTCTGACGAAAGACGCACAATGTGAAACAAGTCTTCCCAAAGGTCCCAGGAACTTAAGTCATGGCAACTGAAACAAAATTGACTGATCCTGAATATATTCTTCACTTGTAAATTTAGTTTTGCTAATTTTCTATTTCTTTAAAAGCTTATTCAGTCTGTTAAGTTTTTTCAATTTGCTAAAACATGTACTGAATCTGCAATAAATCTGATAGTGTAGAACAAAGTTTGTGACATTGATTATCATAAATAAGAGATTGTAGCGGGATCTGGTTTCTGTTATTAACAGAGCTATATGATGGCTGGTTTCTCTCTCTTCCCTTTCTACATGCTTATTCAAGTGACAAGGCAGAACAAATTACTAGTACTATTCTAACAATTGTCTTAATATATCAGTAAACATACCTATCATGAATTTAACTTTGGAAAATATAACTTACCATGAGAATGCATATAAACGTTTAAGTGCGGCTATCAAAGCGTACACCTCATCTTCATCTGGCTGTTCACCCTGAAAATAATACATCATAAAACTGACTACAGCTCGGTCAATTTTTGCCGGAGTAACAAAATTTCTAAATATGTCTAATTTTGCATTTCAACATTACTCATTTGAAGCTTGTAAGAACATTCTAAGAAACTGTCCAACTAAACAACAAACAGTGTAGACAATGATCAGACTGCCTATATGTGCATGGTCTACAAGGGTATAAAAATATTAAATACTATGTCAACCATTTTATGCCATACTTACTTAATATGATACCAGTGGTATAAAATAAAGAATCATACAGTCACTTACAGCCTTTTATTCCCTTCTTTACTCTCAGTTCTATACTCACCTCCGCAAAGAAGTCTTGCATTGCTTCTTTGAATTTAACAACTAAACTATCCACCAAAGTTTTTCTTGCTACGTCGCATTTTCCGCTGATTGCGTAAGCCTCGTCGCACAGACATTCAAAACACTTGGAACACGACTCTAGTACTTCCTGATCTGTGTGTTTTTCTACAATCTCATGTAAATACCTCAACAAGCTCTCGAGATTCTGAAAGAGAACAAAAACTTCCATGGTTCTATCAAGTACCCTTTTTTAAATTCTATTCAAGTAAACATTATTTTTCACAGTTGAAGAATTTTTACTCTAGCTTTCTTTTCATCAACACTCCGGCTACATCAAAGGGTGAGAAGTTTACTAGCTCAATGTTCCTTGGGCAAACACAATTCTTGTCTTTCTTAGTTAGAATCAACTTATTTTCATTGATTACAGATTCAAGATTTTTTAACTTGTGCAACTTCCCTTTATTACTGCTTCCTAGAGGTCTGACAAGAAATCTCACCAAAAGAAAGGAATCTGCAAGTCCCAGCCAAATTCCCCCAACAGAATTCAAACCTACAACCTGGTGGTAAATAGTAGTGCTCTACATAAAGCCAGGCAATCAGAAATGCTCAAACCCACTAGCATTGAACATGACAAGTTATATACAGGAAATCTGACCTAAATATCTCAAACATGGAGCCAAATTCCAAAATACTAATATATAATTATCTCAGGCAAGTAGAATTTTCAAGAGAGCTGGTTGTAAAGAGCTCGATTCTCTGTAAATCTGGCTATTTTCCAAACAACATTTCCTACCTTTTCCTGCCTACTGGATGTGTAGATCTCAAGATCAAAGTACTGAGGTATCTGTAGCAAGTTTGTCACCTTCTCTGGGTCCATCAAATACTGCAAGATAAAGTAAATATTTGCACACCTATCTTTTGGCTACAGGCATTTTACACAATTTGGCTAAATAATCATAATCTTTGAACAAAATTGACTGGGTATTTCAGTCAAGTAAAACAAAACTCCTTAAATTTGTTAGGTACTAATATGCATGGGAATCATAAACTATAAAAAATCTAAACAACAACAAAGTAAATCTTCCTCATTTACTCCAACCTTGCTTTAACTTTGGACAGCTTGCTAATTTCTACAAGACTGCTCTCATGATTACTGAACAAGTTTTAAAGCTATTTATAGACACAACAAAGACTATAACATCTTAACTTTTCCATTTGCCTTAGAAGTCATTCTAACAAATTCAGATCAGTCAAAGTCATTCCGAAGCAAATTTAGTACAACATTCATAATGACATTAGCCTTCCCAGATACAGATTATGGTACAGTTTGGAACTACGGACAGAAATGCTAGTTTTGACAATATGTGGCTTGTGTATAAATACCTTTAACAACAGCTGTGGCAATGTTTGTATGAAATGTTCTGTCAGTTTTGTCTTATCATCCTGTACCGACTGTTTCTCCTTCGCTGTCAACTGAAATATATACAAACAAAACTCCTGAAGCATTTAATTTTTTTAAAAAGGCAAAAATTTGGGAAAATCAGATCTAATCAATCCGAATGCAAAATATTCTTTGTGGTTGTCTTCAAAATATATGCAACTGCTATAGTAGTTAAGTTCACTATCAGCTCTCGTCTGTTTGATTTTGTGTGGTTTTTTTTTTTTACAAAAGTGTTTATCGGACCTTTGTGCGCAACACCAAGTCACCACAGCATGTTTCTATTTAACACTTGGGCTTCCAGTGCCTGGAGCAAAGCTTACATGACAAGAAGCTGGTGTACCTGCACTTAAAAGAAAATGATGCATCTCTAAAATCTTGTAAGTTAAGAAAGTTTAACTAGAGCTATCACTAAATGTGATTAATACCCCCAAAAGGATTGCTTTATAAACTGAAGAAGTTCGTAGTAACATAATACCTTGCAAACAAACTAAAAAGAGATATTGTTCTTAGCAGTTCCTCTCATTGTGCTTGACCATTGTATGAAGTTGTACTGAATTCCAACTTGTAGTTTTCGAAAAATGCTCCAGACAGGGAAAAGTAACAAAGGGCAATAACCCTGTAATTAGTCAAGATGGAGTTATGGTTACTGTGCACTGCACTCCCTCTCACTGTGCTTGACCATTGTATGAAGTTGTATTGAATTCCAACCAGAAGTTTTCAAGTTATGCTCTGGACAAGGAAAAGTAACAAAGGGTAATAACTCTGTAATGAGTCAAGATGGAGTTATGGTTCCTGTGCACTGCACTTCCTCTAAATGTACTTGACCATTGTATGAGGTTGTATTGAATTCCAACCAGTAGTTTTCAAGTTATGGTTCGGACAAGGAAAAGTAACAAAGGGCAATAACTCAGTAAATACTCAAGATAGAGTTATAGTTCTTGTACACTGCACTTCCTCTGAGTGTGCTTGATCATTGTATGAAGTTGTACTGAATTCCAACTAGTAGTTTTCAAGTTATGCTCCGGACAAGGAAAAGTAACAAAGGGCAATAACTCTGTAATTAGTCAAGATGGAGTTATAGTTCTTGTGCACTGCACTTCCTCTCAATGTGCTTGATCATTGTATGAAGTTGTATTGAATTCCAACTTGTAGTTTTCAAGTTATGCTCCGGACAAGGAAAACTAACAAAGGGCAATAACTCAGTAAATACTCAAGATAGAGTTATAGTTCTTGTACACTGCACTTCCTCTGAGTGTGCTTGACCATTGTATGAAGTTGTATTGAATTCCAACTAGTAGATTTCAAGTTATGCCTGGACAAGGAAAAGTAACAAAGGGCAATAACTCTGTAATTAGTCAAGATGGAGTTATGGTTCTTGTGCACTGCACTTCCTCTCAATGTGCTTGACCATTGTATGAAGTTGTATTGAATTCCAACTTGTAGTTTTCAAGTTATGCTCCGGACAAGGAAAAGTAACAAAGGGCAATAACTCTGTAATTAGTCAAGATGGAGTTATAGTTCTTGTGCACTGCACTTCCTCTCAATGTGCTTGACCATTGTATGAAGTTGTATTGAATTCCAACTAGTAGTTTTCAAGTTATGCTCCGGACAAGGAAAAGTAACAAAGGGCAATAACTCTGTAATTAGTCAAGATGGAGTTATAGTTCTTGTGCACTGCACTTCCTCTCAATGTGCTTGACCATTGTATGAAGTTGTATTGAATTCCAACTAGTAGTTTTCAAGTTATGCTCCGGACAAGGAAAATGCAACAGACCGCCCGACCGACCGACGACCAACCACCGACTCCTGTATACCCCCCTAAACTTCGTTTTGGGGGTATAACAAAATCTATCAAAACTTCCTTGTAAAATCTGTGAACAGTGCTTTTACAGTCTGTAGCAAATTCAGCTCCTGACAAATTCTAACTTTTCCTAGCTAGTCAAACAATAACCTGTCAAAATCTGCATCTAGTTGTTTGAAACTTTAAGCTGCTGTTAACTTCACATTTAAATATCTTAAAACAACTGTATTTCTACATTTTGGACGACTTCTTAAAGCAAATTCACATGTATGCGTTAATGAAAGTAAAATCTAAAAGCTCTTTACAGTAAAATTGAAACATCACTCAATAGTGTTTCAAATCAAGAATCATATTTAGAATAGAATTTTAAGTGGCGGTAAGTTTAACAGCCTGCACTTGGTTCTGGGTTACCTTTTGTTTAGCATGTCCCCTGCCTACGGGAGACTCTCCTGTTGCAGCCTGTTTCACACAACACACCATGATTTCTATCAGACTGGTTTCCTGCTTATCATCCAGGGCTGAATAAATATACAGCACAATGTTTATATTTGACAAATGCAACAGTCCTACTAACATTTTTCAATACCTACTTCAGACAAGTTGTTTTGAATATAATTCAAACTTAGTGTGCTACAGTCATGGTTACTGCACTGGTTTTCCTGTTCATCAGGATTGATTCCTAGGCAGACACTTGGAATTCCACTGTGCAAGGAATCTGTAGCTGAAGCAATTCAGTCCATCCAGCTTTGACTGGGTCCTAGTTTAACATGCAGAACATGCTCTCCCTCTCTCAGACTTGGATCATAGGTCCCTGGGGCATAAGTTTCAAGCTGTATCTCAGCTTCACCAAAGGATAAAAAAGACCCGAGATGTTTCTGGACATTGTTTTACTATTAATGATTTTGAAGAAAAAAAACGCTTTTTATCCAGGCTTTAAACTGACACAATTTCACAATATCCTTTCTTTATTTTCTTACACATTTGTTTTTCTACTTTACAAAACTTATTTTCCTAGACCAAACAGCAACTAGGTATTACTAAGTCTTTTAAGGGCTCTTACGTTCTTCATTTTTGCCTGGTTCCTCTAGTAGAAGGTCTGTCATACACTCCCAGTCCTTGGTCATGGGGTTAATCTCCCACAGACTATCCACGAGGTACGCCCCATGTTCGTGTAACTGAAATAAATGTTGCAGAATTGCAGTTAGTTACAAAATTAAGAAACTGAAGTCTGAATTGTAACTTTTGAACATCTGAAAAACTGGTTGTTATCTTTTCAAAACTATAACTTCATTGCAAAACAAAAATGAAAAGCTTTGTTCTTATGGCAAAACCATAAACTTAAAATGTACTGCCCACCACGAAAATGTAAACCCAATTTTTCAGAAGCTTACCTCGCTTTCAATAAAGAACTGTACAAGATCTCGGATGAGAGGTGTATTTGGACTTCTCTTTTTCCCCTTGGCAGTTTTTGACGCTGTCGCATCTTCATCCTCATGACGAAACAATTTGGCGTTCAGAAATTCCCCAGCAGCCTGAGCAACCTGAATGTAAGCAAATAACTGAAAGTGCTGAAAAACTACAAGCTGGTTAAACGACTCTATGCTACATACACCTTTACATTACATTCTTTCAAAATACAGTCAAACATGTGTTAATGGCCACCTCTGAAAAGTTGTCACACTGCGAGTAAAGGCCAGTCTTTCAGAAACTATTACTGATTAAACAGAACAATTTGACCTCCAGGTAAAGGTCACCTGACAACAAAGGCCACTCTCTTCAAAGGAAGACCTTTGTTTGTAGGTTTGACTGTATATTTAAGACTCAACATCTACATGGCAACATCTTCTATAACTAATCTAGGATCCTCATTTAGTAAAAATCAAGTTTGGTATGTTTATCATAATTGTAAATAAACCGAAATAAAAATATAATCAATCTGGAAATAAGCTTGGATTAAAAGTGGATCATTATTAATCAGCTTGTCCGAGACAAATGAGCAAACGGTATGCATTCAGGTCAGACTGCCCAAATTAATGTGCTGGTCAATGTTGATCCAAACTGGTTACAGACGCACAAGATTGCTTTTTTTTGTACAGAAGGATTATGTATGTAATTGCTCTGGCATTGCATATATCCAGATCAGACTGCAGAACCATACTAGTTGGTATTATATTGATTTATACTGATCAGAAGGGTGAAAGGAAGTTCTCACACAGCTGGGCTTATTCTTGACTTTTGTACATGTACACAATTACCTGTCTGTGTGATGAGTACACGAGCTCATATACATTCTCACAATCTTTGTCACTTAGTACTGCATCACCAAAACTACTGCAAGCACAAACAGAAAAATACATGTAAATTTCATTGAATGCAACTTATAACAATTATAACATACACATCTAAAGGTGTTTTTTCTTCTTGCTATATGCTGCACTACAGAAAACATTTTCATTTGTTCTTAAATTCATTGATTTTCTTTCACATAACTTATTTGTCTTTTTACTGTTCAGTTTTACATTATCTATTTTTACATGTTACACAATGTTCTGACTTTAATCAGATGCATCAGATTTTCTAGCCCCAAAAGAAGTGCCAGACTATGAAATTGGTTTAAAAGTAAAACAATAAAGACATTGATTTATCCTGACTTAAATGAATCTATTGCTTACTTTAAGATACTGATGACCAGTTTTACACCCTGTACAGCCACCTCTGTCTCCTTGTCTAATGTCATCTCAACAATACGATCCTAGAATAGTTTAAATCCCATTACAATCCAAATGTGAAACACAACTCTTTCAGCACTAAGTCCTAACAGACTACGCCATCTTCAAATTCCACCAGTACATTGTACTATCAATTTTTAGAAGGAATCACAACATTTTTTCCAAGTTTGTGGAACGTGCCCTAGCCCCTCAAGTTGTGGAACATTTAGCACAATTGTCTAAAGGCGAAGCAAAAATCCTGGTATAAAGTATCATTTTGGGGAATGATTTTAAAGAAATTTTAGTTGGGGAACACACCCTTTACTGGCCCCTGATATGTAAGGTAAAAATCCCCTTGGAATGGTCACTTAACAATTATTAGTTTGATACCAAACAGTGCAGATCATGATCTTACAGCACAGATTTCTAAGCCGATCATCATGGTCTACACAGTTACACTGGCTACTGAGAAAAACTAATTTTGCCTCCAGCAGGTCGAGAATCAAGGGATTAGTGGTAATGTTAACAGTAGTCTTGAAATTTTAGCAAACCTTTTCAGTGCAATGGAAGATTAATTATGGGCAGTTACAACCTCTATTAAATTTCTGTTACTTATACAACATATTCATCAATGAAAAACAATATTGCATTATCGTGTAACCAGCAAGACAGTATTTTGGTAAGGTTTGAGAGCAATTAATTGATGAGGCTTCAAAACACTAATTTCGTGAGGCTCAAGACGCCTAATTTTCATGGATATCTGTTGTATACTGACCTTAAATCTGTTAGTGAAGTACTCCAGTTTGTGGCAGAGATCAGACGTGTCATACAGAGGGTACAGTGCTTTGAGGCAGCCTAATCTTACATCACCAACCTGAAAGTCAAAGTTCATTGTATCAATCACTCAACATCAGTCTCCTGATAAGCAGAGACAATTTCTGTCAACTTTCATGTAAGAATCTATATACTTTTCAAATACAAAGTAAGGGGAGCGGTGGTGTAGAGGTTAAGGTGCCTGCCACTCATCCCAGAGGTTGCGGGTTTGAGCCCCACCAGGGTAACGACCGTACTTCCTCATATTGCACCGGTATTGGTTCTTCCAGGAAACAGAATCGAGAGTGGATCGATAAGCTTCAAGCTTTCTTCACAATCAAGCATTAATAAATTAGTATAAACTAAATACAAAGTACATAAGCAGTGCAAACGACCATTTGTTAAAAATTTGAAAAAAACAAGAGCTGTCCCTCACAAGTGACGAATGCCCCCGAAAGAGGTGCCTCACAGTCTGTGTCCTCTCCATGTGCTCAATAAATGTGCTATGTAATTTTAAAATCCTTCCATGCATGACAGAGTAATCATGCATACAGTATTCCATTACTTTAAACACTAAGTGTGACCTTGACCTTTGAGGTAGGGACTTGGGTATTGCACACGACACATCCGCTTGATGTGCTAGACATTTGTGCCAAGTTATTTTAAAATCCTTCAAAGCATAATAAAGTTATAGTCCGGACACAAATGTATGCATATATACAGGATTCCATTACCTATAAACTCTAAGTGTGACCTTGACCTTTGTGGTAGGGATGTGGGTCTTGCACGCGACACGTCTTCTTGATGTGCTAGATATTTGTGCCAAATTATTTTAAAATCCTTCAAGGCATGACAAAGTTACAGTCCGGACACGAATGTGTGCATATATGCATATATAGAGGAATCCATTACCTTCAAACTCTATGTGTGACCTTGACCTTTGAGCTAGGGACGTGGGTCTTGCACGCGACACGTCGTCTTGATGTGCTTGACATGTGTGCCAAGTTATTTTAAAATCCTTCAATGCATGACAAAGTTACAGTCTGGACACGAATGTGTGCATATATGCATATATAGAGGAATCCATTACCTTCAAACTCTAAGTATGACCTTGACCTTTGAGCTAGGGACGTGGGTCTTGCACGTGACACGTCGTCTTGATGTGCTTGACATGTGTGTCTAGTTATTTGAAAATCCTTCAATGCATGACAAAGTTACAGTCCGGACACGAATGTGTGCATATATAGAGGATTCCGTAACCTTCATACTCCAAGTGTGACCTTCACCTTTGAGGTAGGGATGTGGGTCTTGCACGCGACACGTCGTCTTGACGTGCTAGACATGTGTGCCAAGTTATTTTAAAATCCTTCAATGCATGACAAAGTTACAGTCCGGACACGAATTTGTAAGTGGGGACGGACGGACAGACGGTCAGACGGACAGACAGTGCGATTTTAATATGCCACCCTTCGGGGGCATAAAAATGTACTCGACTCACAATTTCATATTAAAGTCCCATTAGCACTTTGTACGTAAAATTACTTGTTGCTCTTATATTACTATGAAAAATATCTTGAGACTTACCAACGAAATTGACCATTATTTGTTAGAAAATCATGTCTGGTGTTGCTTTTAGAATCATAGCACATATCATAAATATAGCTCAGAATTCTCCAAAAAATAAGAAATTGCTATCTGATTACACTTTTTTCAGCGAAGCAGCAACAAATCTACGAAAGTAGTTTATATGTCAGCAGTGTTTAAGACTTAACTGAATCAAAATTCTAGCATTATTTCGTCTGTGAATTTTATATCTTGGTATGAAAATCTAAAGTGGTAATGAAAGTTTAAATAAAGCCATGAAGTAAGTCTTGTCACATCAAAAACTCCTTACTTTGTCATACAATGTCCAGCCGACATATTTAAGGTATCCGTCATCCAGGAACATATTGGGGTATTTCTTCATCCATACACCTATCTCCTTCATACAGATAGATCTGATCTCAGCCTGGGTATCCCTGAAATAACAACAACAACAGAAAGGTCAACATATGAATGAATGACATAAAAGGCATCTATGAAATTGAAATTAGAAAATACAATGTACTGGACAGGTCAAGTTCACATGAAACTTTAAGTCAGTCAGAAGATATTCATGAACAAGTCAGAAAAAGCACCATCAATTCAATTAAACATTTAATCCATATTTCATTTCTTTAAGTACATAATATTATATATCATTAATTTTCCCAGTGTGTATGGTGATGGGGGTAAGAAAAGAGAGGATTGAAGTGCTTAAATTGTTTGCTTCTCAATGTTTTTGCAAGAGCATATGAAGGGTATAAATTGAGAAGTCTACACAAAATAAGTTGCACTTTAATTTTTAAGGTAAAAGCCAGGATTTTGATACTGGACCATCTGACATTGTCACCTAGTGATGAAAAGTTAGAATGCCTCTGCAATAAGGCTAAAAAGCTTGCGCAAATAAACAATATATAAACGATAACTCCACATCAAACTGGAAGTTAGTTCCTTGCTTAGCAACAGATACAAGTGCACATGTACTCACTCAAGGCTGTGTTAAGTTACCCGCCCAACAAGTACAACTGACTTACCTAATTACAGCTGTAAAATAAACTGAACTGAAACTGCAACAAATAGTGTCAAAAATCCTACCTGTATCTGTGAACAAACACTCCTTTGAATATGTAGGTCAACATGTTTCTAATTTCTGCCTGGTTTTCTTCCAGTTCCTGGCGTTTGACGAGCAGTAAATTAAGACGTTCTGTAGCTTGTTTGTTCTTTGTTTTCTGACGTTCAGCTTCATACTGTCTCTGTGTGTTGTCCAAGTTTATACTGAGATTAAGAGCAACATCGACGAGGGCCGTCATCAACTTCATAGCTGCATTTCAAAATTTAGAGACATGTGAAGCGATTCTTGGAGCTATACATTTTTAACTTTAATCTGTCTTCTTAATAGTGACAGTCACATGTTAAAATGTATTTTCAGTCAAATGTTTAATCGCATTTACAATTTACAGTAAAGACATTTTTTTTAACAACAGAATACATACTAAACTGATAGCCAAACAAACCAGCCTGCCTACAATCAGTGTTTGGAGGTTGGAGGTGGTGTCAAGACTCAAACGTCTTACTCAGACAAATACCCTTTAGCCTAAGCAACAGGAACGGTTTAATTGTAATCAGAAATCAATTGTAGTCAAATACATTTTGCCAAGTAATTGACAGTAATCAGTAATCTAAACAATTTTCAATTACTTATAATCGGTTACAGACCTGAAACTTGTCAAGAGGTAGTAACTTCAAAAGTTCCGACAAATTTGCACACCTCCTTGATGCAAGCTTTTTATTCAATTTAGAAGTAATTTCCCCCTACCTGCCAGCGTACTGGTGTGTCTGAAGGCCCTGACCTGGGAGTCAGTCAGCCCAGTCAATAGAGAGATCACGTTGTCCATCATGTACTGATCATAGATGATACTGTACTGGCACTGACGCACCAACACTTGAACAAACTCACAGTAATTTGGCTTAAACTTTTTCCATATAGGTCCAGGCATTATGAGCGGGTAATCTCCGCTATCCTACAATAGAAACAATAGTAAATCTTTATGTACAGATGTTAGAATAAGGTGATTTCTACCACCTCCTAGATCTTGACTGAAAATATCTGATTTGTTAGTACATGTAATTCAGTTAATTTATACTAATTTATTTATTCTCAATTGTGAAACAAGTTCTTACAATTAACTTAATTGCTTTTGAGAATCATTCCAGATGAAATTAATCTCGAAGAGAGAGATGCAATGTGGAAATATATGTGTCTTGTCTAACAAGGGCCGTGGCACTGGTGATAATCAAACCCCCGAGACCTGCCGTTCCCAATCATTGGCAATGCATATGCGCTACCACTGGGGCTCCAAATTGCTTAACTAGTGACTTCATGGATGGAAATTAATAACTGAACAGTCAGTAACAACCGTCTCTTGTATACAATATCATGGAAAATTGTGCCAACAACATGCCAGACTAGTAAAATCAATCATGCAGAGTAGTGAGAACTACAAAATGTTAATCAAGTACCTCATCAAATTCTTCTGTCATTTTCCTGATGATTTCAGCATGTTCCATGTTAGAGTACATAAATGGTGTAATCTTTCCTTTACAACCGGAACACTGGATGAAAAACTGTATCAACTCCAGCAATGAAGAGTCTCTATCTGACTTGTAGTTCTCAATCCAGTCATCTACAACAGTCTGAAATGTATATACAGTAAACTCCATATCTAATGAATGCCTTGCGACCATTTGAATTTGTTCCTTATATCCAAAGTGTGTGATATCAATACAGCATATTTCATATTTAACAGAGAAGGAAAAATATCTGGCCCAGAAAATGTGTTCCTTATACCAGGTATTCCATTAAATCTGCAGCCATTATATACAGAATGCCATTTAATAGATTATACTGTATGAAACATTAAATATTGCAAATTACAGCAGATTTTATTCGTTTTTTTGTTGGTGTTTTTCTTGCATAATCAGCTCCAGAAAGTTGCAACAGTAAAACAATCTACTTTTTAGTAAGAATGGTCAACCAGGTTTGGTTGGTACATTCAAAGGTGCGTTGTCACTGGTAATTTAAGTTCCGCTAATGGTGGGCATTTAGGCTATTTTCCTTTTGTTATACGAGTGTTGGTATTGGGATCAAAACTGCTTTGTACCTGTAGCGAGGCCCTTCCTGCTTTCACTATCTCAAATAATGAATTTCCACCTTCTTCCTCCTCTGCCTGAGCTGCCCCTCGATTTCGACTCCTGCCGCCACCACGGCCCCGCCTTGAGGCCTAGATAGATTTAGCAAACCATATTATGATCACTTAGTCCATCAAGTACAACCACTTTAAATTTTCACCTATCATCGACAACTAGCTAACTCACAAGTCAAGTTCAGAAACTCTCTGGAAGATTTTTCTATACAAATGCTGAATCAATTTCAATGCTATTGGTCTTACTCTCCTCTCTGCAGAGCTGTAGTTGGTTTTACATATTACAAGCACCAACTCTGTATTTTGTTACTTACTTTATAATCATGTGGGAGCAAATATCATTCAGCATTTTGCAACACAGATTATCCTTCTTTAAAAAGTCTTGTTCCCTCTCCATTATGCATCTTTACATATTTAGAACAAAAAGATAAGGTCAGGGAAAATATACAAGAATAAACAAAATCCATGAAAAAGCTCACACAAAAAATGATTTTTTTCTTGTTCTGACTGCTTCCAGACCAAACAGTTTGAACTGCAAGAATTGTAAATTTTTTTTACCGTTCCATCTGCTTTCCTCTTGCCCCTTCCACGTCCCACAGTTACTGGTTTTACGATGGATGGCTCCTCATCACTGTCATTAAAATGGTCTAGATCTCTGAAAAATTAATGGAATGAACTTTTCTTAAAACAAAACAATCTCTATATACAATTCCATGAAAGTAACTTTAACCTAAAAGAAAGCCATCGCAGTAAAGCCCTTGAATGGTTGAAGTCTGGTTCACATGTTTATTTTTACTCTCACTTACTGAACAGAACAGTATCTTTAGGCCATCATTAAAAAAATGTTGGTTTGCGGTGCTCCGACCGACTCACCGAAATTAGCCCCGACCCGATCTTTTTTATCGCTACCGCTGCCGATTTTTTTTTATTTGGTCCCATTTCGTTTCTTTGGGCCAATTTCGCGTTTGGTCCTTTTCGCTTTTTATAATCAGTGAATAATCTAGCCGTGCGTCTGCGTCTATCACAAAAAAATGAAAAGGACGCAAAGATTTGAAATATGTGCGTCCTTTAGGACGCAAGCACGTGAAAAGCGAGACTTGGGTATATGCTCGCGGCAGTTTGTATAAAAGAATATCGTCCACGAACTTGCGTTTCCTGCGAGTATTTAGAAGCATTTTCGCATGAAATCGTTAAAAAGTCGCGGCACTTCACGGGTGTAAAATCGCGGTACTTTAAGTGGTGTTTCAGACAGCTAACAGGACATAAAATTATAATTATTTTACGTGAAAATTTGTATACACATATTTTTTTACTTTTGTACATTTATCAAATTCGAAAATATTTGCCGACCAACGAGCATTTGTATAGCTTGATATAGTGCATAACCAAATAAAACTTACTCATTTTATACATTGTCTATTCCAAACTAGTTTTTATAATCCAAAATAATCAGACCTGTCAAAATATTCGGTCTTTTTAATGCCACGTGCTTCGCTTGGATCAAACGAAACTCGGCGTCGGCGTACTTTGATCTCTTAACACCTGCGGCTTTATGAGTAAAAGAAGTCGCTGTAGAAATTATTTTATTCGGCAAAGGTAATTCTTTAAAGTAAATACATTGTAGAAGAAAATTGTTCTTAGAAAAAATCGGCTTGAAGCGCCGCGATTTTGTTATAAACATAACGTTTATTTTAAATAAAGAATAGTTGGAACTTATAAATGTTAATTTAGTTAATTGAAAATACTTTTGTCAAACGTTACTCAAACAGTGGTGTCCCATAGCTCGAAATTTCAAAGTTGACGTAGTTATTTTGTCACCCTTTATGAATGCTCGTATTTTTCACACCTACCGCGACATTTACGAGTGACAAATGATAATTGGAGAATAAACATCGACTAATTACAGCAGATTTTTTTACGGAAAAAAATATTTCAAATCTACGTAAAAGGTAATTAATATTTTCAGTAACTCAATACTTATAGAAACAATTATATTTGAAGAAAAAAACAACACATTACAGCGGCGATTCGCAAAGAAAGTAATTCGGCGAGGATGTCCGATTCTATTTTCTGACTTTTTGGAAAGGGACTCATTGTTTCAAATGTGCGTCCCAGGGACTCATATATAAATCAAAACCTAGATTATTCACTGTATAATACATGTGGGAATTCTCGGCTTTTTAGCTCACCTGAGCTGGCTCAGGGTGAGCTATTAGGATCGATGAATGTCCGTCCACATTTAGTTCGTTAACGCTCTAGTGGTCACATTTTTTCCTCAATTGTCACGAAACTTGGTCAGGATGTTTGTCCCAGTAATTACTCGGACGAGTTCGAATATGGGTCATCTGGGGTCAAAAACTAGGTCACAGAGCCCAAAAATAGAAAAATCTTGTTAAGGCTCTAGAGGCTACTGTTTCAGTCCAAATATCCTGGCAATTTGTCAGAAAGGTTGTTTCTATGATTTCTAGCTCAAGTTTTAATATGGGTCACCTGGGGTCAAAAACTAGGTCACACAGCCCAAATATGGAAAAACCTTGTTAACACTCTAGAGGTAACATTTTCAGCCCAAATATCCTGGAAATTTGTCAGAAAGGTTGTTAAGTTGATTTCTAGCCCAAGTTCGAATATGGGTCATCTGGGGTCAAAAACTAGGTCACAGCCCAAATATGGAAAAACCTTGTTAACACTTTAGATGTTACATTTTCAGCCCAGATATCCTTGAAATTTGTCAGAAAGTGCAGATCATGATCAGACAGCAAAATAATGAAAGTGCAGATCATGATCAGACAGCTAAATTATGAAAGTGCAGATCATGATCAGACAGCTAAATAATGCATAGCAAACAGTGCAGATCATGATCAGACAGCAAAAGATAAAAAGCTGACATTGCAGATCATGACCAGCCAACATACAATGAATAGCTTACAGTGCAGATCATGATCAGACAGCAAAAAAATGAATAGCCAACAGTGCAGATCATGATCAGACAGCAAAATAATGAGGCCTAGAGCTTAGATATTCAGCATGTGGCAATAATTGACTCTCTACCAAGATTGTTCAAATCCTGACCTCAGGGTCAAAATTAACCCTGCCTGGGGGGGGTCTTTTGATTTTACATAGGCTTATTAAGAGGATATCATGAGCCAAAGGTAAAAATTGATCCTTTCTGCTATTAATAACCTTTTTATTTTTGCCAATGGTAGACAGGTGAGCGATACAGGGCCATCATGGCCCTCTTGTTTCGTTACGCATACAAAATCAAAATGGCAGCCTCTATTACGGAAGATATCACATTTTCTGTTTAATGTAAATATTATAAGCACTGGTGAAGAAAAGGTGACTTCGGTCGTTAAAAATGCTATACGGAAATTCAGAAAAACAGACACATGGTTTGATGTATTTGACATTACGACAGAGGGGATTGATATTGATGAAAATGTTGTAGAAAACTTCGAAAAAAATGCCAAAGTTGATGCTCTACAGACCCACCGTGTTGTACTGCCAATCTGCAAACCCTGCAAGGACTCTGGGAGACCCATTATTAAAAGACTTCCTAGAAAGAATTAAAGTGTACACATGTATCTGAAAATTAATAAAATGGTTCGGTCGTTGAATTCTCAGTGCTGTTATCTAAAATATGCATGCCCCTTACATCAGACTGAGGGTCATATAGATTTGCCTTTGTCGTCTGTAAAAAAAAAAAATAATAAAAAAAAAAATTCCCTATCTACCTACCCACCCCAAAAATTGTGGGTCGGAGCACCGCAAACCAACATTTTTTTAATGATGGCCTTATTTATATATACAGATTACAAAACGTACATTTTGTAACAACATGTGAACCAGTGAAATTTACATATATTGTGACTTAGTACTTAAACTTACCCAGACAATTCAGATCCAGGTTCTGCAAGACTGTGCATTGCATCCTGAACAGCTCTTCTGGGTCGTACCCCAGGCATCATCAGTCACTGTAAACAGATTTGAAACAATTTTATTCATGATATGCCATCAAGGAATTGCCTAAAGGGCTTGTTTTTTAGTTAAATGCCTGTTTTTCAACACTACTTTGGGGGAGCTAAGACAAATTGGCTAAAAAAAGTTAAATTGGCTCAAAAGAAATTAAATTGGCTACAACTTTTAAAGAAAGAATATGTTTTGTGTGCTACGCAAACAGCAACAAACTGGTCAACCCAAAAGTTAAAATTGTACGCTTTTAAATTGTCAGTCGATAGAAATATGTTGCACAAAATAATTTTTGTACGCAACACTCATTTTAAATCAATTTTATAAAATATAAAGTGGAACATACCATCAACTCAGGAAAGTTTTTATCTTTTATTAACAACCAATAACAAATAAATTCTGTATTCTGTAGGCTTATAAAAATCTGTTTTGTTCAGTCTATGATTGGGGTATGATATTAAATCACGGTACATTGTGGTTTACTCTTACAAGTCTTACCCTTTTAAATACTTTGAATTAATTTAGAACTAGCCATTAATTGTTTTACAACTTAGCCCCATCATTCATACTGAAAAGTATCCAATCATATTAACTGTGTATCATGATACATATTGAACTCTGAAGTAAAACTCTTTCATGTTTGCCAAACAGATATTTTTGATGCATTATTAAAATCTTCTTTATTTTTTAAATGTGCACGGTCGAAAAAAGACATAATTAACATTGCAAACACATTAATTTTCAACTCATTTCTCTGCAGACACGCTGCCAAACAATTTTGTAATTGAAACAATTAAAAACTATACAGCAATTTGAAAACGTCGGCGAAAATAAGGGGCCAATGAGTGCCAAACACTCTAATTTTCGAGTCACTTTTCTTTGAACACGCCGCTATTTCTTTCCGTTGTCTGAACAATTAAAAGTCTGTAATTATCAATAAACGTTCCCGAATAAAAGCGGTAATAACATGTATCTGTAGCCACACTAATTTTCTCTAACTTCTTTCTGTAACTTCTCTCTAAACACGCATTGTTCCCCATTGTTGAAACCTTTTTTTAAAAAGACGAATAAGTTTTTCAGCGTTTACAAAAACTGTAATTACTCAATAATTGCTTGAAAAACACACCAATTTCAAATCCATTCATAGCAAGCACACTGTAAATTAAAGCATAATTTAATCTAAATGATTTCGCATCACAAATTCAATCATACACGGATTATCGGGTGTTACGACCGCGCACATGTACTGTAATAATTATCAGAAAAAATTGTATCTTAGTTGGTTGAGAGTGTGAAATGGTAAACGCCTCTGTTTATCAGCTGTCAAGTTAAGTGTCAAACTGTGTGTTGTATATTGTGGGGTCTTGTACATTGTCCGCTTAATAAATCTATTTTTGGAGCTAAAAGTATCGGTATTCGGTTTACCAGTTAAACTGCGCTCCTCTACTTGGTACAAAACAGGTTCGGTCTAAAGCTAGATTAAACTACCCTTTAAACTTAGGTGCGCAGATTTAGCTGCAACTTTTGTACAGACGCCCTCAAATTTAAAGGGTAGTTTAATCTAGCTTTAGACCAAACCTGCTAAAGTGTTTTCTTCTTGTACGAGTCTATTGTAGATGATGTACGTGTGTTCATCTCTTACACCCACATGGGACTGCTCACAAGTAGTGTGACTGAATCGTCAGGATGCGTGATGTGGCGCTGGTCGAAGCCGGATACCAATAGTGGCGATACCACTGGAGCACCGTCTAGTCTCAATATTTTGACTGCAACAATGACAAATTTTATTTCCACTGATATTACGTAGTTGTCTGACTTTACCCGGAAGGGCAGCCGTTTTATCAAAAAGCCCTGGCGCATAATTAGTTTGGCTAGAGCACCGTCTAGCTGTTTAATTGTACAAAAGCATGCAAATAGGCTTAGTTACCAGGCCGGACCTTTATAAAACCAATGATTGGAACTGAAATGACCGCAACATTTATGGTTATAGGGGCTACAAGTAGCGATACCCGAATTTGGCCTTTGTTGGCTACTACTTCACCTCAAATCTGCGCTTGTTCTTAATAGAATCTGGTAAAATTATAGTGCATAATTATGACATACAATCATAGAAACTATATGCTGATGAAAAGAAGCATAGAAATGCTATATACTTGCTGTAAATTACCTAAATTTGCAACTTGGCGGGAATAATTTATTTCTGGACAGACGGAAGTTTATATCACGTGACAGATGGTGTTTAATTCGCGACATCGCGGACCGTTCTCGGTCGTATTAGATGCTGCTAATGAAGAGCGATCAGTTACCATAGAATTAACTTTCTTTCGAAATGATATAGTGTTATGCTGATATATATCAGATTGGTTTATGCACTAACATCCTGATAAATGTAACGCCCTTAGTATAACACAGAAAAAGAATCCCAGTCAGTTTTATTTTAAATAACGTATGTCTTACAAAAAGTAGAATCATCAAAATACTATAGGTGTCACACTCCAAAATATCTAAAATGGGATCAAATTTTATTAAGACAATAACCAACAAAGCCACGGGCCTATATACACATATTTAAGCTAATCAGTCACTTGGGTTTCCCCACAGGAACTTGAAAATATTTTCTTCAAAAGTGAAAGAACATGCATATAAAGCTATAGTAAAACCTAAATTAGAATATTCTTCCATAGTTTGTGACCCATACACCAAAAGTCAAATAAACCTAATTGAAAAACTTCAAAGAAGAGACGCAAGATTTGTCACCAATCGTTACCACGATACAAGCTCAGTTTCAGATATGTGAAATAATCTAAAGTGAGCATCATTAGAGATTAGAAGAACAAGAGCTCGACTGAACTTCATTTTAAATGCATTTCCTTCTATAAAAACCCCTTCTTAAAAACCCCACAAAAAAAAAAAAAAAACCCCCTCCCCCCAAAAAAAATTTTTTGGCCTGTGGCGTTTTTTTGGTTTTGGGGTGAAACAACGTTGGCCTAGAATGGGGTCATGTCATACATCATTCTTTTCGTCTGAATAAGTAGGTTTCGAAAAAGTATAATACTTGGGGTCTATCTTGACATTTGACACCTCTGTGACCTACTTTGTAGGTGTGACCAACTTTGACCCCTTTGGCCTAGAAACGAAAACGGTGACCCGATCAAATTTACATGCACACATTGATGTGTACGAGTTAACCGATGGTTAACAATATAGAAGGAAGTTAGTTATGTGTACAACTGAAGAACGCCAAGTGACCACATGTCATGTTTTAGAAGATATACCTTAACTGCAGACATTCCTGTTGAACAGGGTATTTAAGATTACATCTTTTCGAATTCTTTAAACCGATGTAACCGCCACGGTTTTCCATTTCGCCATAGAACAACGCCAACGTGCTTCAATGCGGTGATTCCGCGACGTACTTATATCGTGCATATAGCCTTTTAGCCATTACCTTGTTTAAAAGCATTGTCCGTCTTTCAGCCATTGGTAGTACCATTAATTCGAAGGACTATTATTTACTGGCTGAATAGCGAACAGTGCAGACTTTGATCCAAGTGTACAGCTTTGCGGGATGATCGTGGTCTATACTACTTGCATACCACGCGTTTCACAATGCCGTTGTCTAAGCTTGACAATCTAGTCAGGTATGAATCATAGATAATAAAGGCATAATCAAGGGAGGCTATCTATTCGAATCCTTTTAAAATGCTGGCAATGGTGTAGATGTGAAGACATCGTTTGATTTATCCGAAGTCTTCGTCCATTTTTCACAAGGTTCGAGATACCGAAAAATGTGTTTTATGATACATGTAGCTTCTTAACTATATGGAATAACGAGAATGGTAACAATAATGAGTGTGTGACTGATTTATTTTAACAAATGATTGTTTTTAACAGTGCAGAAACTTGCAATCAGTAAATAATTTCCAAGGTGAGCACATTTTCATTTTCCCATCATTCCCTGAAAAAAGGAAAGAGTAAACATAAATGATGATGATGATGAGGATGGCGAGTTTTACCTGTCTAAACAAATGTGTTTTACAAGATATTTGGCTTTCGGTGGCAGTCATATTGCATATATATATATGCGAAATAAATAGTTTATATTGACACATGCAATCGTGACTTCAAAAACAACACACATTAAAGTGATATTACTAATGAAAGTGACCATCATTGGTTTATATAATTTTAGAACAATAAACATTGTCATAGTTATAACCAAAAGTACATGTATACAAATATATGTGTAAGAGTAACGATATATTCCTACAATCGAATATAGAGAACATCTGTAAAAATTTGTTTTGACTCCTCTTTCTGTTGGGTGTATTTTTATTTACATATATCAATCCAAGTACATGTTCGTGCTAAATGCTTTATTCTTGACCAAATTTCAACATGGTCATTTCGAATGTTATATGCGTATGTGTATGTGTGTACAAGATATTCAACTACTGTCCAATGCTTATTGCAAAACATTAATAACACCTACGGATTTTTAGCTGCCCTGCGTCTTGCGGCATCATATGCATGCATGTCTCGGCGGGCCTTGACACTTCTCTCACGTAAGATATCATCGCGTAGTAATTCAGCGAGCATTTCCCGCTCTTCAGATGTGTATTGTATCTGCAAATCGAAAAAAAAAAACATATGTTGAAAAATGCATCACAGGTAGATGCATGGATATATTTGGTGCACGAAAAGGCTAAGGTAACGCTGTTTCTAGAGTGTGAGAAAGCGGGGCAGATACTTTTTGTAATTTCATGAAAAAATATACGCAAATTTGTCTGTGATCAAAACAGAAAAAGACAGAAGCAATATATGCGACTGTAATACATAAAAATGTATGCAATGGTGCCTGTGGTACATGCAGTAGGAGCTAGGTACAGTGGCATCTGTGATCTTGTGCTGCATGAAAGGGTAGTGGCAGCGGTATTTCCAAGGCATGATAAAGCATAAGCATAATGTATGCTTCTACAAAACATGAAAAAGGTGATGCGTGAAACTGGAGACGCAAAGATGTCTGTGATGCATGAAGCTGTGTCTGCGACCTAGAGGTGTTTCTAGTACACACAGAAGGGATGTCAATGTATCGATCGGTGACTCTGTGTTGCGTGAAAAGGATGCGGTAACGATGTTTCTAGTGTACGAAGGCGTGTGTAATGCATAAAAAACAGACGCAGAGGCGTTTTGAGGTGATGCAACTACAGACGAACCTGATCTACCACATGTATTTCTTCTAAATGAACTTGATTATATAATTTGTAAGAAACTGCCTACTGTACAGGGGGCTTGAAATTTAAAAAAGAAGCTACATGTACATTTATATCAATGTTAAAACAAGAACGAGACAGACAGAAACGACCGACATTTAAATTAGGTCAGTTTCCACCTAAGCTAAACAGAACCATGTTTATTATGTAGAAACATACCTCCTGGTTGCTTTCTGGGGGAGTAACAGCGCCATCAAGGCGATCTGCCAACCTAGAAGGCATTCTGCAGGGGTCACCCTCTCGTAGGTCTATGGTAAATGAAAGCCCGCCTTTTGCTATTCTTGATTGTTCAACTTTGGCTGAAAGTACAGTCATGTATTAATTACAACAGACTTAAACTATCAGTTATAATATGCATTTTCAGTTCCAACATATTAAAATCAGCCACATCATACTAAAATTGTTCGTTCTATGAATGTTTGAAGACTGAAAAGAATCAAAATTTTCTGTCTTATAATTATTTTTCCATGAACAATATTTCTGGTTCCAAAATAAAACCAAAATATCGTGAAGTTAAAAAAAACGAAGAACCTATATTTATACACATTTAGTTGTCTTTAACATATTTTTAACATACTGTACATTCTGTACGTATATCTACACATATCCGACGCTTTAAAACATTGGATACCGTCTCCAGTAACGGTCATTTTGACAGACTACAAATTAGCAAAGAGTTCGTACTTTTTAAGACATATCTGTCTTCGTTTTCTAAAATTTTATTTGGAATAATACCCATTTTCTCTCTATCTGGTACAATTTAAGAAAATAGTCAGAGTACAAGAAATTCCGAAACGTCATTGCAGCACTAAATAACGTTTTATTTTTTGGTTTTGCCTTTGTGATAATTCAGTGGTTACAATTTTTCTCTATTTTTTTTTTTATTATTTCAGCTCATGTCCTGCGTTAAAAGAATTTAAAGTTTGACAATTCTATCTAGATGTATGAGGATATTGTGCATTTCATTTTTTTGTATTGAAGTGATTGTACAACTTACCATCTTCGAGATGTTTCTTCATGTCTGCAGGATTGATTGGATCTGGAGCCTGATGTTTAGCGGATGCCATTGGCGTTCTCTTACGTAACTCTTCCTCCATTGTCGAAGGACTTACACTGTTGCGTTTGAATTTACCTAAACACATACCCATATTATATTTTGTATGAAAAATATTAAGTCAGCAAATAAAACGTGGCTCAGCACTGTAACTCTGTATTGATTTGACGTCAACAACACAAACGTTGTAATCAAGGATACGACGACGTGTAACGTCAGCCACTTCTACGTCATAATATATGACTAAACCAACGTTTCAATTCAATTCAATTCAATATACTTTATTTAACGACGGTTACACAATAAACAATTTCAACATCATTTATCTCACTTGCGGCCGTTAACAATATGATTAAAAAAAACATTTACACTTAACACATTTAAACAATGGTATATACAATGTATATATTTAGTATTTAAAAAGAAAAATTAAAGAAGACGAACGCTGTGAGCGAGTTGCCTGTATTACTTCATATAACCATTCTGTTTATAATCATGGTTGTTTTCCAAGAAATTAGTTTCTGTAGTGTTTGCGAAACGTGTGTAATTTATCACAGGTACGGATTTGGCCCGGGATTTCATTCCAGACAACCATAGCAGAATATTGGAAACTGTATTTTGTATAACGCGATTTAATTAATAGATGAGGAATATCATTTTTGTTTTTGGAACGAAGATTATAATTTGCACTTGCAAATGTATCGTTAATGAGTATGTTTGATAAATACACAGGGGCTAAATTATGAAAAACTTTGTAAATTAAAACACCCATATGGTATTTACAACGTTCTAAGAACGGCAACCAATTCAGTTCTTGATATAGAGGCGCTGACGGGTGATCGAACTTCTTGTCTAGGATCATTCTAGCTGATCTTTTCTGAATGTTAATAATTTTGTTTAAGAAGCCTATATTGTATTTAGACCATAGGATAGATCCATAATAAAATATGGGTAAAATATAGCTATTGTAGAACAATACTCGCATTTCTTTATTTAGAAATGGTTTTATTCTTCGAAATAGTGATAACTTACAATTTAGGTTAGAATATACCTTATTAATTTGATGTTCCCAAGTAAGTGTTTTATCAACATGTACGCCCAGGACTTTATGATTTGTAACGCAAGCAATATTGTTGCCGTTAATATTTATATTTAATGTTGGATATTTCTTCGTATTGTGAACGGATCCTAGTAACATACAACAAGGTCTTTCAAATAGTATACTATTTGAAAGACCTTGCATACAAGTAGACTTTTTTCGATTAAGGGACATTTGATTGTGTCTACACCAACATTCTACATTATTTAGATCAGTTTGTAATCTTTGTTCAATGTATTGAGGGGAATAATGGCTATTATGGTTTATTCGGTAATTTCCAAATTTAGAATAGAAGCTGTTATATTCGACCAGTGATAGGGTTTTTTGTTTTGTATACTGTATGTTGTATATTTTCTGACGAAGACATAAAGTCGAAACATGTAAATTGAAAACTTCTTGCTATGCGCCAATGATCAGAAACCGGAGTCCACCATTTCCTTCGAATGGCATCTTCTCTGAAATCCTTGTGTTAATGTTGATGAAATGTGGCAGGGATGTTCCTTGCATGAAGCTCCGCCAAAGTTGTTCCAAAAATTCCATTTCATGCAAAACTATGGTTGCAACAGCAACAAATTGGAAAACAACGTTAAAAATCTTCTCCTAAACCGCAAAGCCTAGAGCTTACGTATTTCTCGTCTGGAACTGTCTAGCGGATCTCTATCAAGATTGTTTAAATTATGCCCATCTAGGTCAAAATTGTGCTGCTGTTTTTACCTACTTTTTAGTTGCTAGAGCTATAATGTACTGTACATTTATTTTGGTTGCATTGTTGTTGTTGACCTTGAATTATAGCCAATGATAGCCTGGTGAGCGATATAAGACAATCTTGGCCCTCTTGTTAATTTTAGCGCTATATTTCTTTTTATCTCAGTACTTAATGAGATATCCCTTTTTTAAATTTCATACTTTGCAACAAGAGAAGTAACCCAGAATAACTCATTATTTACACATTCTTAAAGCATTTCCTGCTTTTTCATCATTATTCTTCACCATAACCTGATATGGAAATTTCAAAGGGTAATATAACCTTAATCATAGCACCACATCAATTTTGCTTAAAGTACAAGTGATGGTAAAACTGCTTTTGTTTCATTTGTTTTCTTATAGTACCACACTGTCCTTAGAGTTATAAGATGCTTTATTAGCACACTGTGGACAAAATACTAACAGAGCAACATGGCAGTTACAATAATAAGAAATAAAACATACAAGAGGGCCAAGATGCCCCTATATCGCCCATCTTGGTACAAGTCCACTTGCCTGGTGGAAGATCACTAGATAATGTTATATACCAAATAAGTTTTCCTATATACGCCTTTGTAAAACAAATGATCCCCCCCGGGCAAGGTCAATTTTGACCCCAGGGGCATAATTTGAACAAACTTTGAAGAGGTCTACTAGGCAATGCTACATGCCAAATATCTAAGCTCTAGGCCTTGTGGTTTCAGAGAAGAAGATTTTTAAAGTTTTTCCTATTTGTTGCCATAGCAACCAGAGTTCTGCATGGAATAGAATTCTTTGAACAACTTTGATAGAGCTTCATGCAAGGAACATCCCTGCAAAGTTTCATCAACATTGGCCCAGTGGTTTCAGAGGAGATGTCGTTTGAAGGAAATGGTGGACGGACGGACGTTGGCTAAAAAGTCAACATGTCTCACTCTCATCACATCAAAAGCAGGAGAATACCTCCCTACGTTCATTGTAAAATTATTGATAGACCCTCATTTGTAATTCTAACAGTTTTAGAGATTTGACAGCACAATTTGATAGCGATGTCATAGAAATTACCTCTTGAATGTGAAAGTGGAGGAACGCTAAAAATTGCTTTATACATCTGAATTTCATGGTAAATTGTGTAAATATGACATTATTTCTAAATTTATTACTGTTGGCACTGTATATGCTTCACAGTTTTGGAGTGAGCAAAATATTCTGGTCTTAAGGAACAAACATGATATTCAGATGGTTAGGTATTCTTTTTATGAAAAATATGGGAAATAGTATGTGCACCACTTTATGACTACACAAAACTTTTGAACAACAAACCATTCAATAATACTAGAGTTAAACATGGCAACAATCCCTTTATTAAACACATAGTTTTCTACAATGGAGACACAACACTATAATAAGAGTTAAAACTAATTACTATAGTTTATTTTGTTTGTACAATCACTGTAGGTGACTAATACCCCAAAACATTGGAGTCTCAATGAATGAAATTTTAGCTAGGGAGGTGATGATCTGTTATTTAATTTCAGCAAAATCAAGCATCTGGAGACACTGAACTGTACTTTGATTATGTACATTTTGTACAAAGCCTGGAAGCAAGACAGCAAAATATTTTCATTGACCCTTAAGTGTAACCTTGACCTTAAGCCGACACAGATGAAACTTCGAACCTCCATGTTGTCTTTATCAGATTGATCAGCATTTGACCAAAGTTTCATGAAAATCCTTCAAGTGGTTTTGGAGAAACAATCTCATGTCCCCTGAGCCCCAAGTGTGATCTTGACCTTACACTTCTACAAAGGCACAACTTGTACATGATTTAAATTGATTTGTTTATGTGTGACAGGAAAAGACAAAGTGATTCTTACATACCATCATGCAGTGTTCCAGCTAGGATTTTAAAAAGGCAGGGTGCTGATGTAAAAAGGGCACTTGAAATCGTGCAAACTTGATAAAAAGGGCATGTTCAGATGCTCTATATTTGAATTAAATTAACGTTTCAATACTGATTTACTGACTTCTGGGCATTTCTTAACTCCTATTAAAACATTGATGCCTTATAGAAAAGGAACTATGCGTATTCTGTCCTAAGTCCAAGAAATATGCGCAACGGTCCTGTCAAATAGGGCACAGCAGGGCGTCAGAGAAAAGGGCAGGGTGCACAAGAACAGGGCTATTTTGTGCTGGCTG
Organism: Saxidomus purpurata; assembly: GCA_022818135.1. Classification (NCBI taxonomy): domain Eukaryota; kingdom Metazoa; phylum Mollusca; class Bivalvia; order Venerida; family Veneridae; genus Saxidomus; species Saxidomus purpurata. Next base: position 8,722,945 of record JAFMSR010000015.1, read on the forward strand.
GAACACTGCCATGTCACACAAGCCTTGTTTGGTAGTGATATAACAATACCAGTAACATGATTCAGTAGTCCTGAAATTTGATTATCTGATGGTGTGGCTATCTTCATACAATTTCTGTCCAACACTTCACATAGAATACAAATAAGTTCACATATAGTTATGCATTAAATGTTTTATTCAAAAATATATTATCTCTGAACTATCCAATGTTACAGTTTGTGGTATGTCTTCATCTCCACTCCTTTGTCTGAACTTGTCCTCTTTTTCAGCTTATGAACAACACATGTATCAGTATATCTGCAATCTATGTAACAGTGAATGTTACCGGCACCATAATTTTCAAGATCACTACGCTTAAAAGAGTTCACTTTTGAAAAACAAGCCTTTGTTCTTCATAACTGGGCATTTCTAGGCTGTATAATTATATATTGTAATGTATGATAAATCAGATGGTTTCCTTTCCTCAAGTTCAAAGTCAGGGAAAGTGTTATTTCCCTATTCTTTGCACAACCCAGTCCTGCTGGCACAATGGACATCTGTTGTTCTGTTTCACCCACAAAGTCATACAACAGTTGTGGAAAGAATGATTGCACTCGCCCCAAACAACTGAAATATTAAATGGAATTATCATATTGGTAACCAAATGCAGCATTCAGTAGTTTTAGACTGAAACATCATGGCCATAAATTTAAATCAGACATCTCAAGTTCCATTTTGTGAATGCATCAGTTCTGTTAATGTTACAATGAGAAAAAGTTTAATTATCTACCAGTTTTACATTGGTTTATATAAACATTAGAATATATTTACATAAACAAAAGTTAAAATATTGAGATACTCAGAAGTTTGTGATATCTACATTATATGAATATTATATGCATAGAATTAACATGCAGACAAAATTCTGCTCAATCCTTCCCAAGGACATAATCTACCAAGTGTACTTCAAAATCTCCTTGGTCCAAAAATGGCATAGTAGTCATAACCCCCTCAGTGAATTTTACAAGTGGAAAAGCATATATTGAATAAAAAAAATACTGAATGTTTCATTTGTCTCTAGTTTAACTTTGTTATAGCGAATGATTTGAAAAAATTAAAACTAGAACTGTCACAAGAGTGACGAATTATACCCCCACAATACAGCTTTGTCACAGAAGTATGGCAACCATAAGAAAGGAATGGCCACAAGGACATAGAGTTGAGTTATTATACAATAACTTGTGTAAATGTATTGTTTTAATAGCAAAAATACATTTTTAGTATAAGTGACCTTGACCCTAGTGACCTTGATCCCCAAATTATTTTTTTGGCTTAAAACAATCTAAAAACTAAAAATAAATAAAAATCTATTTTTAGTAACAGTGACCTTAACCTTGACCCTAGTGACCTTGACCCAAAATTTTTCTTTTGCTTAAAAGACTCTAAAAACTAAAAATAAATAAAACTCTATTTTTACTAACACTGACCTTGACCCTAGTGACCTTGACCACGAAATTTTTTTTTTTGGCTTAAAACAATCGAAAAACTAAAAATAAATAAAAATCTATTTTTAGTAACAGTGACCTTGACTTTGACCCTAGTGACCCAAAGCTTCCTCTCCACGCAAGCTACCTACACACCAAGTTTCATTACAATTGGTCACTCCTAACTCAAGTTATTGAGCGGAAACCATTTTTCTATTTTTAGTAACAGTGCCCTTGACCTTGAACCTAGTGACCCAAAATGCAATCCCAAGCTTCCTCTCTACTCAAGCTACCTACACACTGAGTTTGATTGCAATTAGTCACTCCTAACTTGAGTTATTGAGCGGAAACCATTTTTCTATTTTTAGTAACAGTGACCTTGACCCTAGTGACCCCAAATGCAATCCCAAGCGGCGTCTCCACGCAAGCTACCTACAGACCAAGTTTCATTGAGATCGGTCAAGCCTTTCATGAGTTATCATCCGGAAACTGTTTTACAGTTCAGAGTCACTGTGACCTTGACCTTTGACCTACTGACCCCAAAGTCGAACTTGACCTGTATTTCATAAAGTTGCACGTGTGTACCAAAAATTATTCAAAAGGGTAAAGTCATTCATGAGTTATCCGGAAACGAAAACCAATTTTTGGACCAAGGGGATTTTGAGTGTCTCCCAATCTACCATATACCACAATCAACATATCATTTTCTTTAATCAATCAGAGCTAGCACTGGCTCATTTTACCTTTGAGCCATTATTTCCACGTGGCGCTAATTGTGTAGCACACAAGACATATTCAATCTTTAAAAGTTGTAGCCAATTCAATTTCTTTTGAGGGAATTTAAGATTTTTGAAGCTAATATTAGAGCTAGCCCTGATTAATACATCAAAATATGTTCATGAATAAATACTTACCGACACAATCGTCTTGTTTATTTTCTGACTGGCATCTTAAACAGGCATCTGAAAATTTTCATAGATAAAAATAGAAATTAGATCTGGAATTAAATACGAAAATATTTGTTATGAAATTTATAAGATACAACTTACAAAAAACTTTATTTATAGTCAGGTGTTACAATAACACAGCGAAAATTAATTAGCTATAGCTATTTTATACTGACATAATAAAGTTTCTTAACAACAAGATTTAACCAAAAACATTTGACATGAATAGTGAAAGTACAGATAAAATGGAGATACAATAGGCGTTTAAAACATGTTAACACATACAATATTATATTAACATGATTAACAGATTAAGAGTAATAACAACATTTTGGCATGCAAGAGAGGATAGGAATAACATTCAGTACAGTAGATTTACACTCGTAGATTTTTAAAACATTAGTAAGTGGATCTACTCTTGACTAATAATAGCCCCTAAAAACTGCAATAAAATTACGGGAATAAGATTTGACTAGAAAAAAAGATACAAACAGACAAAAGAAATTGTGTAACTGTGTAAGAAAAAGATAAAGACGGCTTATATTCAGCCTATTCTAACGGGGCTTTGACCTACCCATGACTTGAACTCTGCATATAGCACATGTATCACACTCTACATCCCAGCTCCACATAGCCACAAGGTTCCATTTCTTAAGTGTAAACATTTTATCAGGTTTTTGCGAAACTTCTCTGTCAACTTCCATTTCGTCGGCCATTGTTTATTTATTTTAGCAATATATGACGGATTCAATTTTTAAAATGCGGATTTATAGGTTACATTGTACTAAATGTATTTTCTTGTTGATACAAAATACACAAATATTTATTTAACGTCGGATATTCGTGTATCTCGTATCATCAGCAAAAATGCATTTAGTACAATGTAACCTTGATATCCGCATTTTGATGCAGTCCTTTGGCTAGGTGGTTGATTGATTGATTGATCGATCGATACACTGATTCGGAAACGTTATTACATCTGATCACCAATAAAAATGTAATAGAGGTAAATATCACAAAAACAAAAGAAAACACACAGTAGTCTAGAACATTTAGAACAAATATGAAAATGAGCATAACTCTAGATTCATGTCATGTACAGGGTGTCACTTGAAATTTTGTAAAAGGTGTACTGCATGGTCTTCAACAAAATGCATACGAGTTTATATGCAAGGGTGAGTTAGGTGACTACAAATAGAAATGCAAAAGTTGCCATGCTACAGCATTAACCTTAAGCGACATACTAGAGACACTCAACGAAATGGAAGATCAACAATAAATGAGAACTTTGCGACCATGCAAGCAGGCTGGTCTGGATCGATACTGGTCGCCCATCAATCTGTCGCCCATCTAATAAAATACTTTATATCATCTAATAAAATACTTTATAATTTTATAACTTTATAATTTTTTTTGAAACTCCAACAGTTTTAGCATAATGTAATTGTAATTTTCTTGAAAAAGGCAATATTGCCGAAAATTTGAATTAAAGAGTTGTTTTAAATAGAAAAACAGTTATAATTATTATTCCCTGAGGAATATTGAAAGTATTTATTGTCAAAAGTTTAACTTTAAAGAGGTTGTACGCTCATTATGAAAATAAAGTAAATGCATCTGTAAGATACCAGGAATTACTATATTACGACCCCGAGGATACATATAATAATTATTGTTAACTCGACATATGAAAATTAAGTTTATGGAAATATATGCACTTCAAAGCTTTTTATTTAGCTTCACCAGAATCAAAATACAATGTACATCTATTGGCAGTATAATCGGCAATGGTCAGATAGGACATTCTGTCGTTAAATCATTATTTTTTGTCTAACCTCTCAACTGTAGTAAATTTCATTTAATGGAACACTGATGAAAATATTCACCAATGAAAGCGGTTCCTGAAGGATCGACGTGTTGGGTGTTTAAAACTGTGTGCCGATATTTATTGAGAATATGAGACCATGCAGAATAGTTTATATTTGCTCTCTCTCGCTACTGCAGTTCGACAAACGAAGACAACAAATAAGCTGGATTGAGCATGTCTGACTCTTTTGTTATTTTACCCAAATGAGCAATTCTGCCCCACTCTCCCTGCCCCCTCCCTATCCGTTGAATAGAAGTGTTCCCCACCGTTGCATTATAGAAGTGTTCCCCACCATAGCTATACCACTGATTGACTAAAATAAATTAGATCCTAACGTGCATATACATTGTATATTTTTTTTATCTATGGTTGCATACATGATGTTTTCAGTACAAATTTTTGATCTGTAGAAGCTCAAAGATGACCTTTTCGTGCATATTATGAAAAATGCTCCCCACCATATATCACACTTTTTCCACTGTGCGGAATGCGCAGTTTCACATTTTACTGGAATAAAACAATATCTTCGCGGAAATGGTAGGGCCGAGGGTATATCTCTTTCAGGAGAAGGAGTTCGTCTTTGTTTCATGAAAAGTGATGAAGTATTAAGAAAATAGTCGATATCATAGATATGATGTATTTTTTAACAACAAAAAAACAAAAATAATATCAAACAGGGAATGCCACGTACCAAAAACGCAGCCTCCCCAAAACGAACCCCACAGCACCCAGAAGCGCACACCACCAACACACACACACACACGCACACGCACACACACACACACGACACACACACACACACAATCATGTACACACTGGTGTAACAAAACTGGTGTGGGTAAATTTTATCACGGACCGTGATTTTATACACGAAGTTATACACGAAGTTCATTCTGGAATAGAGGGCTATGATTAAGTGCTCAATACACTAGATAGCGGTAACTAGCCGTTCGGGTATCAGATACCCGCACGGTAAATTACTATCAGTATTAGTCCAAGAGTGGCTACTTCTTTCTGGGGTTTACAAATTGTGGAGCAAAGGGGTACATATCAATACAGATACCCTTGTACTTTCGTTCTCTATCAATTACAAATGTTACATGAATCACGGAACCATATATAATATATGTGTGTATGTAAACTTGAATGTAAAAAGATATGCCAGAATGAGTAAATGATATGATCAAATAAAAAAAAAACACAACATATTGAACAAAGTGTACCATCGCTAAACGCTAGCTGATACAGTAACAGCCTCTAGAAAATCGATCTAACATGTTCATGAGTTGTGGATAAGGAAATCCCACCCTCGGGTTGAGATACGTCCAAAAAAACTCGGCATGGACATGGTAGATTTATTTTCTCACCGTTTAAATCGTATTTTCACAAAAGTAAGAAGGAATAAGTGCAAATACAGGATGGGGATGAAAAAATGAAAATCAACTTTTTCTCGAATTTTACTTCAAAACTGTTATAGATGGATAGAAACTGATCTAACTAAGAAAATGAATACCAACAACCAGGCCTATGTTTATTCCAAAAATAACAATTTTACTGTCATTTTTCGATTTTTATGTCTGCTTACAATTAACGTAAAAATAGTCCGGCAGTGATGTGAGATAAGCGATGTGAGATAAGTTTATCTCACATGGGTAAATGCGCGGAAATATGTATCTCATAGGTGAGAAAATAATGTCTACATCAATATTGATCGTTGCCGATCGGAAGTTTCCGTATCACGATAAGTCATAAATCACTAAATCGATAATGTAAGCTAGTGCTAAAGTGGGACAGTAACATCCTTCACACTCTTTGTACCGATAATTGATATTGAGTTTCTGAGATTGCGCTGACTAATTGAGTTATAGCATTAGATTTAAAGAATATTTAAAAGAAAATGAAGAGGGGCAATCTGATAAAAAATGACCTAAGAAATCATAGTTGTGTGAATGATTTTTTTATTTCATAAATCATTTAAACGTTAACGTAATGAATAACATTGTATGCACAACGTGACATAGTATGGCATAGCAATATGTGTAATGACATGTATATAAATTTAAAACCATGGCACTACCTTTATATCCAATAATTGTTGTAAAGGTAGTGTTTATTTATTTGCACACTTTATATGTAGCTGATAGTGTGAATAGGCCTATTAATTGAATGAATCAAATGAAAAACACGTATTATATGCCTGGTTTACATATTTCTGGTACAGTTTTGTTGAATACATTTTAACGTTGTTCTACACATTCACTGTGCGCAACTCCAACAGTTTTTTTCCTTTTTTCTTAGTTTTGTTTTTATTCATAGTTAGGCAAGCTTGCTTTTTAAATGTGAGGATTTTCAAATCCACGGACCTATATACACATGGATTGGCAACTCTCCTAACTTCCTATACAAGTTCAACCTTTTTATCGCAGATGGCGAGATTTTATGCGAGATTTTAGCATCGATGGACAATATCCGAGGTTTGCCGAAATCGAAAACTCCCAGCGTCCACCTGTCCTCCATCTTGAAAAATAATCAAATTTAATCGTGTCTTCTTCAATATTTATGGCTCAATAGTTTTTTTTCTTTAAGTAACATTAGTCTCGTTCCAACCTATATCTGTTTTCGTAATGCGTAACTTTAATCGATTTTGTATGTTGAAAATTTTGTCAGTGCGATGTAGAATGAAGCTTCCCGCCGTCTTCCATCTTGGAACGTATCAGGGAAAAACGTAAACAATAAATCAAATTAAATCGTGTCTACTTCAATATGTATGGCTCAATAGTTTGTATTTTTCTTTGTTTATGCAACTTTTGTCTTATTCCAAGCTAATCTTTTTTCGTAAGGCGTAACTGTTATCGATTTTGTTTGTTGAAAATTTTGTCAAGTCTGGCGGCATCTGCCGAACATCACAAATCGGAAAATTTCCGAAAATTTCCGAAAAACACCGAGCGCGCGCAAAGCATGATGGGTAACATTTACTCCGATATCGCATTAACGATTTTCGGAAGTTGCCAATCCATGTGTATATAGGTCCGTGTCAAATCCTAACATTTATTGTACCCGGTTTCTGAGAAGAGCAGTTTCTACTTTTAAAACCGAACTACACCTCAATTCTAAATAATCCTTCAGACTGATCACATCTTATATTTATAGAAAGTAACATAAGTAATCAACAGTTTTGGTGTTATTATGATTGCAAAGATTGATATTGTTGCAAAGAAAAGTAAAATATGCGACAATTTATCATAATAAAGAATTTAGTCAATTTTTCTAAGTTAATGTGCATAGGTTGTAAGTACTTCTTAAACGTTCGACAGATACAGCATTATGGCACTTAAGTGGTCCGTTTCTTACTACGCAGTTTAGACATGTACTAATTTAATATAAGCAGCCGATCAAACGCGCTGAAAGTGACACACCTCATATACCATTTATACTGGCAATACTTTACCTACATTGCATTTATTAACGCCATTTCATCGGTTATTTAATAAAAATGTAGACGTTCTGGTTAACTACGCGGTTACGATATGTTTTCGTTCCAAAATCGAAAGTAGCGTAGTCACGAAGATACTACGCAGTTGGGAGTTTAAAGATGATTGTATTTAATTATAGAATTTATGTAGAAAAAAGCCAGTTTTTTAGTTGCTGTCGCTGTTAGCGATAGTTGTGAAATATACCCTATAACTGCCATATTCAGGGAAGCATCGTGGTGTGCATTTGTTGATATAGTTGAACATGCGAAACAGACTGTTAAAATGCACCAAAGATTTTTTTAGCAAGCTAGTAGCAAAATAGTTTCGTCTTAAACCACCTTTTCAACAGTGTTTCAATAGATAGGTTTCCTAACAATTGTTGAATGAAATTATTGATTGATTACTATGATTATTTACAATAATGTACTGTGATTCATTCATTTTGAAATACATTCATGTGTTCTGCATGGTTCAGTGTAATAAAAAAAATGAGCCGCGTCATGGGAAAACCAACATAATGAACTTTGCGACCATGCAAGCAGGCTGGTCTGGATCGATACTGGTCGCCCATCAATCTGTAAGCAGTTTCTGTTTTATGTTGTGTTTTATGGTATATGTTACATGTACCATACGACTTTTTTTATCGTGAACGGGCTAGATAGGAATGTTCAGGTTTAACATCCGGCGGGAAACAATTTGTTATGAATGGAACACCAAAAGAAAGTTGTTTTATTATTTCGCGTATATTTAGGAAATAGATTTCACATTTGAGTGATATACCGGTTAGTACATCACTGTGTGGAGTGTAGATGCGTAGTAATCTAATCACGAAGGCCGAAGGCCTGAGTTATTAATTACCAAGCATCTAAACGACACACAGTGGTATACTAACCGGTATATCACTCAAAGTGAAATCTATTTCTATTCTAACACGTTAATTTAAAAAAAGAAAAATTAATGCGCTTACACGAAGTCGCTGCCCTGAACTTGTAGTATTCCGTGCATTCCTTGCATTTTATGACATTTTCGCTGTTCTTTTATAATCCTCAAATTAAACGTTATTCGACTTATTTTTGTTGTTGCTGATATTGCTGGCGGTACCGGAAGTGTAGAAATTTTTACTATGATTTGTTTTACATCACGTGAGCTCATTCACAACAAAACAAATCCAAGCGTAACAGCGCATGCACACTCACAGATGTTGTGTGAAAATTACGCGGGATGGAATTGCAGCATTAAAAATAGTTCCGGACGCCGAGCGTGATATACTTAGTAGGTATATCACGCTCAAACCTTCTTTGCCTATCTAGGAGAAATTTTCAATAGTGTTAGTTATGTATTATACCATGAATGCAATCGATCATTAATTTTCATGTCGATATTAAAGAATTGTGTTGTGTTAATGTTTACAATAGTGAAAAAATGACGTTGTAAGCCATGCTCAAATGCTCAGTACAATGTATACTATGTATTGAATATTCCGACTTTGTTCTTTATTCATTACTTAGTCTAGAAAAAAGATCTACGTCACAGGAAATACATATTTGTTACATGTACGTTTATTTACAGGCGGACCGTTAATCTTACGATAATTCCTGGTAAAAACCAGTACTATAACTATTATCTTCTTAAAAAAACTGCAAACCTTCTCACATAAAAAGGCGGGGCTCCATCTGAAGACTCTCAACAATTGAGAAGTTTCAGCTTTTCTAACCACTAGACCTAGGAGGAATCTCACCGTCCGTAACATTGCTCAATATGTTGTTACATAAATTGGTCACATGTTGCACTTAAAACTATCAGACATATTGTAAAACCTGTGTTCAACATTCCTCTCCTAAGAACCAATCCTTACGATAATCTATGTTTCAGACCGAACATTTTCAGTGCCTTCAGCGCTTTGATTATTTCTGTCACACTTTCTGAAGTTTCTAAAATGTTATCTTGAAGGTTCCCGTTATACGCCTGCTGAATTTCTTCAAGAATTCTCCTTCTCTTTGCTTCCCGTTTAATTTTAATGTCTGCATTCCAATAGCTGTCATTTTGTTTTACGTACTTTCTCGGTTTACGCTGAACGCGTTTTGGAGACGATTCTATTCTTTTTCTGACAAAGAGTGCTTCTACAGTGGGATCAACTTTACAAGATTTCATTTGATGAGCCTGCTTAATTATGTAATTCGTTTTCTCAACCCCTTGGCCAGAAAATTTACTAAGTTCACCATGCCTCTTTACGAAATAGGGGACATGATATACCAGTATATGCATGTTGGGGGTTACATTGGACGGATGATAGCCCAGTCGTTTTAGTTGGCCAATCTGTAGGAAATGTTGCAGAAACCGATGGGTTTTTTCAAACAACTTGTCAGCATCCTGACCGCTACATAGTGCCCTGTATACTTCTTCAAATTCTTTCCACAGGGACACCACAAGTTCCCTTGTGTCTTCGTGGATGCAGAAGACAAGTTTGTCCGGCAGCTCACGCAGCAATTTCTTTTTATCATTACCAGACAATGATGTCCATTCCATATCACCAGATTTGGATGTCCATATCTTAAATGCTAGACCACAGGACTGGATAGCTTTAACCAACAGTTCTAAATTGTCACATGACTCTCCTGTTAATCGGCCATAATAATCTTTTGACCTAGCATCATCAATTAAGTTGCCTAGTAGTACGTCCGTGATACGCATTAGAAGGTGTAGTTCATCGGGGACATAGTCTGTCGGTACAATATTCAAAAGTGGGCTTCCTACGACGCCCGTATGCCTGTTTCCCAGTCTTACCACTCCTGGCTAAGTCCTTCATTTCTTGTATGGAACGTAGCAATTCGTGTGTGTGATAATGATTTTCAGACACCGTCATGTCGCCCCTGTTCTCCTTGACAACCTGAAATGATAATAAAATATAATAATTTTGAAATAATTACATGTTGGTGTTGCATGATAAATAGAGACATTTATAATAAAAAAAACCTATGAATATCTATGTAAGACGTTATCAGTCTTTATACATGTACTAAATTATTTAACCTCGACTGTGAAGAAAGTTTGTAGCTTGTCGAATCACTCTCGAGTCCGCTTCCTGGAAAAACCAGTACTGGTGTCATATGCGGAGATACAATCGTGACCCTAGTCGGGCTCGAACCCGTAACCTTCGGGATGAGCGACAGACATCTTAACATCTATATACTGCCTGTTAAGAACCTATATCGGCTTGGTAATCGAAAGAAAACAGATTGGCTGTTTTATATTGTCAATGGCAACTTAATAGTTAATTATTATAATATCTGATTACATTACCTTGCACCACGGGCATGCGTAGGTACTGATACTTCCGTTCAGTCCAAGGAGTAGCTGGACGGTTTAAGGAGTATTGCAATGCAATACATAGTCCCTTACCGGTTAACTGCACTTCCCCTAAATGCCCCGTATATTTATAACCGGTAAACTGCACTTCCCCTAAATGCTCCGTATATTTATATGCAGATTGAATACTGTGAGAATTATGAATAAGAAAATTTGATAAAGGGAGATAATTTTTTAACCTTAAGTAAGTAGTTATAACACAAATACCACTACAAGTTAAGGCAATTTTACTTTTTTTTGTTTAAAATTTTCAAGGAATATAATTTACGGAAATCAAAAAAACATGTTGCAAAGACAACATTTTTCATCTGACCAATATAAAACCGGTATCTTTGTAAAGGATACGTTCTATGATTTCCAAATATATATGAAACTTGAATTATCACGCAAATACTTTTGCAAGTAAGGTTAATTTATTTGTCATTTTTTACAAAATATCAGTACTGTTCTTACGGAGAGAGACTGTGAGCTTTAGCTTAATAAAAGTCAGTCAGTCGGTCGGTCGGTCGGTCGGTCGTCGGTCGTCAGCCAGCCAGTCAGTCAGGCAGTCAGTCGGCATCAATTTTAAACACTTTGTTGTTAAAGATATAATTACTTTCATACTACATATTACTTTCATACTTTTATGTCTTTTTCTCCTGCTGTAGACATAATTATGATGACTATTTGGCAAGAATGATATAGTAACGAAGGCAATCAAAGGCCTTTGACAGATCCACCAGGACTGCTGCTACATACTCCCAAATATGCGTATTAGACGAATGCGGTCTATAGCTACAGAAACTTTTAAAATATTGAATGGTTTAACACCACAGATTTTGACTGACTTGGTTAGGAAAATAAATTCATCCATTAATTTTCGTTATTTTTATATTTTAGAAGTCCCACGTGTCAAATCTACAACATTTGTGTCACGAATACGGACAATTCTTGGAAAGGGGGTCAGATAGTAGTCGGTGCTGCTCTTGTAGCCCCGGTCTGGCTGCACATTTTTCTCACCCTGTGACATTTGGCGCCCAACGTGGGGCCGTACGGCAAGGTCCTTCGACACCTGTAATAGCTTAATTTAATATAAATTCATAAGACAATTTCAACAAGGGGAAGGTCGGTTAGGACTAAATCATGGAAAAGGGGAAAAAAATTATCTCTAGAGCATTCGCCCTGTCGTCTGTTTTTTTCCCCCTCCTCCCCTTTTTTTTTCCCCTATGACTTTGGTAACATTCTTTCGATATATGCGCCTTGACTCTGGAGCCCCCTCCCGGGAATTTTAAATCTGCTTCAAGCTTTAATAAATTTATTAATTCTTTGACAGGTAAAAACTGGAAATGTATTGCTTGTAACTATAAATATATAGTGCAGCAGTTATTGCAGTCAGTACGTATTTTTGATGTTTTGATGTTTAATCGTGTACATCAATATGTATTTTCTGTTACATATACTGTAAATCAAGTACATGTATTTAAAAAAATGTTTTCTATAATTTTGAGAACTGTTTATATACTTTAAAGATCTAACTAGAAATATTGTATTTCAATGCTTGTTAAACATTTTGTTAAATATGTATACATGTATTTAAATATTTTTATTACTGTTGGCTCAAAATTTCTTAGAGCTTTTATAATTATGTTGTTTACTATTGTAGCCTTGTCGACATGAAATAAAACTTATCTCATCTTATCTTTCAATATACTGGTATAGTACTATCCATCTGCATCCAGACCACACCACTGATCATGGCCCGCCCTAGTCCCAATGTTATTTTTTTTTGGATCAGTTGATTAGGTAGATTTAATGAGTTTGTCGGTTAGCTGAACACCAGGTAAAAAAAACTCCCATCCCGACTCTAACTTTAATGAGGAAATATAAAGTTAATAAAATCGCTGATGGCATAACCTGAATAAAAATGTGGGTTTTTGTGTCTTTTAAATAATAGAAAAAACTGTTATTTCATCAAATGTCAACATTATAAAATAATGACGCGTTCAACAATGTTCGAGATAGTTTTTACAAAAGACGAATCTAAAAAAAATATTCCCTCTAGTTTAGCTATACATTTACTACATTAGAACCTAGAATATTTTTCATTTCCCCGTCTAACATACACTTAAAGAAATAATTATTTTATGCCATCCTAATTTATCACATTATTGTTACGATTTGCAGTCTAAATCGAATGTAAAAACAAAAAATATCTTCGGAAAAATTCGTCTCATTTGTGCGAGACATTGTTGGGATGGTGATTCAGATCGCTTCAAAATGGCGCAGAAGAAAGTGCAAATAGACAAAAAAAAGCAACACGAGTGTCAAGGAATACGTTTAAAGCCTTGGCTGAACGAACACCATGCAATCGTAGATTACACAGACGTAGCAACTGCTCCTTGCAAAGATTTCTACCATGTATTCGTGACAGAAAAAGAGGTTGTTATTTGTTTGAGAATGTAAACAAGTTTCGCAATCAAAATTATTCGTACCCGACATTAAACAGGCCGAGCTCATCTCCCGATTGGTGTAAATAGGCTGATCGCGCTAAAATGAAAAATATAGGAAAGTGAAGTTTTTAAAATACCTTTTTTTATGAGAAAAAGAGCATATTATCCTCGTCGGTCCATGTGTCGTTACTCTCAGCATTCATATCACTACTTATACTCAATAGGCTTGTGTTATATTTCAAACAATCAACATCTGCTTAAAAGGAAACTAATGGACTACTGGATAGTCAAAATTGTTATGAACTGATTTTGAGATAACTTCGTGTCAGAATCAGACTAAGAGATTCTAACATGCACAAAGATACTCAATATATCTCAAAACACATATATACAAAGGATGACTTTTCTTTATGGTATTTAAATGTGCGGGTTTTTTATATACTTATTTGTAAGTTCAAGAAGCAGGACATATATTATTATGCTGATAAGTTAACAATAGATGAGACCATTTTAAAGTTGAAATTTCGTTTGATTATTATAGTTTGTTGTCCGATGTTGGAAGATTGCTCCGCCAACTCGAGCAGATAGCCATACTCCTCCAACAGAAGTACGTGATTCCTATGACGATTTTTTAGATGATGAAAGACTTCACAGTAAGCTCAATTGTGTTTTGCGGCTGTTACTTTTATGATGAAACTGTAGTCTCACAACTCCAGCCTCACTTGAGGTTTGGTGAGAAAGTGCTTGAAATGTGGTCAGTTACAGTCAGTAACTGTTGAGATTTATGATGTGATGTATATTATACGTTTTGTGTGAAATTTACTTTATGAGCAGATGCTCCATGTGAAGTGGAGACATTCAGTTTTGATGCGGCACTTCGATAACAACATTTCTAGTTGATTATTGAAATAGAATTTTTAAGAAGCTTTGATAGTGCATGCTGTCATTTTTAGTTTTCTTCCATCATTTTCAAGGATTGATGTCTTTCAACATATTCTGCTGTAAGTTAGATGTTGTCTGGCACACTTTGAATTTGTTATACGTCAAACTTGTGTTAGTTATTATGTCCAATAGGAGCAAGAGGTACAGTTTATCTGATTAATTCACTTAATAAAAGTCCTATTAGCACTATGGATGTAAAATTACTTGTAGTTTTTATTATTATTTGACCGAGAAAGGTATTTAATGCTGAAATTGACTGTTACTTGTTCGAAAAACATGCCATAAATACAGGGCAGGTTTTTTTGTATGCCTGTCATGACGGGTTGTGCTATTGGATCACTTGATGCAGACAGGCAGACAGTTGGTGTCCACTAACGAATTTCCACAACTTGAATCGAACTTGCAAAACTTGTGAATATTTATTGGCGTAAGTTTGATGACCAGCCAAATTGCTCGAATCACTCTTGAGTTATTGCCCTTTAACTGCCAAAATTTAGTAAATTTAGAAATGTCAGGTGTCTAGCTTTAACAATTCCAAACAGATCTTCACGAAACTTGCTGTCGGTATTTATTCGCCTATCAGTAATATCTCCACCAAGGTTTATAACCAGCTAAATGGCCCCATTCACTTTGAAGTAATTGTCCTTTAATTTCCAAAACTAGAACAATTTAGAGTCTTGTTTCAATGATTTTGCACCAAAAAAAAGAAACGCTATCTGGCTTTATGAAGAAGTGACAAAGATATGAAGGAAATGTAAATGTCAACATTGTTTTTGAGTGATTGGAACACAGTTCTATTTTTATTCTATCCATAATTTTTCATTCTATGAGCATGATGAGTATGAGTATTTAAAGTGTGACTGTGAGTTTAAAGAGACTTCCTAATTGGCAACTTCTGGTGCTTTCCCTTAGCTGAAGGTTTTACTGTATACACCATAGATTTTGAAGAAACTACCATCGTCCATCTGTTTCCGACTATATGACACATTTTTTTGAAATCAGAATAAAATGAAAGGATGAATCTTATAAGCACTTTCTAGAAAATCTAAAATATTCTGATACGAAGGCCAGTGCAAAAAACAACAAGTTTGCAGTCCATTGTTAGGGATCCTTCTTATAATTGAGGTCACCTTATAAGTAGATATATATGGTAATTTGAAAAAAAATGGTAAAATAACAACAAGATTTTGTGACATTTGTTTCACCAAAGTAGTGTGTGTGTGTATTTGTTTTTACGAGTGATTGTTGTTAAAAAAGAGAAATAACATATTGTTAGTATCAAAACCTAAATGCATTGTACAGTCATGTATATCTACATGTTAAGTTTACTAGTAGAACAAATAGTGTTTAATTTAAATAAAAGAAAACGTGAATTAGACTTAATTAATTTTGATTTTAGAATTTTCTTGATTAAAGGTTTTTTCAAGTTCTGTTTTAAATACTTGTCTTATTCTACATTCTAACATGATTCAAGATTTTGTCTCTATATACAAAGAGTGGAAAAATTATGTTATATTAAACCACAAACAACATGGGAACTGATATGCTGTAAACATGACGTCATCTTGTGCCGCATGACATTAAATGAGTGTTTGCGTAGAAAATAATGCTTGGCATTTATTCACCTTTTGTAATATTTGGTCATGTTAGAATTGAAATGACATCCTTTTCGGTATATTCAATATTTCAATATTTGACATTGTTTTATTTGTGAAACAAGTAATATTTGGTCATGTTAGAATCGAAATGACATCCTTTTCAGTATATTCAATATTTCAATATTTGACATTGTTTTATTTATGAAATCTAATTTAATTAATACTTTGACATGACAGGTGAAATAGCAAGATTAGCTGGGGACAACATGCTGCAGTATTTGATACGTATGGCGGAAGGATCGGTGGACTTCCTTATGCGTCTTCCTGATGATGTGTTGAAAAATATTATCCTGAAACTTGACCTTGAAGACATGTTGAGGCTGAGTGGAACATGCAAGAAATTCCAACATGTAATACTCTCACTCCAGTATTTTTCGAGATGGGTTTTCATTTTAGGGGTGAAAATGTATGTTAAGTGTCTCCTTGCCAAAAAAAATTAAGGTCCTTTGTTCCGCTAAAGGAACTTGCTGTGCGATTGTAGATACATGCATATATATATACATACAGATAGATATATGCAGATAGATACACACAGATAGATACATGCATATATATACATACAGATAGATACGTACAGATAGAAACATACAGATATATACATACAGATCGAAACATACAGATTTAGTTACAAGTATAGATGAACCGATCACACAGGGAAAGTTGAAATGGTGGTCTCTTAAGACAGATGTTCTCTTAACTCAGGGTGGTCTTTATTCTGAGCACCTAATAATGCAAGAAACCTTTCATGAACAATAAATTGCTACTACTGTGCAGTTTATCAAATAGTTCTAAGTTTAGTCTAAAATTTATTCAAATAATGTCACTGGGTATTAGGTTTTTTTTTTCCAGATGGGAACTGAAAGAAGTTCATACTTTTCTAGACTATACAGTCCATGCTATACAAAGTTTTTGTTGTTATATTTGTATTTTAAATTATGTTGTACAATATACTAAATGGCAAATAAATCAAAAGTGACTTTAAAATTAAGCATATGAATGTCACAATTTCAGTTATACATACATGTATGTATTGATAATAGAAGTGAAAATCGACGTCCTCATCAACGTGCTGTAGTGGCTACCAAACCGGACTAGTAATGCAAAAACCTAGAGTTCAGATCCTGGAAGTGGCAGTTTCATGACAGCCTAAAGTTTGTGATACGTCTGTAATTTTATGCTATATTGAAATTTGTTTTATGTTATTTTATGTTATTTTTTTAGCTGTGTAATGATGAGGATGTTTGGGAGAAGATCTTCCGTCGTACGGTTGAAACTCCGGTAACTGTGGAACTGGAAGTTCTTGCAGAGAAAGAAGGATGGAAACGCCTATTTTATACCAATAAACTGCAGTTACAGGTATGTATAGAAAATGATGTAATAAAAGTTTTAATTTGGGTGCAATACTGGTATGCGTTGATACAAGGTGTTGTAAGCTTGAAACACAATGTAACATTATGCCCTGATATCTTAATATTATTCTGTAGAAAAAACTTTTTTTGTAATACTGTTAAAGTTTTTATAGCGAGGTTTTTCTTTTCGCAAATAAAGCGCTTCGTGAATTCATCAAACATGCTAAAATAACAAATAAACAATGATTAAACATAAAACAGAGCTCGCTTGTGAAATAAAAAAATTGTGAATAATAGAAAATTAGAAAATCGTGAAATAAACAACTCGCAAATTTATATAAAGACTTACAGTACAAAAGTACAAAAGGTAGGTGATATAAAAGGTGATATAAAAGTTGGAGAGAGGATGTAAAGTTACTACAGCATTAGTTTCTTGAGCAAAATTAAATGCAAAGAAGGGTCAAATGTTCACTGCTTGTAAGCTCACCTTGCACATAGTGCCAGGGTGAGCTTTTAGGATCGCACACAGTCTGTTGTATGTCTGTTCAGTATTCCTTACAAAGACATCTCTGAAACCACTGGACCAATATTGATGAAACTTGGAATGGATGTTGCTTGCATGTTAAAAAAATTCCATTTCGTGCAGAACTCTAGTTACCACGGTAATGGAAAGAAAAAATTGTCTCTGAAACCACAAGGCCTAGAGCTTAGGTATTTAGCATGTAGCATTGCCTAGTAGACCTCTACCAAGATTTGATCAAATCATGACCCCGTGGTGAAAATCTTATTGTCTGGAACCACAAG
Organism: Saxidomus purpurata; assembly: GCA_022818135.1. NCBI lineage: Eukaryota > Metazoa > Mollusca > Bivalvia > Venerida > Veneridae > Saxidomus > Saxidomus purpurata. The sequence continues at coordinate 8,741,240 of JAFMSR010000015.1, forward strand.
GTCCAGTGCTTAGATATTTGGAATGTAGCATTATGTAATGGACCTCCACAAAGATTGTTCAAATCAAGACCCCAAGGTCAAAATTGACCCTTTCTGTGATGCAATTGTAGTCTTTGTATTACAGCTAGTGGTAGCCAAGTGAGTGGTATAGGGCTGTCTTCGCCCTCTTGTTTGTGTTAACCAAACGGAAAAGAAAAACAGCATGTATGTGCCAGTTTTTATACATGTATTGTTTTGTAAGAAAACTTGATTTTATACTTGCTTGAAGTTTTGCAGAATCATTTGTTTTAGTTTCTTGCTAATCTTTTTGGTTTAATATTTGATATTTGTTTGTGCATGAAGTTTCCAGTGTGTTGATGTGGTGAATTTACAATCCTGTTGTAGAGTGTGGAGATTTTAATAGGGATATCATTGATTAAAATTTTTGTATCGATATATCAATTTAGAAATATCGACGATACAGCGATATATCGATACACGGGGTAAAAAAGTCACTTACTATATATTCTACCAAATCTCTGGACTATATTTGTACTAAACATATGGTTCTGGTCTATAATATATATCAACCCTTGCAGTGATGAAATGTTTTTGCCTAATAGACCACATTTCATTAAATCACCATTCGTTAGAAAAACACGAAACTCTGGATAGAGTGATTGTTCATATTCCGGTTCAGTTTTGATGAAATTTTCGAACGTGAAACTGTAGATCATGGCACAGTAAAACATTATTCGATATACGATTTTTCAAAACGGCAATTGATATCGAATCGAAAGTGTTTAATCGTTGATATATCGATATCGTTTGAATCAATTACATCCCTAGATTTTAAGTTTTAACGTTTTATCTTTTGAAAGATTTGAAATAATGGACTTTTCCATCTTTCTTATGTAAATTGAGTAGTACTCAAAATGATTTATTTTTCACTATTTTCGCAAATTCTCCACTTCGCTAATTCGATAGATTTACTAAGAGAGAAGTCTCCTTTTGTGAATTTTAATCTGCGAGTTAATTTGTCTGCTCACAAATTGCGAAATTTTGGTCACATGAAATTACCCATTTTGACAATATCATTTAATGTTCTTTACCGAGTGTTAAAAGTGTGCTAGCTAAGCAGACAGGGTGTAGACTGCAATCTGCAGTGGTTAAAAAGTGAACAGACATGCATTAAGACCTTATCATATCTTACGCATTTTGCATAGTGAGGCCTGTATATCTGTGTGAATGACGATGTGTTAAGAATACACTTTTTTGGTATCATTTAAGTCATTAATGCCTTTTGTTGCATTGCATTGGGCTATATAATACTGCTAAAATTGTACATGAAGTTTTGTAGACTTTATACATGTATGATTCCTACAGCCTATGGAAATTAGTTTCAGAATTTCTTAGAACTGATTTCTTTGTGATAGAGTACTCTTTGCAAGAGTAATTATGCTATTTTGAGGAGGTGAAGTATTATGGCACATTTGCTCTGTTGCATTATTTTAACTGTTCTCTAGTATTGTACATGTAGATAGATCATGTTCTATATTATACATAATTCCAACATCTACAAAATGTTCTTCCCTTGTTCTGAATTGTCACGGTGCAAATTATAAGAAATACAGCTCATTGTTATCCTATAGACCATGCTGTAGCCATAACACAAAGAACTTAGGGTATGGCAGTTGTAGACTATGGCAGTTGTAGACTATGGCAGTTGTAGACTATGGCAGTTGTAGACTACAATGTATTTTAATTTCTTTGTTGTCAGTTTTATATACAATTAAATGTTGATCGTTTAGGTACAGCTTAGACGTCAAATGCGACTTCAGCATCATGGATGGAAATATTAGACATTATCATGGTATTAAAACGTAGGATCACCGCTTTCTGCTTAAATCCCATCAGTTTATCTAACACAGTTCCATTTATTTTTTTGCAGGTGACCCAGATCCTTTCTGCTTAAAATTAAATATATTTTCATAACGCTGTTATTTATTATAGGTAGAGGGTATTTATTGAAAAGTATCTGACAGTCAGTTCTTTTTAGCTCACCTGGCTTTGCCAGGGTGAGCTTTGCTAATGGATGATTGTCCATCGTCTGTCAACATGTTGATTCAAATGACATCTCCTCTGAAACCAATGTTGATGAAACTATGCAGGGATGTTCCTTGCATGAAGCTCTACCAAATTTGTTTAAAAAATTCCATTCCATGCAGCGGCGAAAAAATAGGAAAAACTTAAAAAGTCGTCTTCTCTGAAACCACAAGGCCTAGAGCTTAGATAGTAGCATTGCCAAGTGGACCTCTACCAAGAATATCAAAATCATGATCCCCGGGTCAAAATTTACCCTGCCCTGGGGTCACTTGGTATTACATAGGAAAAACTTCAAAAATCTTCTTCTCTGAAACCACAAGACCTAGAGCTGAGATATTTAGCATGCAGTATTGTCTAGTTGACCTCTACCAAGTTTATTCAAATCATGACCATGGATGAAAATTAACCTTACCTGGAGGGGGGGGGGTGAGGGGGGGTGGTCTCTTGTTTTTGCATAGGCTGACATAGGGAATACTTAAAAAAATTACAAGGCCCACAGGCAGAGCTTTGATATTTGGAATGTTACTAAGCATTGTCTAGTGGACCTCTACAAATTATGTTAAAATCATGACCCCTTGTATTATTGGCAATTGATATACAGGTGAGCAATATAGGGCCATCTTGGCCCTCTTGTTACCTTTTATTGAAGGAATTAGTTGGGGCTATACTTTTCGTCCCTCTGGTGTATGTACGCAGGTCTATTGGTTTCGTTTTGCAAAGCGACAAACAAAAAAGGAATTTACTAATACTGGATATTTTGGTCAGAGAATTTAAACTGTTTATTCAAAAGATATGTATTTTACATCCCAAGTCTTAGTTAATTTCCTTCTTGATTGCTGCTTTTCCTGAAAGTGCGACAGATTTCATTCAGGCGATGAAACAAACAGCTTGCTGATATACCAGCATAAATGGGGAGGGATGAAACGTATAGCTCGGAAAAGATTGAAATGTCAGCTTAAATTCAGCAGAAAGTACTGTTTCCATTTTTGTTTCATTTAACAACTTACTGTTTCTCATAAAAGAAATTTACATGAAATGTTAAGTAGAAAGAAAGTCAGTCTAGGAATGAAAATATCATACTCATCCCCCACCCAACTCCTAATTATTTCATTGTCAGTAATAGTACAAATGCACTGGAGTCATATCTATAACCATTGTCTGAGAAAAAAGATTTTACTGCCCAATGTTTTGCTAGACCATGTACATAACTCCCTAAGTTTTGCTAGATCTATATTAAAACTACCTGGCTTAGTATAACATATCTTTTTTTTTGTTGAAAATATTTAAACTACCTGCCTGGTATATGATTGGTTTAAATAGAAAAATTTACTACTAGACTTTTAACCAACCAGCAACTAGATACGTCTGACTCATTTCCCAAGATAAGGTTTTATAACCATAGTACCTGCCCCACATATATACCGTCTCTCTTGGTCTAGTGGTTTAGGCATCCACATTGGGAAGGAGGTTGAAGGTTCGAATCCCAGCAGGGGTCCGTTTTGACATGGCCGGTTGATGAGTTAAATAATGGTTACCATATGCTTACCTGTCAGGTGCCTGTCAGGATAGAATTTAGGAGGTAAATGTGCTCAGAAAGAGTGTGTCTCACAAGTCAGAAATGGCTGGCCCTTTAGAGTAGGAGTGACACTATAATAAACAAACACTTTACCTTTACCTTTTATATAAAGTTAAGGCTATAGAAAGTGTGATTGTAGTAAAATTATAATTGATCATTTAGTCAGAAGCTCAGGTGTTTTCACTATTATATACAGCTTAAGCTTGACAAAAGGTTCTAGCTTTATTTGAAAGCTTTTTTGAAGTGTTCCTCCCTTTGACATTACAGAAGGCTTTTGCTTCATTGGTACCTAGATCTAGACAGTGAAAATTCCCACTAAATTCTTAAAATGGACTTGTCCATCTTTCAATTTGGACAGTACCATTAATTGTTCAAAGGGGTCCTCTGTGAAAGTTCACTTCCTGAATAGTGCAGCTCTACTGTAAAAAGATAAAAGCATGAACATGTTCAATGATTCACCTTAATTCTGAAAAGTTGTAGAGAAAGTACATGTTTGACCATTCAGTTTTCCGTTTTCCGGAATTCTTCATATTTGAATAAGCAGAAAGTACATGTAAAAAAAACTATGTACAATGTACTCTAGAATAGACTAAATTTAACACTCTTTATTTATAGAGAAGCTTTAATACAAACCATAGTCAGAAAAAAACACAACATGCACTGTGCACCACAAAACATTGCTAAATTTTGTTCTCTGCTGTAGAGATAGAGCGTTCAACTTGGGGTCAAGGGTTTGACACTATCCTGAGCTTGCCGACAGTGGGAGCCCTGACCAGACTGGACTTCTACTGTCTCTTTTTCAGCCCAAGTACTGGTCACAGTTTCCAGGAAGCAATCATATAGATTAGTTTCTATAATATTATGTGGCTTTAATTGTACTACCATTTTAGTAATTTTGATACCCGTTTTTTTTCAGTAAATTTTTTATACCCCCCGTACAAAGAAAGAGGGGGGTATACTGGAATCAGCTTGTCCGTCCGGCCATCCGTCTGTCCGGACGTCCGGCCGTCCGTCGGTTTTTTCTTGTCCGCCCAATAACTTGAGATTTCTTTGACCCACAGTCTTCATATTTGGCATTTACATTGGACATGATCAGTAGATGATCCCTATTGATTTTGAGGTCACGGGGTCAAAGGTCAAGGTCACAGGGGCCTTGACTTCAAAAACATTTTCCCCCCAATAACTTGAGATTTCTTTGACCCACAGTCTTCATATTTGGCTTTTACATTGGACATGATCAGTAGATGATCCCTATTGATTTTGAGGTCATGGGGTCAAAGGTCAAGGTCACAGGGGCCTTGACTTAAAAAACATTTTCCCCCTAATAACTTCAGATTCCTTTGACCCACAGTCTTCATATTTTGCATGGAGATTAGTCATGACCATTAGGTGACCCCTATTGATTTTGAAGTCACTGGGTCAAAGGTCAAGGTCACAGGGGTTTTTAGTTCACTTAATTGCTTAATAATGCTTTGGTCAATAGTCTTCATATTTAGTATTGAGGCAACATCCCTCACACCCCCTAGCACCCGGCTTGAGCAGTACTCAATTCTCATCACTTAATAGTGCTGGCATCAATAATCCGGAAGGCCCAGAAAAATATAACAACACTGAAGTGAAGTAGGGGCCAATTTTTACAGCTGCCACACGGCACTTGACACCTGCTGTTGTGAAGTAAAAAAATCTGGAAACAAAGTGATCCCTTGGAAGCTTTAATCACAACAAAATTACATGAAAATTGCAGACTCGGTTTGATTGAGTCTGTACATGAGGGATAATGAAAAAGTGCAACATCCCTCAGACCCCTGGCCCCCTTAGACCACTTACTCAATTCTCATCACTTAATAATGCTGGCATCACTGATCCCGAAGGCCTAGAAAAATATAACAACACTGAAGTGAAAGTCATGTAGTGCTTCACGTGACCAACCCTAGTCAGCATAGAAGGAGTGGTGTTCTAATGTACATCAACTATAACACAGTTTTACTCCAAGAAAGAACCATTCCAAACCATGCTCTGAATCATCAAATTGTCATTCTACAACCAAAACAATATCCAAGTTTGCGTATCACCATTTTGTCTATTTACAAGCACCTGAGAACATCAATGCAGGTATTTCTTCCAAGTTTAGAGGAACACATTCAAGCCCTTCCTCACACAGTTTTCACAATAATAACTGGAGACTTTAATATTGACACATACAACAACAACAGTACTTGCAAAGATTTCACCAATCTATTACATTACTATCATTTCCAGCCATGTTTCAACACTCCAACCAATAGGAAAGGAGGAGTTATTGACAACGTATATATAAACTTTGATACAGCAGGAATAATTACTGATATGATACCTACCTATTACAGTGACCACTTTTGCTTGCGTGTAGCTATACCATTCCACCATTTTTAAACTGAAGTCTTCACTTACCTGTTGTAATTTCATTCAAAGATCATATTGTGAGTATTAACATTTCATTCTCCATCTAAATTTTCCATTTTCACATTTGAAGCATATAATTATGTCCACATAATTATATTCATCATAAAACACCCCCAGGCAAAGCTGCATGAAGGGGGGGGTCAAGTCATGCAGTGGCAGTTTCAGTTTTAGGTCAGTAGGTCAAAGGTAAAGGTCACTTTGATCTTTGCCACTAAAAACATGTAGAATAAATAACTAGGCATTGCACAGGCTTACTACCCTCAGATTTAACAGGGAGGTCATCCTTGAGCTGTAAATAACCACTGTTGATTCTGACAAAGCGGTATGCGGGGGTATTCACGCCATGACAGTGGCAGTTCTAGTTTTAACTGGTACTTGAGAATTAGTTAAAACTTAAAACTGTACAAAACAACCAAACTTGTAATTAGATTTAGAGCATAACTTCAAATTGCACTTGTATAGCTGCATTTTGTTAGGAAAATATACAACATGCACCTGCAGAAAGCTTATAGTTCCTACCTAAATGCAAGCTTTTAATAAGGTATAACAGCTTCTAAATAATACAGCTGCTACAGAGAATCATTGATGACAGGTAAAGATGGTGTTTGTTCCTGGATGCTTTGTTTCATGCGTATTGTGGTGAGAAAGTATCAAATGAAATAAACAGAAATGCAACTGACAGGTTCCACAACTCTGTTTGAAATTAGAAAGAAACTTTATGCCTTTTTTCTCACATTGAATATTCTATGTGCAGTTTTGTTTTTAATGATAACCTGTTGTCTCTACTAGTAACAACTGACAAGTCTTTGTCTGTTTTGTATTCAGTCATGTCGAACACTTTTTTTTACAGATATATGTAAGTACAAATTTGTGAGATATTCCATGATCTGAGAAAGGATTCTTTTTACTGTCAAGGGAGATAACACAAAATCAGTCAAGCTTGTAAGCTTTTTCATGACAGAGTAATTCCTCTTTCTGAGAGTCCACAGGAGATTTAGTATCATCAGCAAGATGTCTTCTTTGTGTTTGATAGTTATCTCCCCTCCTTGGTATAAAAATAATTCCATTATTTCTGTCAAAAGGTGGGATTTATCACCTTCCAAAATGGATCTGATGTTTTGTATACAGCTCAAAATAATGTTCATGAAAGATATTCTTTTTATTTTACAGATGCAGTTGCGTCGTCAGAAACGTGAAGAGCACACGCATTCTGAACAGCTGGAAGCCACGGACGCTAGCTAGATATCTACTGTCTCCAGTATTTTATACTCCAGTTGTAGAAAGAGTAGTTTGGCTTTAACTTTATGTACATGTGCCTTATGTTTATAAGATATTCCACTCGTTGTTTGTGTGATACAATAAACTTCAGAGACATAATTCTTACATTCATCCTTTGGACAACCAGTTCGACATATATCGACAATCAGACTTGTTATTAAATACTGTGCCAAGTTTCAGTCTCAATTTGAGTCTGTAACATTTACAGTAACATTCACACTTTTTGGGCTTAAATAAGTTTTCATGGTTCGCAGACAAAGATAAACTATCTTGAGAAAGGGACATTCCATTTTTGCTCACAGCTGAAATAGTTTACTTTTTCACAAGGCTGTACCTCGCACATTACATGTTTTGCGGAGATATATTTTATTTATACATTCCGTCCATTGATTATGCTTTAAATGCTGACTGAATCTTTACCAGATGTTTTTCTTGCTTTTTTGTTACACTACAGTGTCCTATGGTTTAAATTTATTTCTTGTTGATGTCTGAGTTCTGGCACTTATAGTGTATTTACATTCCTATTTTCTAGAGAAAAAAAAATGCAAATTTTTTAGAAGTAAAACTAAGTGCAAAGCTTTATACATAACCACAGTATTATAAAGAATTTTTAGCCAGGTACATGTTTGTTTCTTGATTTGGTGCATTTCTTTGTAGTTTTGAGTTGATATCTAAAGCAGATAGAATTAGAGTTTTTGTTACTTATTGAACAGATTTTATTTTTATATTTCTACCTTCTTATTTAAAGCATGAAGTTAATTAGAAGAATAGATTGTTTTCATTCATTTATTGATATTTCTTCCAGACCCTAGCTGACCTAGATGTCAATATGGTCATGTCTAGCTTGTTAAGGCACACACGCTCAAAATAATCTCAATAGTGTTTCACGGCACCAAGTGTGTATCAATCCTTAACGTTTTTTTACATACATGTATGGTATTACTTAGTTTCTAACAGAAAAAAGTGACAACAGATGTAGAAAGAAATCAAAGTATTAACTAGTGCAGTTTTTGAGAAAATCCACCTATTGTTTTTCATAACAGTGTAAGTTGCTACCCTACTTATGACTTGATTCATCTTCACACAGGTAGTAAAAATTGCCGGACAGATAAACATCCAAGCTACAATGATTGTTGAGAAAATATGCTATAAACTACAGTAAAGTAGCTTTGATCGTTTTATTTTACGCTAATGTGCCATTGTTGCGATATATGTAAAATATGCCAAATTTTTGTCGTTCTTAAACGGAAGTGCTTGCCACAGTGGACGCAGACTGACTGTAGTTGGTCAGTTCTTACTGTTCTATTCCGAGTACTATGTGTAGGGTGGTAGGAGAGTGACTGTTATATTGGTAGGTAGATGCAACATGTGTAACTGTTTGTCAAAATGGGCATTCTGTCAAATAACGCAATTTGTGATGAATATCTAAAGAGTTTTTTGCAGCATATGTTGATTTGCTTAATCATAAAATACTGCTAATAATGAAGTTCCAATTTCTGTCACATGTTGGTGTTTTTTTTCCGAAAACTAGTAAACTTTGAGGTATCTTACATGTGTGTTGCAGTTCTATCTAGCGAGAACATCTGTCTGAGTAACATTCATGAATAAACAGTCAGTCTGTGGCTACTAAAGGTATTATCTCCTCTTTTCCCAATCTTTTTATCTTTGAATAGTTTCTTGACTTTATGATATAACAGTTATTTGTATTAAATTGTGAATAATAGTTGATGTGAGGTCTGTAAAAGGATATTGTGCTCATATTCATCCTTCCATATTTTACGATGTTGTGATTACCAGTATGTTAAGGCATTTAATTTTTTTCAATGACTATGTAGCATAATATTTAAGAACTAATAGAAATCTTGGACAAATGTCTCGAAGTAATACACTTTAAGAAGTGTTAGAATACTTATTAGATATTATTGCCAGATATTATTGCCAGCACATCATAAAAAAAATTGAATTCAGGGAATCTATTTTTAGAAAGGTGTTCACTTAAGATTGAATTGTATTTTTTATCAGTTTACAAGTTATCCACATTCCATTATAACTATTTCAGATCTGAATTGTTTTAAGACTGTTTGTGGCTGAAATTTAAAAGAAGTAAAGTCCTATTAGCACTTTGGATGTAAAATTTCTTGGAACTCTTAAATCAACTAACATAGCTTTTTAAATTCAATGTACATGCTGTAAATATAGTTCAGTTGTTGTTGTTTTTTCAAGGATTTTTGCAAAAAATAGGACACCAACAAGGCTTTTTTGTGACTATGCAAAAAAAAGAAGAATAAAATGTGTACATCTATTGTTTTTAACTAAACGGAACAAAGATGAAAAAAAATTCTGAAATACTACTGAAAGTGCTAAATGGACTTTAAACATAAAACACCACGATGAAAACAGTTTCAAGGGAAAATTGTTCTTTTATGTTTAACTTCCAGAAATTTGAATGTTCTGCATGGTTTTCATTATTTTTATATTTTCCTCAGATGTGATATTAAATATAGCTTTAATTGAATAAAGGATTATAAACAGTTAATTGTGGTCGTGATTCTGGGACAGGTAGCATCTGTCACACCTTGATACAACTTGTGACGTTCCTATTTAACAGTTGGAGTTTAATGCCTGTTCCAACCATATTTTGGTTATATTAACAGACGGGTAAACACTAACCATTTTCCTGGGAAGAACTAGTACTGGACACATACCCTTCGTAAGAAACTGCAAACTTTCTCACATAAAGAGGCATAGTTGGTAGCAGGGCTCAAACCCATGACCCTCGATCCGAGAGGTTTCAGTGATTTCAAGTTGACGGAGACATTCCTGCTTTGTGGGCTGAGGAGGTCCTAGCAACGTTTTTCACCCAGCCTATTCGAAGAATAAGGAGAGATATCCTACTCACCTTGTCCATGTTTCTTCTACACCTGTACAGATGCTGTTTTTCATTTACAGTGCTTGTTTACCATCATTTCCTTTATCTGTAGGCAAGAGTTTTTAACTCTGTCAAACATTTTGGCTGAATTATGGCCCCTTTTCTTATTCTGGTTAAGCATTTTGTACCAGTCCAAGTTTGTACCAACCGTTGGCTTGAAACTTGCATCACTTGGGCGTAAAAAAAAAAATATGTTTGTTTCAGGTTTCCCAACCTACCCTATTTTTTTGCCCCAATCCTAGAACATTTTGTGCGAGTTATTAGTTTTAAGCATAAATTCATTAAAGTTTATGTTGAATTTGGTTTGTTTGAGAATAAAAAAAAATTTCCAAAAAAAATTTCCTACCTACCTACCCTATTTTTTGGGGGCATGAAACCTGAAACAAACATATTATTTTTTTAGGCCTTATTAACCATCAGCAGGTGCTCAGAACTCCATCAAGGACTTTGACTGAATTACTACCCTTTCTCCACTGACAAAATATTCAGGTTTCGTTTTTTGTAAGAGTCCAGTTTTTGTCTGAACTGTTTAACAATCATGATGCTTTAAAAACTTGCATTACTTTTTCACTATGTCAGCGATCTGTAGGTAAGGTTAGATAACTATAGGGTTTTGACTGAATTATGGCCCTTTTGAGATACAGCTTAAAGATCTCTACAACCAATGAACATAATTATGTACCTGTTTGAAACTACAGTTGACTCTCAGTATCTCAAACTCGCTTACCTCGAATTTCCGTTTAAGTCGAAGAAATTCTAAAGTCCCGTCAAATTTCCTTCATTATCTATGTACTTTATCTCCTTTTAAGACAAAATTTTACATATCGAGACTCCGGATGTGTCGAAGGGTTTTTTTGGTCACGTCAATCAAATTCCAGTGTACTGTCAACTCGTTAAGTCGGAGAAAAAAAAAACAAAAAAAAAGTCACAGATGCAGCGGGTCAAAGCAAGGGTGAGACGTTGTTATGCCAATTCACACGTGTCGTAATGATTGATGTTTGTTTTTCATGGATTTACTTTAATTGCTGGTGACTACGTGTAATTAATGATGAAAAATGCGGTAATTACTTAATTTATTTGAGAGGTTAAATGATAAAAGTGATTGGGTTTTAAAAAGATGATTTCTGAACAAATTTATCAGTCTGTAAATATTTTGTTTTGTAGTTAGTTGCTGTTCTTATGTTTAGAATATACGAATGTTCTGACTTCTAGTTAAAAAAACTACTTTCACTTTCACCCGACGCGTACTTTTGTTTTCGCCCCGGCGATAAAGTTTTTAGATGTGCTTGATATTTGTTACTAAGGGCTGTTTGGGTATATGCTGTTGTAAAAAATAAAATGTAATTAAAATTGAATTTGTGTTCCAATGTTTCAGGGAAAATTTGCATCAATAAAATAAATACAAATAGTTTTGTCTTGAAAACAGGGAATTTTGGGCACTATTCATCCATATACGTCAAAAAAAAAAAAAAAAAAAGGAACAACTAAAAGCCCCTCCTCTTACCTCGAACTTCGTTTATCTCGAAGTAAAAGATCTGGTCCCTTGAAATTCGAGATAACGAGAGTCAACTGTACTTGTTTTCGGGGTCATCAATCAAGGTATCTGATAAAGATCTAACAACAACTCTTGCCTGTCTGGGGACAGATTTACAAATCCTTCTGGACTAAAAATCTTAAGGAATTAGATAGCTCAACAACCAATAAATATTCCTTTGTGAAACTTGTAAATGTTTTTGGACAGGTCATTAGGCAATGATAATTATCAGTCTTGTGACAAACTATCTCCCTTTTCAAGCTTAGAAATTACCCAGAAAGTCTTAAACGTCAATTCTGTACATTCATAGCAGAAGTGTCGTGTAAGGTGACCAATACCCCTCTGGGCAAGACATTTTACAGTACTGGAAATGTACAAATACAGCATGCATAACAGAAAAAAGTTCACACAATTCTTCACTTTTATTTATATCTCTCTATTAACATTTTTTTTTTTGAAATATCAAACATATTATGTTTAATAACAATCAGACATTTAGTTGAATGTATTTTGTGAATCAATATAAATAGGTATGGGGAAATATGACAAATTCCTATTTAAACACAATGTTTCACCCTTCCTGGGAGTTGTGATAGATTATGAATACAAAAAGCACACCTTTTACTAGAAACTTGCCACACATAAAATAACATTTAAACTTCACTGACATTGAAACATGTACAGCCTTTTCAGAAACCGACTTTGAAACACATTCTGTCATTTGAAGACACTGACTTTGAAACATGTACAGATTTTTTGCGAAGTTCAAAACTTGTACTTGGCTATTTTCACTGGAATTCTGGTTTGAGGGTAGTCCTATTAAACCCCTGCCTCACTGGTCCATGTTAACAACCCTCGTCTCACTGGCCTATGTTAACATTTCTAAAAATTATTCAAAGGGATGCTCAGTAATAATTTACCCACACTGAAGTGACCAGTACAGATTATGATCAGATTGCATGGATGTGCAGGTCGATCATGATCTACACAGGTTGCAAAGGCAGGGACCACTAATTCTTGCCATTAGTAGAGTTAAGGTTAACATTCACTATTCTATACTCATTTTGTTGCACTACTCGGTGGTAATGGAACAATGCTCAGATGCTTTGCAATCATGAAAACAAACTCGACCTTTAAAGGCTGCAATCAAGACAAGAAAACGCACACATCTGATTATCCCAAATTCTGCGCAGTCTGTTGTGGTAATGTGAAGAATTTCACTGTTTTGGTGTTACTTCATTTCATTAGGACTTCCCATTAGATGCCTCCTTGAGAATACACCAGCTCTAAAGCCATGCTGAACATATGTAACTCTGCCTTTTGCAGGGGCAATTAAACGAGAACATTTTTTTCATACCGCTACACGATTCTTCAGCCTGCACTTGATGAACCAACTAAACCCAGTAATCATGAAACGTCCCCTCTGTGACAATACCTAATACCTGTTCAATCAACCCACACACAAACTTACCAAGGCTGCATCGACAGTGTCAACATCACTTTTGACTGATTTAATCACTGCTTTAAATTTAATTCAAAGTGAGACATGAGTAAAATTCTGAGCTAACTGTACACATACGACTCTCACACACTGATATACTGGGATTTCACTTCCTTCAAATTTCAATTTGTCACTGTTTCTTTCTCACCCTCTGATGCAATAATGTACAAAATAGTAACTTGAATTTAGAGTGTAACAGAACAATTCACTTTGGTTCCAAACTGTGAATACAGCGGAAGTATATTTTGTCTTCAATCAGTACCAATCTCACCAGACTAGGGTTGTCTATACTGCCAGCAGGGTACACCAAGCAAAATTCCCAGTCAATTTTTGGTGACAACTTCCCAATGTGTAGCTCTACCCAATATTGACAATAAAACTGAGGTAACACAATCTGCAGTGCAATTAACATCAAAGCATGCTGAATACTTCCCGACATTTACGACAGAAACAACCACCCATTGCCAAAATGAAATTACAACGTACCTATTTCACCCGTTACCCACCAATTTTACCAGAAATCTACCCTCATCAAGAAATTCCAATGTGAGGCAAGAACCATGTTTTATCACCATGATATAGCACAGTTGAAAACATGAAAAAAATGTCAGAAAAAAAATCAGGATAATTAAAACAAAAACACAGAAGTCATAAAAGAATGTATCTTTTTAGGGTAATGAAATTCAATATCAGCAAAATGAACAACTGAACACAAATACTTGGTAAAGGGAATTAACAAAAGGATAATGGAAATTTACAACTTAGGTTACAAAACATTGCTGTACAACCTGGATATTTTGCAGGTCAAAGGTTTTTAGATTTCTCTTAGGTCAGTATGAGAAATAATTGCTTTGTTCTCTAATGAGCCAAGATGGCAGATTAGGCATTTAAGGTAATTTGTACAGTACCATTCATTATTACCGATGTGCTATTTCTAGCTAGCACATGGACGATGGGGAATGTTCAGACTGATCATGATCTGCACTTGTTGCAAAGATATAAATAGCTACCTCCAGCTGGACATAATTCTATAATTTATAACAGACCTTTCAAAATTGATGAAGTTCTGTACATTATCAAGAAAAATTTAAAATACAGCCAAAAAAAATCTGACCAACAAAAATTCCACGTTATACAGCAATATTGAGTTATCTACATAAGCAGAATGACTAAAATTATGCAGTAAGCAGAGTAAAGTGTTTTAACCAGAGAAAAAACCTGGCCTTAAAGCATTGGAGACAAAATTCCTTCTTACCCCCTCAAGTGTTTCTCTGACAGACATAAGCATAAAGAAACTTACATGTACATTAAACATGTAGACTTTAGTAAACCCATATATATCATTAAATGCATCAATGTATGATATTCCCAACATCTGTCAACCAAAGATGTTTGTTACTATAAATAAAATGCCAGAACTATGTACTTCGTTTTAATTCAGTGAATACTAAAATACATGTAGTAGTTTTTCATGTCATTCAAAACTAGACAATCCCATATGGCAGTCATCAGTTTAATACACATTCTAAATTCAGTGGAAATGCCATAACTTTTGTTAAAATGTGTTGAAAATTTAAAAATCTGCTGAAAAATGAATGTACCACTTTTAACTTAAAACTACCTATACCAACAACCTTTATTTATCAAAATACTAAATAACTGGAAATTTTGGCCGGCACAGAATTTCTATAGTATATTGCAGATTTGATGGTAGCTAAAATCATACCCCTACCTGACAAAAGATATAAATGTATGTAATAAACAGGTAAAAAAATCTCCCTCATATTGCATTTACTGAGTACTGTTTTACTAAAACTTAACCGTTCCTAAAGTTTTCAACTGTATGGTAAGTTTGTTTAACACGAAATAGGTACTTGTACTTCAGACAACTAAATGCAATTTTGTTTTAAAACAGTGCATTCTAAACTGACCTACAAATTACTGCTTCCCATGTTTTATACTTGGCAATACTTGTGAAAAAAAAATGCCAAAAATAAAATTACTCCCAACTTACCAGATATTTATCATAAACACTGAAGCCTTCAAAATTTCCAATCACCCAGTACAAATAACCAACTACATATACATAGAAGCACATATTTAATAGAACTTAATGCTTTTTTTTTTCAAATTAAATTAATTATAATTATATTATCTCCCCCTATACAAGTAGCATCACTCGTTAAATAAACCTACTAAATCAACTTAAATTATAACAACATCTAACAAAAGCACAATAAAATAAAACTTAGTACATGATAGGTTGAACCAGTAGTAAACAACAGTTATTTTCTAAATAACAACAAGACTATACATTTACATAAAGTAATTTTACACAGGGACACTTTACTTCAAGGATGATATGCAAGTTAACAATGAAATGTCATATATTTGAATGGGACAATAATCCAAAATGATGTTTATGGGAGTGGGATGGGGGGGGGGGTACTGCGAGAAGCCACATCTGAAATAGTCAGCCATAAGAAAAATGTTGTGATGATATAAGCAAGTACCCGGTACGTTGTTATAATGCAACCGACAGCTGGAAAAATAATCCTCCCTTTGCTATAATGTTGTACAGTTCAGTTAACCAACTGTAGAGGTACTCCGGAACCTTACTGACTCAATACAGAGAGGACAGCATAGGTCATGATTAACCAGTATGCACGTCCAAAGAGATCATGATCTGCACTGATTACAAATGCAGAATCACTTGCCACCAGCTGGGCAAGAAATAACTGGCAATTATTAGTACTGAAACAGTATAATAAACCCCCACTACAAGTTACATGTTTGTAAAAGCACCTATTGTAAGGCAATGAAAATCATAGATTCCAAAACTTATTAGATTATATTAAAGATGAAATTAGAACATGTTCATTTTGAGCCATGCTACAAGAAAACCAGCCTTCGTACCATCTAAATATGCACACTTCTTTCACCTAAAACCCTTTAAAGTTTGTAAACTTACTTTGAAACCAGTTATTTTCAACTTTGGATGGCATTCAATGAGAGATGAAGATAGGAAATTTAGTGCATCACAAAATGCAATTGCTATCAGTGCTGCATGACAGTGCTCGAAATTTACAAGATTTTCAAATGAACTACTTTTTGCAATGATGACTATAGCCGACTACTGGTAGATGAAATATACAATCATGGTGATGATGTCCGTGTAGTCATGATCTGTATGCTAAGCTCTGGCAACTACTCACGTTATTCAACAAAATTCATTTTTATGTAATTTTCCAATTTTGGCCTGGTCTTCAGCACATCTATACCATTAATAAAACGCGACAAGTTTTTCCATTTTGAAACACATCGCAATTATTTTCACATAAATAACTGTTATCAAAGCTCTACTGAAGCTGCTTTGTTCTTCCTGGAATATCTGTGTTTTTATTTTATTCTGCAGACCTAAAATTTTCACTTTTTCCCCGTTTTCTAACAACATCAAAGGGAGGTAACTCTATGGAACAGCTACTGAAGCATTGTACTTCACCAAATTGCAAAATCCGCAGTTGATCAATTCCGCGCAACAAAAATCATCTCCATACTGACTATATTTAAGGGAGGTAACTATGTAACACAATGATCATGACAAGTGGAATGAGAGTTGTCCCTCACTGGCAGCCATGTGAAGCTTCTCGCGCATAACTTCAACCGTGGAATAGTCTGGTAGTTTGAGATAATTTACACATGTCATCACTGACGGAAGAAAATTGTCTTGATTTTCTGAGGATTCAAAACTTTTGCGAACAATAGTCAATGGTGGACTTAGACTTCTAAAACCTGCAAAGAAAAAGCACAAGATTGACAAAACTTGTAAAACATTTGCTACATGAAAATAAATTGGTAACAGTTTTGAAACATTTTGTTCAAGTCTCAACTTCATTTTTTGGGTAACAGAATTCTGAAGAAAAACCTTATCCTAACTTTAACCAAAAATGTTTCAGCCATTTCTAACAGCCATAGGAGGCATTGGACAATAAACAAGAGGGCCAAGATGGCCCTATATTGCTCACCTTGGTACAAGTCCACTTGCCTGGTGGAAGATCACTAGATAATGTTATATACCAAATAGGTTTTCCTATATACGCCTTTGTAAAACAAGTGACCCCCCCCGGGCAAGGTCAATTTTGACCCCAGGGGCATAATTTGAACAAACTTTAAAGAGGTCTACTAGGCAATGCTACATGCCAAATATCTAAGATTTTTAAAGTTTTTCCTATATAAGCCTATGCTTAACTAAGTGACCCCCAGTGCGGTGTCAATTTTGACCCGGGGCTAATAATTTGAACTATCTTGGTAGAGGTCCACTAGACAATGCTACATGCCAAATATCTTTGCTCTAGGCCTTCTGGTTTCAGAGAAGAAGATTTTTAAAGTTTCCTATTTTTTGCCCTAGCAACCAGAGTTCTGTATGGAATGGAATTCTTTGAACAATTTTTGGTAGAGCTTCATGCAAGGAACATTCCTGCATAGTTTTATCAACATTGGCCTAGAGGTTTCAGAGGAGATGTCATTTGAATCAAAATGTTGACGGACGACAGATAATCATCGATCAGAAAAGCTCACCCTGGCATAGCCAGGTGAGCTAAAAATATTAAACCACCACATCTTTATCCTTGTCTGGCCCTCCACCAGCATATGCCAGGTTCTAATTCATTTACAGGTATACATGCTTCATAAACAGCTGTACAAAACATAATCTTCATTTTTTATTACTGTTAAACAAATCTTGAAAATGTTTGCACCGAAAAATTAAAATAAGCTTTCAAATTTCACAGCTCATAATCATCTTTAAACATGAAAACAGTGAATAAAGCTGATTAGTTTCACTTTATCACTTTGTTCAATAGACCTGTTCTCAGTATTTCACCTACCTCCCACTGGTAATTTTGGTGACCCAGTCACAAACTGCAGAAACATTCTTTGTTCGTCAGGTGTATAGGAACTGAGTATCTCGTACAGGAATTTAACCGCTCGGCTGTCGTGGTTATAACCATGATCAGGACGACAGCATTCCATTAAAACTTTGGCATCCCATAATTCTTCGTTGTGTCCACAGAATAACAACTCCAACTGAAGTTTACAATATAATGTATTTAGATACTGTTCACTTATAGCAAACACATCATGTAACTAAACTGGAACTTAATTCTGGTAAATCAATCTAAATGCAAGAAAATATAAATACTTTGCCTAAATGTTCTAATAATATCTTTCTCAAATATTAAGCAGTGGAGGGTCCTGGGTTCGATCCTAACCAGTGCCACAGCGGCTATGTCCTTCGGCAAGACAATTATTTCCACATTGCCTCTTTCTCTTTGAGAATGATCTTATCTTGAATGAGTCTCGAGAGTGATTTATCTAAGTTGTAAGAACTCGTTCACCATTGAGAATAAATAAATTAGTATAAAATAAAGCAGCATAAAAACTATTACCCTTTCCGACAGTGGTAAGATAAATATCACTTTGTTTGCAAGGTGTGGTTGAGCAAAGGACCAAACTTTCATCCCTCAGCAAAAACACTATACCCCCACCCCAGCCCTATAATGATTCATGTTTTACATCTGTGTAGAACTTACCTCCTCTGGATAGAAACTTTGTAGGGAAGTTAAAGGAAACACGGACTCAAATCCTTCCCTTAATGACTCAAACTGTCTCGAAACTCCCTCCACTAAACTCCAATGCGTCACCAACTGTAGCGGTACAATAAAAGTATTAAGTATTCATTAGCATTTGTTTCTACAACTGTACAAATCATCCAACTTCTTCCTTTTCGGTAAATATGAAGAATCATTAAACCCATATTACAAATGTCTCTTTTGCTAAAGTCAGATGTCTATATAAGTTTTAAAGAGCAAATGTATTTAATGTTTCAAACAATGTTACATATGTGTATTTCATACCCGTATCTTAGGTCTGACCTAAATGATCGTCATTTAAACGAACAGTTCAAAGTACTTACATATCAATCCCAATTACAGACATCCGTGGATTTTGTACTGTACTCACTAGTTACTACACATATTTTCTAGATGATTCAAGTCCTTTTAATCTAATACAATACATTTGAGTGAAAGAGATCTTTTCTTACCTGCAAGTATTCCTCCAGATTTTCTAATGTCACATGCTTATCCTTGCCTCCCTTTTTCAGTTCTATATTTGGGTATCCAGGCATGGTGAAATCTAAATCGAGATCTTCTATACTGCAACCATCCATAGTAAGATTGTCTAGTGCCAATCTTCGACTCTCTTCCGTCTGCAAATGAATCAGTTAACTTTTTATCTGCTTAATTTCAATTAACTTTTTATCTGTTAAATTTTAGTGAACTTTTTATCTGTTTAATTTCTATAAGATTCGATCAAGCTTTTGGTCCTACAATTTCTTGTTCATAGCTCAGTGCAAACTAGAGCTATCACTAAAGGCGATTAATACCCCCCTTCTACTGTGCCTCGATTCAGTTAATGGTGAATTTCAGTCAAGACAGGGGAAATCTAAGAAGTTATGTACTTCAAGATACTAAACAGTACAACAATTATGTACATGTATTTTCTTATTTTGGTGGATCTTCCATTAATCAGTGGTAGCACAATTGCCTTGATAACATCCAGAGCAAGCCTCGAAAATGCGATATAAATAAGATGTAAGCACTTGTCTCACAGTCAAGAGTAACTAAAATACAAATATAGGTACATCCATACTCAGCTTCAACAATTTCTCCTGAACCTGCCTTATTATGAAATTAAGCACAAAAAAAACAACCAGAAAACGTACAGAAGTTAAAGCAAAATAGCATAAGACTTACATGAGATTTATCTGCAAGAATCCTCTGTTTCTGTCTTAGAATATCCTCTAGCTGATTGAAAGACTTGGAGACAACTGTGTCTATATACTGTAGGTCACTAGATGTAAGGCTGTGTTCCTGACCCAGCAACCATTTGAAGAAAACACGACTAAATGGAATGTCCAGCTGAAAAATAGCAGAAAAGGGTAATAGAAAATGACATTATATACAGCCAACTATTAAAATGAAACAAGATTGTTTTTTGTGAAAACATCTATGTGAATGTCTCACATCCCAATGACCGTGACCTTTAACCTAGTGACCCACATTCTGATGCGCACATCTCACTGATGCTTCATGCAAAGTTTTATACACGAGTTGTTTATTACATGTACATGATTTTCCAATTTTCTATTCATTCCATGTTTTTTGAATTTGCGAGCCAGCACTATTTCATTTTATAACCATTGTTCGCTATTTTAGTGAGTTTGATGAATTTGTGAAGTGCTTTATTTGCGATAATAAAAACCCAGCAAAAAAAGAACAACTTTTACAGTAAGTAAATTAATGCAAACTTAAGAGCTCTTTCAAAAATTAATGAATATCTTCTATAAAAACCAGCAGAATGAAATAGGGCAAATAAAATAGTTAAATTGTAAAATGGTTCCCACTTATACAGCACCAGTATGACGTAATTGTGCAGATGAAAACTCAATACCTCTGCTAGAATTACATTCAGTATGTAAAACAATAGTTTACCATTCTGGAGTCCATGAGAGATTTGGCCATCAACTTTCCCATGAACTTGGTCTTAGCTTTCATTTTGTTTACCACAGTTGCTTTTGTGTTTCTTGCTAAAGGAACTGGGAACAGGCCACATTGAGAATGCATGTACTGGTTCCCCGTCTCATTGCCTGCACATGAAAAAAATCCACATATGAAAATTGATCTTATTTGAGCATTTCCAAAGAGCTTACTAAGTCAAGTAAATCAATCAATGTGAAATCTGCAAAGGAGACATTTTTTATCAGCATCTCATGTTACAATTGCATCACTGTAATAAACCAATGACCAGCTAGTGGATTCTGCACCCGTTTTGATGAGGTGAACATCTTGATCAGAGTTCCATCAAAATCCTTCAATGGGTTAAGGAGATATGGAGCGGACAGGAAATGTTACGGACAGATGGAGACCATTCCTATATCCCACTCTGGCTAAACAGTATGAGATAACCAACCAAAGTCCTGCAATCTGGAGCTGAAAAGACTTGATACATCCAACTCTTGCAGTCCCGTTGTAGACTGTGCTAAGTTATGAATGTTAGATACAATGAATCAAAACCATAGTCATTTTTCTGATCCTCTTTCCTAAAAGAATTGCTTCATAACTATATGCAACAACAGTACGCCAAATGAACAAAGTAAAACAGTTAGCCCATACTGCTCCCCTTTAACAGCACATACCTGAAGAATCTTTCTCGATTATTAAATCCCCTCTCCAGAGCTCCAGGTCGGCCCGCTGTAGCTCCTTAGAAACCAAGGCATAGAACTCGAGTGTCGGTCCAAGTCCAGTACCAACCTGTAACATCAAACACAACATACTTTACTATAGTCAAAAACACCATAAAATATGGAAAATGACTATAACTGACCCTTTCATTTTATTTTAATAACAAATGATTCCAAAAGAGAACTAGATGGTTATTTTTGTCACAAAAACAAATGTCTCCCAAATGGCAGTTTGTCAATGATTGTAATACTGAGACAGGATATTAAAATAAAATTAGAGATTGTTTTTCACAAAAAAACTTGTCTCCCCCTTATGACCTTGACCTTTGAGTTAGTGACCCCAAATTATAACGAAATTGACCAACGGTCACTGTGACCTTGACCTTTGAACTACTGACCCCAAAAACAATAGGGATCATCTGCTCAATAAGACCAATCATCCTATGAAGTTTGAGGTCTGTAGGTCTAAAGGAACTCTAGTTATCATCCGGAAACGAAATTGACAAACGGTCAGTATGACCTTGACCTTTGACCTACTGACCCCAAAAACAATAGGGATCATCAGCTCTATAAGACCAATCATCCTATGAAGTTTGAGGGCTGTAGGTCAAAAGGAACTCTAGTTATCATCCGGAAAGAAATTGACCAACGGTCACTGTGACCTTGACCTTTGAACTACTGACCCCAAAAACAATAGGGATCATCTGCTCAATAAGACCATTCATCCTATGAAGTTTGAGAGCTGTAGGTCAAAAGGAACTCTAGTTATCGTCCGGAAACGAAGAATGGACGGACGGACTGACGGACTCCCCCAGTTTGAGGGTTGTAGGTCAAAAGGAACTCTAGTTATCATCCGGAAATGAGAAATTGACCAACGGTCACTGTGACCTTGACCTTTGACCTACTGACCCCAAAAACAATAGGGATCATCTGCTCTATAAGACCAATCATCCTATGAAGTTTGAGGTCTGTAGGTCTAAAGGAACTCTAGTTATCATCCGGAAACGAAATTGACCAACGGTCAGTGTGACCTTGACCTTTGACCTACTGACCCCAAAAACAATAGGGATCATCAGCTCTATAAGACCAATCATCCTATGAAGTTTGAGGGCTGTAGGTCAAAAGGAACTCTAGTTATCATCCGGAAACGAAATTGACCAACGGTCACTGTGACCTTGACCTTTGAACTACTGACCCCAAAAACAATAGGGATCATCTGCTCAATAAGACCATTCATCCTATGAAGTTTGAGAGCTGTAGGTCAAAAGGAACTCTAGTTATCGTCCGGAAACGAAGAATGGACGGACGGACTGACGGACTGACGGACGGACGGACGGACTGACGGACAGGGCAAAAACAATATGTCTCCCCCCGAGGTGGGGGAGACATAATAATTAAATTCCATTGTTGAGTGGGGAATGTGTCTGTTACATCTCATCACAGTTGCTGAACACTTCGTTCAGACACGAAATACAGTCACATGACTTTTGATCTCTAATTGTGACCTTGACCTTGAACAAAGGTGGTCGTTACACGTATGCGCTCTGCACATCGTCTCAATATGGTGAACATTTGTGGTGAGTTATTCTAAAATCCTTCAAGGGGTACAAGAGATATGGAGCGGACACAAAATATAGTCACATCACCTTTGATACAGTACACGCAATCTAATTGTCATTATCATCTTAGTAACAAATAAAGCTACCACTTTCTTGTAATAATCTCATTAAAATATATACACAACTTTAACCTGTACTTATATCTAGTGAGTTAATTGCTATATTTAATGTTTTTCCAAGATGATAAAGGGTAAAGCCTTCTCTATTAAGCTTCCAATTAAAATATGTTACAAACGAGAAATTGACCAACGGTCACTGTGACCTTGACCTTTGAACTACTGACCCCAAAAACAATAGGGATCATCTGCTCAATAAGACCATTCATCCTATGAAGTTTGAGAGCTGTAGGTCAAAAGGAACTCTAGTTATCGTCCGGAAACGAAGAATGGACGGACGGACTGACGGACTCCCCCAGTTTGAGGGTTGTAGGTCAAAAGGAACTCTAGTTATCATCCGGAAATGAGAAATTGACCAACGGTCACTGTGACCTTGACCTTTGACCTACTGACCCCAAAAACAATAGGGATCATCTGCTCTATAAGACCAATCATCCTATGAAGTTTGAGGTCTGTAGGTGTAAAGGAACTCTAGTTATCATCCGGAAACGAAATTGACCAACGGTCAGTGTGACCTTGACCTTTGACCTACTGACCCCAAAAACAATAGGGATCATCAGCTCTATAAGACCAATCATCCTATGAAGTTTGAGGGCTGTAGGTCAAAAGGAACTCTAGTTATCATCCGGAAACGAAATTGACCAACGGTCACTGTGACCTTGACCTTTGAACTACTGACCCCAAAAACAATAGGGATCATCTGCTCAATAAGACCATTCATCCTATGAAGTTTGAGAGCTGTAGGTCAAAAGGAACTCTAGTTATCGTCCGGAAACGAAGAATGGACGGACGGACTGACGGACTGACGGACGGACGGACTGACGGACAGGGCAAAAACAATATGTCTCCCCCCGAGGTGGGGGAGACATAACTAGATTAATTTATGAAAGCAAATATTAGCAAATAGATGCATTCAGTCATAACATTTACTTCCCTACATTACAGCAGTATCATGATAAGTATGGTAAATGAAAGTCAACTCTTATTTATGGGAGAATTTTATCAGTGGATTTAGCAACAAACTAAACCTTGGAATATAATCTACAAAACACAACTCTAAATGAGAAATCATAAATCTTTCAGCAAAACGCAAGTTCACGTTTTGGTTCAATTTTGTGTAGCACAGCATCACTGACATCATTACGCCTAACCATCTTTCAGTTTGGACAGTGCCCTATTATCATAAACTGATGCTGTATGAAAATTTACCAACCCACCACTGAGTGGTGTAGAACATGATCCATAGTGTAGACCATGTTCCAGTATAAACCATGCTCCAGATTGTAGACCATGATCTAAATTGTAGACGATGATCTAAATTGTAGGCCATGATCCAAATTGTAAATCTTAAGTCAGTGTAGTTTATGATTCAAAATGTAGACAATGATCCAGTGTTGACCATGATTCAGAGTGTAGACTATGATTCAGAGTGTAGACTATGATTCAAAATGTAGACCATGATCCAGAGTGTAGACCATGATTCAGAGTGTAGACTATGATTCAAAATGTAGACCATGAATCAGAGTGTAGACTATGATTCAAAATGTAGACCATGAATCAGAGTGTAGACTATGATTCAAAATGTAGACCATGATCCAGAGTGTAGACTATGATTCAGAGTTTAGACCATGATTCAGAGTGTAGACCAGAGTGTACACCATGATCAAGCTGCTCAACAGACATAATGAAGAAATCAAGAGTCAGCTCAAAAGCTCTGCAACAGCTATGTTAAACATTTGCCATTTAGCTGACTCGAAAAAGTTTAATCTCATCTCAATGGAATGATGAGTAAGTCGGAACTTTGCATTGATGACTAATTCATATAAATAAAACGTAAACAATTTACCTCATTTTCATACTGTATTTCCAACATGGCTCTAGAGCTAGCCAGGTCCTCCATTACTTTCTCCGCTTGTTTGAGCAAATCTGTTCTACTAACTATACGCTGCAATCAACGGGAAATTACTAATTATTGCATTCTTATTGGAAAGTGATGTATCACAGTCTGTTTACTTTAAACTAGATGCCCACGTGCAACATGTCGAGCCCGCCATATGTCAAAAGGGCTAACTCCTTACCAAGTAGAGATGGGTCAAAATACACCTAAATATTGGATGTAACATGCATGTTGTACCACAGAAAAGTGGTCTTGATTTTTCTCTACGGCCAGTAACAAAAAAGTTACAATATAAGCTATTTATAGTAACAACAAAGGGGAGTAATTCTAAAAACAAGGGTAGCCCATGGTGGTGAACTTTTGTACAAGGTAACATCAAAATCCCTCCATGCATGAAGAAGAAATGCTCCAGACAAAGATATTCTTGACTTTGAACTTTAACCTCTAAGTGTGACCTTGACCTTAGACCTAGGGACCTGGTTCTTGCGCATGACACTCCGTCTCATGATGGTGAACATTTGTGCCAAGTAACATCAAAATCCATCCATGCATGAAAAAGATATGGTCAGGACAAAATCGGACAGACGGACGCACATACACTGAACCGCCAAAAGTGACAACTATATCGAGCTCACCGCAAGCGGGCTTGACAAAAACTGCTTACTTCAGGTTAGCTCATGTTTGACTTGACCAAACTGTATCTCACTATGGCATTAAGTATGTGTTTTTCCCGAGTTTAATCCCAATGCACCTTTTTACTAATATTCAATTTATGATATTGTATAACATTCGCACGCAGAACTTTTCTGGGGCTGAAAATCTTTTTTCCGAAAGTTCTAGAATCTCAAAAAGTGACTTCTAGGAACAATGTGCATAGGGATTATTGCTCAGGAAGATGTATAATTTGGTAAAGTATGATATTTCCTATTTAAGAACTGTTATCTAAAGTTCAGATTTTTGCAGTGAACAGTATCCATCTATCATGTGACTAACATACTTTGCATAAACTGTGCTCTTTTCAGTTGGTTTCCTCTCATTTACGTTTTCAGTTTTCTTAAACGTTTAAAAAACGACTCTCTTACTGATTGTGTTTCAAGCAAGAAACCATGTCTTACATGTTCTCATAACCATTTACTGTTGATTTCCAATGAGCTTAGAATAAAGACAAGGCTTGTTGTTCTAAATCAAATCTTAACCTTAATCTGCATAAACATTCATCTAACCACTAAAACTTGTATCTGCGACAGGACAATTACCTTTCGTTTATCTAATCTAGGAGCGACTCTATCGCTCGAGTCATTGGCAGTGGTATCTACGGAGTTATCTTGCAACCTCAACAAGGCTCGATCTCTGTCAAACGTGGTTGCATAGAACAGCAACTGACGAGTGTCAAACGGGAACAGGAACGGTCTGAAATGCAAACAGTCCCTTTTAATGTACATACATCTTCACAAAATAATTATCTTGCATCTAACCCTTACCCTGCTAGCTCCCAGTGATTATGTCTCTATGACCAGTGTAGATCATGATCAGCCTGAACATCCGTGCATTCCAATCATTAGTCTACACTATTCAATCCATAAATTCTTAACGAGGACCCCTTTAAACAATTAACCATGTCTAAATCCAAAGAGGGACAAGTAAAAAAAAAAAGAAAAAAAAAAAAAAGAGGGACAAGGCCATTTGAGATATTAAACAGAGTAAGGGTCAACCCGTATAGCATAAAATATGCATTTAAGTAAAAACTTACATACATAATGTCTTAATCTATTGTACAAAGCTGAAAGGCTGGCTACTGTTTAATAATTAAACAATTCTGGAGTGATTTAACAGTATGTCAACCTCTTCCAGACAAATCTGGTAATCAGAGGCGATTCTAACAAAATTTCCTCGTAAACTATAACTAGAGCTATCACTAAATGTGATTAATACCCCCAAAAGACTTGCTTTATAAACTGAGAAAGTTCGTAGTCACAGAATACCTTGCAAACAAACTAAAAAGAGATATTGTTCTTGGCAATAACTTTGTAATTGGTCAAGATTGAGTTATGGTTCTTGTACACTGCACTTCCTCTCAATATGCTTGACCATTGTATGAAGTTGTATTGAATTCCAACCAATAGTTTTCGAATAATGCTCCAGACAAGTAAAAGTAACAAAGGGCAATAACTCTGTAATTAGTCAAGATTGAGTTATGGTTCCTGTGCATTGCACTCCCTCTCACTGTGCTTAACTATTGTATGAAGTTGTATTGAATTCCAACCAGAAGTTTTCAAGTTATGCTCCGGACAAGGAAAAGTAACAAAGGGCGATAACTCTGTAATGAGTCAAGATAGAGTTATGGTTCCTGTGCACTGCACTTCCTCTCAATGTACTTGACCATTGTATGAGGTTGTATTGAATTCCATCCAATAGTTTTCAAGTAATGCTCCGGACAAGAAAAAGTAACAAAGGGCAATAACTCTGTAAATACTCTAGATATAGTTATGGTTCTTGTACATTGCACTTCCTCTCATTGTGCTTCATCATTATATGAAATTGTATTGAATTCCAACCAGTAGTTTTCAAGTTATGCTCCGGACAAGGAATAGCAACAAAGGGCAATAACTCTGTAATTAGTCAAGATGGAGTTATGGTTCTTGTGCACTGCACTTCCTCTCAATGTGCTTGACCATTGTATGAAGTTGTATTGAATTCCAACCAGTAGTTTTCAAGTTATGCTCCGGACAAGGAAAAGTAACAAAGGGCAATAACTCTGTAATTATTCAAGATGGAGTTATGGTTCTTGTGCACTGCACTTCCTCTCAATGTGCTTGACCATTGTATGAAGTTGTATTGAATTCCAATGAGTAGTTTTCAAGTTATGCTCCGGACAAGGAAAATGCAACAGACCGACCGACCGACCAACCAACGGGTGACTCCTATATACCCCCCTAAACTTCGTTTTGGGGGTATAATAATGGTGGCACTTTGAACATTAAAGTAACCATTAAATGATTTAGCCCTTCATCAGTCCGACACAAACTTTCAGGCATCAAGTCTAACAGAAGGCCAGAAATACATGTACACTTACGCTGCTGCTGCTATTTCAGCGAGCCAGGTTGGTAAATTTCCTGTCATTATCACAAGGGGATCTTGGAGCTGCCTGTTTGCCTTTGCCATCAGCTTAGAACTGATAAACTCTGACTTTGACAAAATCGGCTTTGCACAGTAAGATGGCACCTAGAAAAAAATAGATTTAACAAGAGCTGTCCCTCCCAAGTGACGAATGCCCCCGAAAGAGGTGCCTCACAGTCTGTGTCCTCTCCATGTGCTCAATAAATGTGCTATGTAATTTTAAAATCCTTCCATGCATGACAGAGTAATCATGCATACAGTATTCCATTACTTTAAACACTAAGTGTGACCTTGACCTTTGAGATAGGGACTTGGGTCTTGCATGCGACACATCCGCTTGATGTGCTAGACATTTGTGCACAGTTATTTTAAAATCCTTCAAAGCATAATAAAGTTATAGTCCGGACACAAATGTATGCATATATACAGGATTCCATTACCT
This sequence comes from Saxidomus purpurata, assembly GCA_022818135.1. NCBI lineage: Eukaryota > Metazoa > Mollusca > Bivalvia > Venerida > Veneridae > Saxidomus > Saxidomus purpurata. The sequence goes on from JAFMSR010000015.1 coordinate 8,770,078, forward strand.
ATAAACTCTAAGTGTGACCTTGACCTTTGTGGTAGGGATGTGGGTCATGCATGCGACACGTCGTCTTGATGTGCTAGACATTTGTGCCAAATTATTTTAAAATCCTTCAAGGCATGACAAAGTTACAGTCCGGACATGAATGTGTGCATATATGCTTATATAGAGGAATCCATTACCTTCAAACTCTAAGTATGACCTTGACCTTTGAGCTAGGGACGTGGGTCTTGCATGCGACACGTCGTCTTGATGTGCTAGACATGTGTGCCCAGTTATTTTAAAATCCTTCAATGCATGACAAAGTTACAGTCCGGACACGAATGTGTGCATATATAGAGGATTCCATAACCTTCATACTCCCAAGTGTGACCTTCACCTTTGAGGTAGGGATGTGGGTCTTGCACGCGACACGTCGTCTTGATGTGCTAGACATGTGTGCCAAGTTATTTTAAAATCCTTCAATGCATGACAAAGTTACAGTCTGGACACGAATTTGTAAGTGGGGACGCACGGACGGACGGACGGACAGACGGACGGACGGACAGACGGTGCGATTTTAATATGCCTCCCTTCCGGGGCATAATTAAAACAGGAACATACATATACATGTATAGCTTCATTTCTGTAATGTAAGACACAAAATAGACAGAATTAGCTACTATTCCGCAACATGTAAAGCCCAATACTTCGTACTCAATATTACTTTCATTCTAAAAAACCATTCTTAACAGTACTGACAACAAAACCTTTCATTAAGTACAAGTGAATGGGTGAACATTTTAATCTATAGTTATGTAAAACATGTGAAAGTAAACTGTTCCTCTCGGATGATTTAAGCAATATTTCATCACTAACGACAGCTGCTTGAAGTTGGAGAAATAATACCGCATGTCTGTCTCAAGCTCATTTTAAAATGACCATACATCATGGTCCGCTATATATAAAACTATTTGGGAAATAACACTGCCAATCCACCAACCATCAATTAAAATTCAAAAGCATGCCTCAAATCAATGAACACATTTAAAACTCCTCCAAAAAATGCTAAACATTAACAATGGCATTAAATCTTCCACTCACCTCATAAACTGTTGACCAGTATCTATTAAATGCATGAAGGATTCTGAGTAAGGCTATAACTTCCAATGAAGGATCTTGCACTGTCACAAATGCTGGCAGTTTTTCTGTTAAATAGGCATTCAATGCTGGCACTATCATAGGACAATGTCCATCTGCAGAAATAGAAAATTCTGACTCTAACAGTCAGTTAACACGCAACATTAGAACAGTCAACCAAAATTCCGACTTTAACAGTCAGTTTACACTCAACATTAGAACAGTCAAAGAAAATTCTGACTCAGTCAAAATTTACACCCAACATTAGAACAGTCAAACAAATCATCCAATGAGAATAATGTTTCTAACATACATATAGCCTGTTTAAAATTAGCATATTTAATGAAAACTTACGTTCGAGTGTAATTCTACAAAATCTGCCAGCCAAACACTCAAGAAGCGTGTAAACTTAAAAATTTGACTAGCTTGTACTAACATTTTCAGGAGTACTTACCACAACTGTTTTTACCCACGCTACAAGTATTTGTTCCTAAAGATACATGTATTTCTTCCAAGAGAAAAGTAAGGCTAGAACACAATTTACAGGTACAGACTTTTCTAATAATGATTTTGAGGTATGCGACTGTTAAGAACAATACTTTGGAAGTATTGCAATAGTTATTTTAGTTAAGATAACCACTAAAAGTAGAAAGGAGGGGGGCATCATCCCCGATAACCTTATTCAATAGACCCTCGGTTGTAAAACGGCTTTCTGAAAAAGTTGTAAAACGGCTTTCTGAAAAAGTTGAGAGTTCTATCTAAGGAAAGTCGTTCTTACCAGTCCATAAATCTTCTGACTTTCTTTTATGGCTTGACTTTGAAGCTTTATTTTCTGATTTTGTTTTCTTAGGACTCGTTACAACCGACTCATCAGACTCTGGGGCAGGACGGTACCTGAAACAGAACATGTCCGTGAGACAGCACTACCAACTTAACAATATTGGAACAGACTTCCAACTGCAGACATTCGAGCAACAATGTGGAACATATTTTATTTCCTGTCTGCCCAAGTATTTTTCTAAGTTTGATCAGGAGCTACTCGAAAATGCAAACTGCTAAGTAGCAATGCTGAATTACTTACAATGGCTATAGTCCAATATTTCTAAACTATAGACACTCTTGTGTCCATTGAGCCAATGCATTCTTTGGCTTTAATGTCCAAGTCCCATTACTTTGACAATTTAGCCTGTCAATCCAAAATTTAACAAGGTCCTCCACAAAATTGTGGAAAAACCTTGTTTTTCCAGCGGAAACTACTTATAATTCTATCCATTTACACATGTAGGTACCAGTCTAGAACCTTGGGAAGTATGCTTTCTTCAAATGTTCTAAACCAACTATATTAATGTTTAAAAACAAAGAAACAGGATTCAATATTTACTCTTACTTTAATCTCCTTTCAGAAACTTCAAAAGTTAAAACAGAATTGAAAGTTGCAACTTATGTGCAGCTTACCAGATTGTGTGTGTCTGGACCCAGATGCTGGCATGACCTACTGGGTTCTCTGTGTCTGTGTCTGTCTCACTGCCTTCTCTGTCCGTACAGTTACTGTACTGTTTTATGGCCTGGTACACTGTCATATTATATGGCAAAACACGGTCTCCGATCAGAAACTCCAACCTGTGTCGAGCTTGACCTTGACTAATAAATACTGCAGCCTGAAATTAAAGGAAATTAGGAAAATCCAGTAATCCAACCTGTATTCATATACGACTTATACTCTGAGCAGACTTTCAGGAATTTGATTGTACTATATATATCTCTTACAAAAAGAGTCGATAAAACAAGCAAACTAATGGTGTAAAACAGAACTAGATTGTTACAGTTATCTGTATATTTACCATTGTATCATCCAAATCTTCATCAGAGTTATCATCATCACTGCCATCATCATCAGCATCCTGTAAATATACATGTAGGTCTAAATATAGTAACAGGAAAATAATCGCTTTTTGAAACCTGACAGTCCTAACTTTGCTAGTGGGTTTAGTGGGTTTACTAAATACTGTCAGTAAACCCCTATTTGTTTAACTTTAATATGGGAGTATTTTAACACTGCAAAATAATTAAAGAAATGAAAATATATACCTCTTTGTTAAAGACAACCTCAAAGTTGTGTATCAACAACACTTTCGTACCTATGTACATTCGTTTTCACTCAATGTTAGTCAAAAGCTACAATCTACATATTGTTTTGATGAAAGAATACATGCCAAACTCTTTTGAAAACAAAAATATAAAACACAACAAACATTAAAATTTTTTTTTATTCATGACCTATGTGACCTTGACCCAAGATGATAAAACATATGCTCTCTGAATCTGGGTCAATGACAATAAATTTGAGGTTATTAAAAACTTAATTTGATAAGTGATACAGGTATCTGGTATGTTTCCAAAATACATGTACATACCTTCTGTCTACCATATCCCCTCATGATGAGATATCTCTCTATTGCCTGTACTAGTGCTAGAGGATCTATCTTCACAGGTCCCCCTTTCCATTGCTTTAATGTATTGCACGAAGGGTGTTTTTGCAGCAAACACTGGAAAAGGAATTTTACGTATTAATACTGGTACTAGCTTTATGAGAGCATGCTTGAAAAGTGACCATTTTGTATTAGAGCAACTTTCATTCATCAAACCGACGTGAAATAAACGTGCATGTCACACATATGTTAGATCCTAACCAGTTTAAGATTTTCAAACTTTTTATCAACTTAATAGCCCTTAAACTAGACCTTTCTTAAAGTAATACATCTTTTGGAACGTTTTAATCTCGAAGAATAAGTGAATGTTATGTTGGCTAGACTGCATTTTCAATCTAGGTGATAAAATACAAAGCCATTTTTGTAAACTACCTGCACAAAACTGTTAATATCCCTGTTGCAAAGTTCCATGAGAATAAATGTAAAATTGTGTATGCAATCAGTACTCATGCTAATTCTTAATTCATTTGTTACTGATCGACCAATCAGCTTTGCAAAATAAACATAACATAAAGCAATATATCTGTGTGAACAGTACCTTAAGTTGATGCGTGTTGAAGAATTTGAGTGCATTTGACCCTCTGCCTGTAGATCCACTGCCTCCTGGGAGGTCGTGAACTTTGACCTGGAACTGTTCCAGTTGATGCATACATGCCATCAATTTCTGTACGAGAGGTAACATAGAACACGGCACCTCACTGTCGGGCAAGTTAATCTCCTTCAGGTACACTATATCTGGTGACTGAAATATTAACACAAATGTTAAACAAACAACAACAAATAAACCTGTTTACCTTTTTTTTAAAATATCTTTTTTATATTTATTCTAATATTTTCATTCTCGATTGTGAAACAAGTTCTTACAGCTTAGATTAATCACTCTCTCGTTCCAGATGAAATCAATCTCGAAGACAGAGAGGCAATGTGGAAACATCTATGTCTTGCCTAAGGACACAATTGCCTTGGAACTGTTTATGGTTAATAGTGACACTTTGGTTCTAATGTTATTAGACTACTTAATCCAAAGTACATAGCTTTTTTTAGCAGGATGTTGAATTCTCTGCAAGCCCTTTTCAGAAATGCCAAATTATATTTCATGTCACACTGTAGGCTTCATGCAAATTTCTTTTTCCTTAAAGGTCTTCCAAATCTTGTTTGCTTTTATATGTTATTTCTATTTCACTTTCTAGAATTTTTATTGATACATTTAAAGTATAAGTACTGGTATTGATTTAAATGTGACAGTATTTCCAACTAAAAACTTCTAAACATGTATTAAACTTCTATAACAAGACATAAATTCTACAATAAGATCCCGTTTGGTACAAGTCAAATTAAAATGCAAACTAACACTGGTAACTTACAGGACAATTAAGGAAGACATGAAGGAATCGTCTGATTCTGACATCTCGTGGGACAGCCCCTTCCATTAATGTAAGGTAAAGCAGCAACTTCTTTACCAGCCCGCTGTGTATCACCTCGAAGGGAGAAACGTCGCTATCTTTCATTATCACAGATATGTCCAATAATGCTTCTAATCCTAAATCCTCCTGAAAAAGAGAATACAAGATGTAAATAACCCATAAGTTGCTAATCTAAGTCTCTGAACTTAATCAGAATGCACACTACTGTTACAGTACTGGATTCCGGTAGTGCCCGAGAACTGGTAGGAATCCAGGAAATCAGGTTATTTTCACGTGCCGAAAATTTCGCGATTTCTGAGCAGACAGCCTTGCTTGCCAATTTATAGTAAATCTATATGAAATGAATCTTTCACAAGACTTTTAAACAAGCAAAGTGTGAAATTCATGAAAATAGCAAAAATTATATATAATTGCAAATATCACCAGACATTTGCAGTAATTTTAACACGAGGGAATCATCTTGCAGTTGCATGATAAAATAAGGCCTCTTGAGGATTTTAAACTGTATGAATGGCAAAACCTGAATCTCCATACCTGCATCATGGTAATTTTTACAGATTACTTCAAAGAAAGTTACACCAGTATTTTCCTAAAACATTCAGATGAGGGAAACTTCAACAACAACACGTGTTCTTTATGATTTATATGTTCATCAACGTTTCGACTCAGCAGGTACATTTTACTCCCTTATTTCATCCTAAATCATTCAGAAAGAAGTATTTTGTACCTCAAGACTGAGATTCTCTGTTGCTGTACAAAGTTTGTTCAATGTTGACAGAGCTGGGTGGGTACCAGGCTGGGCCTCCTTTGAGAAATACTGCTCCAGGAACCGAATGGCTGAAAGTAAATTTAATAGTATTCCTACATCTCTGGTTCTTTTCAGATAATTGCACACTGTCAATACTGTAGCATATTTATCATAACTTCACTGAAATTTACTTTCAATGTATCAATAACTTAAAAACTTCATATTTTTATATGATTAGAAAAAAAACCTATAGTAAATTTCATTGTTTATATGACAATTTCTCCAGCATTCAACCTGTGTAGACATGTTGTCTATATACTTTCCCTGGTAAGTTACAGAGGGAGGAAAATGAACTTCAAATTCCATATCAAACCTGTCACAGCCATGCAATGATTGCACTACGACAGCCAAACTGGGTGCATAACTTTGTGAAAGTGTATTAATGATGCCAAAGCTTGAAGTAAACTGATGAACGTACGAGCTTCCGTGATAATGGTGCATTAATTGCAGCTTTCAGAGCTTGTAACCATGTTACCATATTGAGTGGACATGTATAAGACACATCAAGGGCTACCAGGCTGAAGGTGTTCCACCAGTAAATTCATTCAGCCTGAAAAGTTTTTCCACCATATTGTTGGCTTACCTTGTTCTTTGATCCAAGTTTTAATCTTGTCTTTATTGTTGGGCAATGCAGGTTGAACTGGTTTAAGACTAGAATACTGAAAGCAAATGAAAACAAAATGTACAGGTATCATACAGTATACACAATCTGGTGTCAAGACAAACTGGTTTTGCATTTACTGCTGGTGTTCAGTTTCAAGTACAGTAATCCATGAGACTATGATAATAGCACATACAGAACATTAACCACACCTTGTGAGACATCACTTAATATGCTATTTACAAGAAATGGATCCAACAGTTGCTAGCTAGACTTGAGCCATTTTTTCTTTCACAATCAACACAAATTTGCATATATTTTATACATATTTCTGTTCAGTCTTTACAGTGAACGTCTCATCTCAGCTGGTTACACATGATATACACAGTAAACCAAATTACTTGAAAAACTTGTTCTGATCACACCTTCTATAAACAGAAACTGTTTTGGAAAGGGTTTGACTTTGAACCAGTACTGGATAGAGTACCGGTGTTTCCATGGCAATGAAATACCATATGCTACAATTCTAGCCAAATTATGCGAGAACTCAAACAAACCTTGGATAGAAGTGGTCTGTCCGAAGATGACGACGATGATGATGATGAACTACCAAGCTTTCCCCAACTCCGAGGGTTCAAGCTCGGCAAGAAAGACATTTTAGAGGATGAACTACTGCTGCTCTTCTCTTTGGAGGAGCCTTTACTCCGACTTGACCGACCGACACCTAACGACTTCTTGTCCACTTCCGGACTTTCATCATTCTTGTTGCCTTTTCTTGCGGGTCTTTTAGGCGGTTTCTTTCTTTTTAGTACATCACTCAGTCTCCTGCAAAGAAAAAGGGTAACGATGAAAGTTCATTGCAAGTATCAGAAAGGTTATTACGCTAAATATAAAATATACGTATGCTCAAATGAATGAGCACATGAAGGCATGTTACTCTTGCATATTGGATCGGCCTTTCCGGTGCTTTTACTCTGTGCCTGAAAAGCCTATATAGAATCCCCCTCTACTTGGTAACTCACATGAATGACTTGGTTATAAATATTGTGACGCCCTTTTCCTTAACATTCAAAGACCTTAGCTACATCTGCTTTAATTGGTTCAGTTAGATTATATTTATCTTTCAATGACTCTTTATCTTTCCATATGAAAGTACAGAAAACACCAAAGTGAAGTGTAACAACATGACCAAAGCAGGAGAAATTTAACTGTTCATTATTTAGACCAAGGTTTCGGCATCTTACAGAGCTTTCATCAGGGACGATCCATATAAAAGTAAAACTCACATCTGAGCAGCTCCCGAGTCATGGTCATCTGTGGATATATTTGACGAACCTTCCGCTACATTTACACACAGGTCCAAGTCTTTCTTCTCTATCTCAACTGACCCTGAACTACAACTGGTTCCGCTACTGCTAATGCTCAACATGGAACCAGACCCTAGGGGTGAATGTTGGGGCTGATGGGGCTTTACAGGGGTCACAGCTTGCGGATCAATCTCACTTAATTTCTTCATCTGATGCATTACACCTACAAGGTATTAAAACCATTACGAAAATTTTCATTTACTGTTACAACAAAAAGTACAAAATGAAATGGAATATACTAGTATTTGACATCAGTAGAAATGGTACAAAAAATTCCTCCAACCAGAAAAACTCACCTGAAATCTAAACAAGCTTTAGCCGTCTTTTACTGTACTACATTAATATTTTAACATTTTAAAACTCCCAAAATGTCTGGAGTGGGATTTTTCTATCTTTATATAACACAGTAGTCTGATCTGTATGAACAGCCTGATCATAGTCTGCATGGGATGCAAAATCAGAAACTACAACAGGGTAAGGTCTAAATATAATTCCATTACAAGTAGGGATGGCAACGAATATCCGGATATCCAAATATTCGTTCAGCTTCCGAATATTCGGATGCGTTTTAGGTATCCGAGTATTCGTTAAATGCGTCCAAAAACGAATTTCAGTTTAAAACTTAAATATTTACATGTTGTTTTCATGACAATAATTAATTTTCAATTACGGCCGATAAAGTGTCAGTTTACAATACCCGGTTGCTTTGGTGACGACACTTTCTATAGTCAATCTTTAGCGATAGGCAAAAGAGATTATGCAAACAAAAGAGTTGCAATTTCTAGGTGTGAATTGTTGAACAAACATTAAGATTAAGAAAATTTATTATGCAAGTGTTTTAAAGCCTTGTTTACGCCGATACATAATTATGGAGATGCGCTTACTTTAGCCATTGCAATTATGAAGTATATTTTTGTACAGCGGCACGTTTCACAAACATTAAACAAGCTTATTAAATAATTTTACATTTTTTAATTAAAATGAAAATCTTTCCAGGTTGTTCTTAATTTAAGCTTTTCTTTCTCAGTCCTATTAAGCCTCCTGCAGATCATTAAAGACTGAAGCAGCAGAAAAAGAAAATAAATGTCCGTTTAACGACTCTGTCACGGAGAAAATGAAACCGAAAGTACAACAGTCCTTACAGAGTTAGCTCCCGTAATAACAACGTATATGCAATTTATTTCACCCTAATTTTATGACATGAATGATTGAATCTTATAGCCATGAATTGTCTGACTCAAAAAATATAAAAGTAAGTTCTCGGGATAGAATATTCGCCTGGCTAGGGTAACTGTAAGCTATAAATTTTACAATTGCGAAAATACGTGACAAATTGATCAACAACATATGAGATTTAGTACATAAAACGACCGAATATCCGGATATTCGTTCGGAAGGCTGACCGAATATCCGAATACCAATTTGGGTATTTGTTGACATCCCTAATTACAAGGCAATTCAGAGATAACTGCATAGGAGTAAGGAGATCCATCAATATAAACAGTCAACTAACCTTCTCGTCTGAAATACACATTAAATATATCTGGCAGTTTCTGCATCAGAGTTTCAGCCATCTGTATCCCTCCAACAACAACTTTCAAATCCTGTGATGCCATCATGGCTGCAATATGACTGTAAAGAGATGCATCATGGTGTCACCACTTTTACTCACTGTTACATGAATATATTTATTGAGAGATATCCACGGAGCTCAAATAATAAATGTTTTTATGTTGGTTTTTTTTCTGTATTCTGCTTGCACACTGTATCCGGGCTCAGACAGACTGATATCCGCTATCCTTGCTGATGATCCGGGCTGGCTAAATTTGAAAATCTCCTGAGCCTGTACTGCATCATGTATTACATTTACCACAGTAAATATGCAAGTGGGTAACTGCATTACTTTAACACACTAAATGTTCTGACCATAGCCGAATACTACGTTGCATCATTAATTTATACATCAAACCTTCTTGTATTAATTCTTTTATTATCATGAAATTAAATAAAATGTTTATCACATCTGTGGTAAAATGCTACCGTTCAATGTACCAACAGGTGGAAAAGTATTGTCTACTGGGAACACAGGGACTAGTGGAGATATGAGAATGTACCTACAGTCTGGTTGAGATTTGAGATCGTATCTTTAGACTGGTTGAGATTTGAGATAATACTTTGAGACTGGTTGAGATTTGAGATCATACCTAGAGGCTGGTGAAATTTAACAACATACCTAGATACTGGTTGCAATTTTTTCACTTACCTGGACTGGTTGAGATTTAAGAACATACTTAGAACTGGCTGAGATTTGAAAACATCCCTAGAGACAGGTTGCGATTTTAGAACATACTTAGAACCAGCTGAGATTTGAAAACATACCTAGAGACTGGTTGAGATTTGAGAACATCTTTCAAGAGATCAGCACTGCTATAATATATCATCCGAAGTAATGTCTGGAGGCATTTGTGTCGTACAGTTGGTCCAGCCTAAAATATCACAGAATACACCTTTATATCTCAAATGGACTTATTTTAAACAAACCAGTTCATACGACAATACATTAGTACACAAAACCTTACATTGCCAAATACTGTTTACAAGGGTTCAACACCATTTAACCCTATTTCAGTATTTATTATATCGACGGGAAAAAAGCTATAACCAAATTTGCGATTGAGAAGGTGACCATGATCTATGCAATTACTCATTTAATGTGAAGCTCTTATCTACAACCTATGAAGTCAGGCTTACCGAAGAACTATAAACTTCATAAAGAACTGCAAACAATGTTTTGATGAAGGCCGAGGCAAGGTCAGTATCCTCTTTGAGAACTTCTGCCCTGGAATCACATCTTTCCAAGTCTGTCTCTGAACCAGAAGCTGCAAGATACATATAACTACTATAACTCTTTAAGCTTCAACACCTGTTTCATATATCTGTTTTTCAGTAGTTTTATATGACTAACATTATACAGTTATTTCATGTGTGTTTTGGAAAACAGTCTAAACTATTGTTCGAAGGTGTCTGGAGCTCTTTGAACTGTTTCCCCAAAGCCGACAGAGACACATAGTGCATTATACATGTAATCAATTTATATACATGTTATGATGAAACTTCTTTAGATGGCAAAATGCTGCTAAATCCACAAGTACAAGTCTGTTTTACCTCCCTCATCTTCTTACCGTTACCTGTAACAATGCGCAAGTAAAGTCACGCTAAATATGATTGAAATATATATCACCTCATGATCAATGGTTTAAATATACAACAGAAATATATATATAATCTGTCAGGACACATTTTCATTCTCCCCACTGAGTATCATTCATGTTGACCTACCAGAGTTAGACTGTGAGTTTGTAGAAGCAAAGGGATTGGGTTTCCTCTGAACGTTTCTCGCTGTACCCGTGTCTTCGTTGATCTGTTGCATTGTGTTGAAATCTATCGTGTAAGCTCTACCCATAGTTGACAGACTCACCTCATCTTCTCCTGACTGGTGTGCAGCCTTAAAACAATAACCAAATATCTGTGTTAACACTGTTTACATCGATTGCGTATTGCTGAAAGATTTCCCTAGAGACCTATCATAATGTCGGGATTCTGATAGGGAAGATTAAGCCTCAACTTGTTAAAACATCTTTGAGCCAAGTCAGTGAATCAAGCGTATTTCAGTAGACATCTTTTACAAAAGAGCTTAGTTTGTGCCATGAGGCAAACAAAGATTATTTTTTGAAGCCTAAAAGAACCTGAATTATGTAACTGTTATCATCCTTCATTATACATTAAAAAAGAATTGTGGAAAATTACACTCATGAAACACCAAATGTAAGCATTAACATAACAAGAGCTGTCCATAAGACAGCACACTCGACTATTGTGGGTGTTTGCTAATAAAACAAAACTTTTATCAGTATAATAGCAAAACAAAATTCTGCTAACTATTAAGTATAAACTAGGAAAGTTGAATCATAAAAAAAGTCAAAATCTATAACTATAGATTTAATTTTTTGGTAAATTAATTGTTTGATACAAAATTTACCCTGAACACTATTGCAAGGTTTGATATAACTACCATAAGTGGTTACTGTGATATGTGCATTATAGTACCTTGCATGCAAAACGTTACCAAATTTTCAAAGTCAAACAAGGGCCATAATTTGCACTAAATTTAAACAAGAGTTATCTGTCTTGACTGTGTGACACCTCTTAAGACATTAAAAAAGTTTCAAGTCAATATCATAAGTGGTTACTGAGGTATGTGCACGATAGTACTTAGCAGGCAGAACTTTAACCAAATTTTCAAAGTCAAACAAGGGCCATAATTAGTACTAAATTTATACAAGAGTTATCTGACTTGACTGTGTGACACCCCTAGAGAAATGAACAAAGTTTCAAGTCAATATCATAAGTGGTTACTGAGATATGTGCATGATAGTACCTCGCAGGCAAAACTTTAACCAAATATTCAAAGTCAAACAAGGGCCATAATTTGTACTAAATTTATACAAGAGTTATCTGACTTGATTGTATGATACCCCTAAAGACATGAACAAAGTTTCAAGTCAATATCATAAGTGGTTACTGAGATATGTGCATGATGTACCTAGCAGGCAAAACTTTAACCAAATTTTCAAAAGTCAAACAAGGGCCATAATTTGTACTAAATTTTTTCAAGAGTAATCTCCCTTGATTGTATGACACCCCTAAAGACATGAACAAGTTTCAAGTCAATATCATAAGTGGTTACCGAGATATGTGCATGATAGTACCTAGCAGGCAAAACTTTAACCAAATTTTCAAAAGTCAAACAAGGGCCATAGTTTGTACTAAATTTTTCAAGAGTTATCTCCCTTGATTGTATGACACCCCTAAAGACATGAACAAAGTTTCAAGTCAATATCATAAGTGGTTACTGAGATATGTGCATGATAGTATCTAGCAGGCAAAACTTTAACCAAATTTTCAAAGTCAAACAAGGGCCATGATTTGTCCTAAATTTTTTCAAGAGTTATCTCCCTTGATTGTATGACACCCCTAAAGACATGAACAAAGTTTCAAGTCAATATCATAAGTGGTTACTGAGATATGTGCATGATAGTACTTAGCAGGCAAAACTTTAACCAAAGAAGCAACGCCGACGCCGACGCACAAGTGACTGTAATAGCTCTCCATATTCTCCAAATAGTCGAGCTAAAAATAAATATTTCTCATGAAAGCCCCAATTTACAAATTTATGATCCAGGGTCGCTATGACCCTATCCAGGGTCGATATGACCCTTAAAGAAGCCCAGTGGAAAAACTGTATGACAGAATGTACAGACACATCTCATAACATATATCCTGATCACAACTGATTTAAGCTGACTCAATCTGGCGCGAGTCTCTAGAGCAATTATTGTTAGTCGCAAGAGTTTGTTTCGCAAACAAGAATAAACATATCAATATAAATCATATCAAAACTGATAAACTCTACATATGCCGGCTCACCTCAATAATTTTACTGTCTATTGGAGAGTAGGAATGCCACATGTTTCTGTCATCTTTCCATTGCCAGATTACAGCATCAACATGAGTCAGTGACCCTTTCCTCATTAGGTTATCTATTGCAAATATTCCGTCTGACGGAAGAACTGGTAACAACTCCCTGTAAATTGGAAGCATTTATAGAAATTGTAGATTTGTAATCTCTACTCAAGTCATTTTTAAACAAAAGGATGGAGTAAACATTTTACAATACAAAGTGAACGAAACCGAATCAGCAATCTTGAAGCAACTTTCTTCTTTCCCTTTGGTTAAAACTCTCGTTTCACCAGTATTTCAGTTATTAACAAGGCTGACAGTTCATCATTCCACCATCTTTCCTGTGAAAATCCAGTGCTAGATTCCTATACTCCACAAGAAGCTGCAAACATTCTCACACAGAGTCAGGTCAAAAACAGGGCTTGAACCTTTAGTGATTTCAAGTCAGCGCCTTTAACCACTTGACCACAATGGCAGGTCTAATTTATTCTTGCATTAAATTACATAAAACACGTGCCCAATCCCTGACTCTCTGACATATTTTCTATGCTGAACTGAATGCTATTTTTCTACAGTCTAACCCTAACCAGCTCAGCATTTGCATGAAAATTCTATAAATAGTCTTAGTGAATAATGACTGACAATGAAAACATACCCTATTAAACACACAATTTCATACAGCTCCTGTGGAGTTCTAGAGACCAGTTCTATACTCTTGGTAGCTTCTTCAGAAGTCCCAACCAACAAATAACACAGTGTATCAGCCACCTCTGAAATGTTCAAAGGATAATAAAGAATAATGAAACAAATATGTAACGAAACACCACCTAAAAGATTTGTTCTCTTTTGCCCAAAAACATATTCTTCATGTCAAACTGCAACCTTAGCATCCTTGGCAATAGTTTAATAGAAACATAGTGAATTTACAATATTTCCATTTAACAAGGTGATTCACACCCGAATAATACACCTTGACTCACTAAACGATATTTATAATTTATTTTAAAGGGAGATAATTGGTTATTAAACCACAGAGTCACACACCCATGGAAACTAAATACTGCAATGATTATGTAACTGAGTAATAGGTGACTTAAAATTCCAGACAGCACTGACTTGAGTGATTCTTGTAAGTACCTAAAAGGTTTGACTTAAAAGTTGGCCATTCTGCAGGATGTAACAGGAGTAATTCCTATATAGTTGTCACCCAAATTTGTTTGTTGGGGGTATACAAATAGACAATTGCTGAAATATTAATTAGGCAAACAAATGCTGACTAATAAATCAGGCAAACAAATGCTGAAAGATGAATAACAAATGTGCTTTCAACATGAGTGGTACATACTCTGTCTCAGAAGAACAACAGCAAGATCTGGACAACTTCCACACATGATAGCCAGCATACGTATCACCATTACAAATGTTCCTGTACTCACTACAGGAGGGCTCACCACTAACTGTAAAAACAAGTGTCACAATGTCACAATACTCACATACAGCCAGGAATAGACATTTATATTAAAGATTTAGTGCAAGTATCCTTTGTATTACAAAAAGAACAAGAGCTGTCAGAAGGACAGCGCGCTCGACTTTTTTAGTGCTTGCCTATAAAACAAAACTTTGACAGTTAAGGGCACACAAGACTTTAACTAGGAATTTCTAAGTACAAATCAAGAAACATTTTCACAGAGTTATCTTCTCTTGCTTACAGATAGGTCTCATGATGGCACATAAGAACTCCAACTTCCAAAGTAATATCTCAAATGGTTAAGTCAACAAGTGGACAAGAATGAAAATTTTAACTGAAATTCTAAGTCAAAAAGGGCCATAATTCAAATAAAATCCTTGACAGAATTACCTTCTCCTGCCCATGTTTTTGGATCATGATAGTAAACAAGTATTCCAACTTTCAAATTAATATCTCAAACAGTTCAGTCAAAAAAGTGGACTGGTACGAAAAACTTAACCAAGTTCTAAGTCGATAAAAGGCCTTAATTTTTAAAACAAATCCCTGACAGAGTTACCTTCTCTTGCGTACGATGGGGGTAATGATGTGAAATAGCATTAAAAGTTTCAAAGCAATATCTCAAAGGGTTAAGGCAATAAGTGGATTTTACCCATATTCAATGTATTTTCTAAGTAAAAAGGGGCATAATTTGTCAAAAACCTTGACAGAGTTATGTCCTCTTGTCTGTTGATGAAGGTCGTGATGGTAAACAAGTATGGTTAGTTTCAAAGCAATACCTCCAATGGTTTTGAAATAAAGTGAGGTGGTACAAAAAACTTAACCAAGCTCAATACCTTTTTAAGTAAAAAAGGGCCATAATTCTGTCAAAAACCTTGACAGAGTTATGTACTCTTGTCTGTAGATGGAGGTTATGATGGTAAACAAGTATGGTAAGTTTCAAAGCCATACCTCTAATACTTCTGAAATAAAGTGGGGTGGTACGAAAAACTTAACCAAGGTGTGACGCCAACGCCGACGCCGGGGCGAGTAGGATAGCTCCCCTTTTCATAGAAAAGTCGAGCTAAAAATGTTTTCCCTTTTTTCAATGCCTTTCACTGTACTGATCTTCCAAAAATATCTGGCGACTCAAAATCACTACTTCATAGGTGACAGAATTGTAAAGAGCAAAAACTTTTTTAAAACAAAATCAACACAATTTTTTTGTTTTTGATTCTATTGTTTGTTTCAACAAAAGTTTTCTATTTAGGTCTCTACTGCAGAACACAGGAATAGTGATCATGCATTAAAACATAAACATCATTTTCTTGTACATGACAAAACAATATGGTTACAGTACATAATATTTTCCAATGAAGAAGATACTTTACCAGTTGCTGTATGTTTGTAAGAAGCCCTTGTACAGCTATCTCCTTCAGAATCCTTCTGTCATTCTGGAAGTTATCTACAAGCCGAGCAAAACACAGGCACACACTCTCCACAGACCTCTTGTCCTGCAAATACAACTCGTATGTTAATGGTTAGTTACAACTGCATACTACGAAACTATACTGCAAAATCACATTTGCTTCTACATCTTTAGTTCTTTTGTTATTACCTATGCATTCGATGTGTTAATTCAGACACCAAATGACTTGAATGTATGCAAACTACAGCAAAACCTGTCTTATAAGGCACCTTGTAGCATAAAACTGAGCGATTCGACAATGTCGTCTAGTCCAGCACCTGGTTGTAATGTAAAAATGTCTGATCTGGCAATGTCCCATGGTACCAGTAACATAAAACATGTAAAGGAAGAACTAGCTTAAATAGAAAATCTGTTTAATCGGATTGAGCAAAAGGGTGTCAGTGAAGCCAGGAGTTACTGTATTACACAAAAAATGTTACCTGGTGAGTTAACCTTGCACTCAGCAATGGTACAGAGTCCCTGACATAATGGAACTCCTCACTGGTCATGTTGAGTACACAGTTAGCTGTGATAGCTAGTGCACAACGCTGGGCATTTATACTGAAGAAATCCAGAAACATCAAACAGGCTGCAATACCACCCTGTAAATAAATCATCAAAACAATCTTTACATAGAACTGTAACACTTGATATTGATCAAGGCCAGGCTTTTTAATTGACAGTAAATTACAGTAAACTCTGTATATAACAGTTCCGGATTATAAGGAACAAATTACTCTGCCTGAGACGTTGTTCTTTCTTTATTTTACATGAAACTGTTATTTGGATATAACAAACTCCAGATATAAGGAACAAATTTGAATGGTCCCAAGGAGTTTGTTATAAACAGAGTTTACTGTAGTAAGCAAAGTTTTCACTGTATGATTTTTTTAAAATTCCGAACAGCAGTATTTGAAATTTGCAACAAATATTTTGAACAAATTGCACACATTTCCTTTTTCTCTAAAATAATTTCTCACTTAAATACAGTATAAAATTTTTCACATTCTACGAATGCCCTGCTTTTTCATCTTCAACAACAGCGACTTAACACAACAAAGTATACCTGGATAAGATCTTATTACATGCACATAAGTGAATAACTACAATGTTTTATGGTAGTGGATCTCCAGCTTTAAATGTAATTTGGCAGATGACTTGAAAGCTTGCAATGAAGTAAAGGACAGAAATGGTAGTCTGTCACAATAGTCAATGTGGCAATACATGCCAGTGTTCAGTCAAACATACTTACAGCCTGTAAAATGGCCTTGCTGTGTTTCTTTGAGAGTGATTCTAGACCCGTCAGAGCTTGTTCAGCAACATCCATACACTGTATAACTTGTAGCTGTAAATATTCAGTAGTCTTACTGCATTGTATTTGAATAAAACTGCTTATG
This sequence comes from Saxidomus purpurata, assembly GCA_022818135.1. NCBI lineage: Eukaryota > Metazoa > Mollusca > Bivalvia > Venerida > Veneridae > Saxidomus > Saxidomus purpurata. The sequence continues at coordinate 8,787,709 of JAFMSR010000015.1, forward strand.
GGTCATAAAACAGGCTTTGCATTAGTCACTGGTTTGCATAGTCTTGTTAAATTAAAAGAACTAAACTATACACTCCTTCTCACCTTCTGTATCAAGCTTTGTACTTGTGCAATCTGATTAACAACATGCAGAATACATGAATCTTATAACGAGAATGCTGAAGACATACAGGGAGAATCTAAATTCACATTTCTGACCAGTGCCCAAATTTGGTTTAAAGGTATCAGGCATTACGTATCTTAAACCTTTATTAACGAAAGCGCTTTGTCTCTTATAACCTAAAACACACAAACAATTTCTTACCTTTTCTAGAAATACAGGCACTGCATCAACAACAACAGCTGATGACCTTGGTAGGGCCTCCATCATGTACGTTAGTGCCCTACATGCGTGGTTCATCATATCAAAGTTGTGCTCCATTTGTAGAAGAGTGATTAATGCCGGTACCACCTGCTTCACTGGGAACCCTGCTAACGTGTCTTCATTCCCCATAACCAACATCTGCAATAATGTGTTATGGGCAATTTAGAGCATGAACTCGGATTAAAAAAACAAACAAAAACAATCTGAACATCTATTAACTTGAACTCACTGCTTTTGTACTTGCTAAAGACCTTAAACATCAACTGAATGAACAATGAATGTATACAGATTAACAGGCTGTACAAAATGACTTCCAAATTCAAAAGCATGCAATATAATAATATAACACACAATCAACTCGGAGATGATTTATCTTTTATAATTATGTACTAGTGTTAGTAAGGAAAAAACCTATATTATTTGTTTCTATGTATAACCACTATGTCCCTGCATTTTTAGCAAGTTTTTATCCTTGTTCCTGGATGCACCCGATCAACTATACATCTAAAATCTGTGAAAGCTATTAAACATTCTTTTACACAGCTGAAACTGATATTCTTTTGAGGTGTAGACAAAGATGCCAAACTGTCAGTTAATGAAGATTACACGCATACCTGGCACATCTCAATGACAGCAGACAATTGCTGGTCTTCATTTCCTGTTGCTTGCAAACCCTGTAACAACTGCTGTGCTTTGTTCACTGCAAAGTAAGGGACAATGTTACAAGCTTTGTTTAATTTATTCAAACATGTAGACACCGAAAATTTCTTATTTGGTTGCACATTGCATTATCTATCATTAAAGACACAGCCTACAGTGGAATTAAACCTCTGACCGTGTTTGAAAAGGAGCTAATACCAGTTATTGAGATTGGTTCAAAATATTCTCTAAAATGTGTTAACTTCATTACTTGCGTAACATATACAGAAAAGCATCACTTACTGGAGCTATTACTTCCCATAGTTCGGTGTAGTAACTGATGCATTCTGGGACCCAAAGCCCCAAACAGCTGTGATGGCAAACCCCTTGCTTCCAATAAAGCTGAAATATAAAACCTTGAAATTTGCTACTTATATTCCCTCAGGTATAACTTTTTATAAGCGAATGTATGTATACAAGTGTATATTACCTGTCATAATTAAATTTTACATGCTACATGTACAAATGTTTTAATTAGATGTTAAATCAACAGACAGTACTTCAAAATTCTAATAAATAACTTTTCCTATAAAGTGTACTTCTAGATCTGCAGTAAATGACTACCAGTACTTCTAGCGAGGGCAGACCTGTATTGATTAAGCCTACTGGTGAAATGGAAAATGTCACTTTAAAAATACCAATTACAACTTGTAATCACTTTCTCCTAGACCACAAATTTAGTCAATTTAAAAAGAAGGTATGTTTTGCAGAGCATGTCAGCAGTCCTTTTACCTACTGCTCTTAAAGGAGGGTACTGCTTGAGTCACCTGGGTGTGCCCTTATTTTAACTATTACGGTAAAAAAGATACCAACCTTGGAGCCTACCCATATCTGCTTCCTCTGATTCGCTCTCAGATGTCATTGCTGTTGCCCCTCCAGTAGCTGGAGCTGGAATGACAATCATAAATACATGTACTATTTCTTCTCTTCCATAACAATGGGGTCAAAAACTTAAAAGGTTTGTACATAATCAATAGCATCTCCATTCAATCTAGAACTTTTTGAGAAAGATATTGGCTGAATAGAACGGAAGTATAGTTTTTGGCAAGATCACAATTTCCCAATTTGAAAATCTCCTGTAACTCTGCAGATAACTGCAATTTTAAACAACAATAAATCCTCCTAAGTACTTTTCATTATTCAGCTGAGACACAAAAAATCTTAAGATCAATAAAATTTATTTATACTAATTTATTCATTCTCAATTGTGAAACAAGTTCTTACCACTTAGATTAATCACTCTCGAGACTCATTCCAGATGAAATCAATTTCAAAGAGAGAGAAGCAATGTGGAAGTATCTGTGTCTTGCCTAACAACATGACCACCTAGGCATTGGCACAGATATAACCTGAGACCCTAAACCAACCAAATACTTTTATTAATTGGGAGATTAATAAAAACTTAGCGGAGGGGAGCGGTGGTATAGGAGGGGAACGGTGGTATAGAGGAGGGAGCGGTAGTGTAGAGGAGGGGAGCAGTAGTGTAGAGGAGGGGAGCGGTGGTATAGAGGAGGGGAGCAGTAGTGTAGAGGAGGGGAGCGGTGGTGTAGAGGAGGGGAGCGGTGGTATAGAGGAGGGGAGCGGTGGTATAGAGGGGAGCGGTAGTGTAGAGGAGGGGAGCAGTAGTGTAGAGGAGGGGAGCGGTGGTGTAGAGGAGGGGAGCGGTGGTGTAGAGGAGGGGAGCGGTGGTATAGAGGAGGGGAGCGGTGGTATAGAGGAGGGGAGCGGTGGTATAGAGGAGGGGAGCGGTGGTGTAGAGGAGGGGAGCGGTAGTGTAGAGGAGGGGAGCGGTGGTGTAGAGGTTAAGGTGTCGACCGCTTATCCCGGAGGTTGCGGGTTCGAGCCCCACTGAGGTCACGACCATACTTCCTCATATGACACCAGTACTGGTTTTTCCAGCAAGCAGACTCGAGAGTGACTCGATAAGCTATAAGCTTTCTTCATAATCGAGCTAAAATAAATTAGTATAAACTTAACTAATAAAAACTTATTTTTATGACACCTACCAAGTCCAGTTGACTGTGCATTGTCATCCTGAGGCGCCTTCGATGGCCCTCCTCCTCCGGACACGGAGTTCTCGCTATCTGACATGAGTGATGCTAGTGGTTTGGCTATACCCCCTCCACTTGTACTACAACTTGCTGCCACAGTCGACCCAGATCCCTGAGCCGTGGGTTGATTTGTACGACCCTGTTGTTGACGCTTGGACAGTGAAGAAGACTGCCGACCACTGAAACAATCAATACATTTTGTTTTCAGGAAACATTATCACTTGTGAATTTAGAACAGAAATGTCTTGTTTAAGTTGCTGCAGCAATCTTCATTTTACATGAAACTTAATTAAATAGTGGACCCTAGTAGAATGTAAACTCTCTTCAAAGTCCCAAGATTCCTGTTTTTTCTTGAGCAGTGGTTTCTCTCAGATTATTTACATATTCATCTTTACTTTTAGAATTACCTGTTTAGTGTTCAATTCTAAAATGAAATATTTTTTGAATGTTGGCAATATGCTTTTAATGTTTATTCTTTGATTGTTTATGAGTATTTTCAGGGCTCATGTTGCCATGTACAGGAACTTTATACTAATTTATTCATTTTCAATTGCAAAATGAGTTCTCACACTCAAGGATAACTGCTAGGACACTGGTGGGGATCAATCCCATGAGGGCTGGGACCTTTAGATCCTTAGGCACATACAAGTCTACCACTGCAGCTCCAAATGTAACTAGAACTGTCACAAGAGTGACGAATTATACCCCCACAATACAGCTTTGTCACAGAAGTATGGCAACCATAAGAAAGGAATGGCCACAAGGACATACATTTCAGTTATTATACAATAAGTTGTGTAAATGTATTGTTTTAATAGCACACAAAATATGTAAGGTTGAAAGTATGGATTATTATTAAATTTAATAGGTTTATTTCAAACATGTTAATATCACTAACCTCTCTATCAAATTTCATGATCCTAGCCTCAAGCGTTCTTAAGTTATCATCCGGAAACCGTTTAACTGTTCCGAGTCATGTGACCTTGACCTACAGACCTCAAAGTCAAACCTGACCTGTATTTCATGATGTTACACCTGTGTACCAAAAATTATTTCAATAGGTCAAGCCTTTCATGAGTTATCATCCGGAAACAGTTTTACTGTTCAGGATCACTGTAACCTTGACCTTTGGCCTACTGACCCCAAAGTCAAACTTGACCTGTATTTCATGATGTTACAGCTGTGTACCAAAAATAATATAAATCGGTCAAGTCGTTCAGCACTTATCATCCGAAACCGTTTTACTATTCCGAGTCACTGTGACCTTGACCTACAGACCTCAAAGTCAAACGTGACCTGTATTTCATGATGTAACACCTGTGTACCAAAAATTATTTCAATAGGTCAAGTCTTTCATGAGTTATCATCCGGAAACAGTTTTACTGTTCAGGGTCACTGTGACCTTGACCTTTGGACTACTGACCCCAAAGTCAAACTTGACCTGTATTTCATGATGATACACCTGTGTACCAAAAATTATTTAAATCGGTCAAGTCATTCATGAGTTACCATCCGGAAACCGTTTTACTGTTCAAGGTCACTGTGACCTTGACCTTTGGCCTACTGAACCCAAAGTCAAACCTGACCTGTATTTCATGATGTTACAGCTGTGTACCAAAAATTATTTAAATTGGTCCAGTCGTTCATGAGTTATCATCCGGAAACTGTTTTACTGTTCAGGGTCACTGTGACCTTGACCTTTGACCTACTGACCCCAAAGTCGAACTTGACCTGTATTTTTTTATGTTGCACCTGTGTACCAAATATTATTTAAATCGGTCAAGTCTTTCATGAGTTATCCTCCGGAAACCATAAAACCAACAGACCGACCGACCGACCAACCGACAAGCTCACTCCTATATACCCCCCCCCCAAACTTCGTTTTGTGGGGGTATAATTAAAAATAGGTACTCACCTACTACTAGCACACGAGCCCGTCTTCTTTGTCCGAGTATGCCGCCGTAAGCTGTTGAGCTCCGGCGGTGACGATTTTGAAGCTGAACTCCCCGTAGCACCTTTTGGACTCTCCAACTTGTGCGATTTTTTGTCTTTCTTTTTCCCCTTTCTATCCAATTTGGATTTTTTCTTTGGTGGCTGTGCCGGATAACTATCTCTAGAATAACTAGTTCCAGCAATAAGGAAACTTGGTGGCAATGCCTGCTCGTGAATTCCCTGGTTCACAACACTCACTTCAATTTTTTTCTCAGACTTAATATCGCTGTCTGTTCTTGATTCCACCTTGCTACACTTTGCAACAGGCTCTGCAACTGAAGTAGACGACTTTGTTGCGCTTGAACGTTTACGAGACACTTTATATGTTCCCACTTCCGCCCGAGACTGAGCCTGAGTGCTTGGTCTAAGACTCTGTTTTATCGTGCTTGTCCACGTCTGAATAACACTAGTATCCTCACTTTTACCTTTAAATGTCTCGCTGAATGATGTCAAAGGTTTTTCTTGTGATATATGCGACTTACTCTCAGTATTATGTAAATCTGTAACACTCACAGACCAAGTTCTTGTCGACTTGACCTTTACTTCACTTCCCTTCCCCTTCCTACTTTTCTTACTTTTTCTGCACTTCTCACAGTTTCCACTAAGGAGTCCTTCACTTGACACCGAGGTCAAACTTGAGCCACTACTTCTTCTCGTTTTAGACGAACTTACTGATGCTTTAGACAAGTGTGATCCTATTCCTACACCTGAAGCAGAATCTAGGTCAAGATTAGACAAAGAACTAGATGCTGTGGACACTGAACCACTTTTCTTTCTTGATCTAGACGAAGAACTCTTTACAGACGATGAACTAGTAGAGGTCTTGCAAGACAAAGTACTTCCACTTGAATAGGTCTTTGTGCAAGATAAACTACTGGCACTTTTTACACTAGAAACTGAACCAGACGACTTCTCTCTACCTTTAATTCCACTACCACTGGGTGAAGTTGTCCGTGATCCTACACTTTCTTCACTCTGTGACCTTTTTCTTCTTCTGTCTATCTTTGTCTCAGAGTTTGACTGGAGAGAAGTTTTAGATTTAGAACCACCTGAGCTGGACCTCCTTCTTCTAGGTGCTTCTGTACAGCTTTCTGATGGATTAGAGTTTTGATTGATATTCAATCCACTTATTTTCTGAAAAAAACGGAGAGAAAACAATATTTAAGCATGTAGCTAACACATGGTTAACTTAACCTTTAGTCTTCTATGTACTCCCAGACGCTTCCAAATTTGTAAGGTACCAGTTTGTAAGGGAATCACACTAGTGTCTTGGCAGCCTCGTCTGGGGAGGAATAAGACAGCCTAAGGCCGTTGATATTAAAGATATGTTTGAGATGGGGACCTAAATGTTGTGCTTGACACACCTCCCTACAATGCTTCACAACTTTAATTAGATTGAAATCCCCAAAACAGTGACAAACACAATTAGACCAAGACTTGAAGTGGTGACTTGCAGCATTGGTCTTTGACAAACAATATTTAGACATGTACCTTTTCTCTTGAACCCTCCCTCACCAGCTTCTCCTGCTTGACTGTCACCTCTGTATCCTCTATCTGTCTATCCCTGCTCCTTGTCCGCCTCGCTATGGCTGGACTACTGATCTCTCCTCTAAAGGTTGAAAGAATAGTGAAGATATTTAAACATTTGTTACCTGTGTCCAACCTAAATCTCAAATTGACCCCTAGGTACATTACTGTTTTTTCTTTAATAGAAAACAATGCAATACATCATGTACATTGGCCGACAAGTTTAATACATAACCTGCCTACTTTCTAAAATGGACTTGTCCACCTTTCAATTTGGACAGTACCATTTGTTCAAAAGGATGTTCAATTGAATAGCATACAGTGTAGATCATGATCACACTACAGAGATGTACATGCTGATTATGCTCTGGTTGCATAGGAAAAATCACTTGCAGACAGCATTGTCAGTGTTAAAGCTGTTATTCTATATAAGCTCAATTAAACAACTTAAATTGAGTATTTCATCTCAATGGTTGACTGCTATTTATGTGATGTACTAATATACTAACCTGTTTGTGTGTCTGGCCCCTGTTTTACGTGTGTGTTGTTTACTCCCCCCACCAGACTGGCAATCAACTGGATCGGCCATAGGCACCACACCTCATCTGGCTCATGCCAGGATTAGCCAGGATTGTTGCTGAAATTAAAGAAACTAATATATAAACGTCACCCTGTAAAAAGACATCTTCATCTTTAAAGCTTCTTCAATCACGCCTCTTCACAAGTCTTTGGGGATAATTTTGCCAAACTCTCTGCAAGACTTACCCATCTGACACTATAATGATCTTATTCATTTATCCTGAAAACCTTGCTGAAAGATTCAAAAGAATATCTATTGTCAAACTGCCTCCAGAGCCAGAGAGTGATATTGACCATGTTAAGCTGTCAGAGTGTGAACCATCTTCAAGTACACCATCTAAGAAACGATCTTTCTTTCAGACGTGTGGCGGCTTGCTGTGCAACGGTCACAAGCTGTGAGTCTGGAATTTACAACAGGAAATGCCCTGTGTATTACCAAAACTGAGTGTCAAACTGGCTTTAATAACCACAGATGCTTGGGGTCTGGACCTCATCCCCTTAGGCCTGACCCTCGCGCCCCTGCTCACTCCAGTACCTTATATACATCCTACAACTGCGTGTTAGCTAACCAATTACAAATACAAGTCCTTATTCTACTTACCTAATGATCACATGTTTATGGTGACAATGTATATAAATTGACAATGTATATAAATACAAGATTTGAAACAAATCGATTTCCTCTATCACATCTCACCTATACTGTTTCTAAAAATAGTAATGATTCGAAAACTTAAGGCAATAAAAATGTAACCAGTCCTTTCATTTATAAATCTGCTTTAAAATTTACCGCTATATATAGCATTCCCACAAGACAAAATCCCTGCAAAATTGCAGTCAGGTAAATTTCTCCTATTTTTTGGCTTCAAAATTTTGTATTTTAGGCATGAAGGGAGACATGCCGGGGTCTCATCCCAACATTAAGCTAACATACATGCTCTTTGGGACGGACCTTGATAAAATTCTCATCAAATTAAATCAAATAATCAAAATCCCCGCTGTAAACGTAATGGTACCCCGCGCACGCTATTTCATATACTGCGATGCAGGGAACCTATTTTTATAACTTCATGTATATACTAAATCTGATTTGTGCGCAAGTGACAGAAGTGTTTTTCCTCGAAATTCTCTTAATTCAATCGTATTCGATGCAATTTTGAGTTGGGATTTTATTCAGAATATTGTTTTGCATTGGAAAAAAACGGTTAGTTATTCTTTATTTACACGAATGCCTTAAATATGCAATTGGAGTTTTCAGTTGTTTCAAATCTTGTATTTATATACGTTCCGTACAACATAGGACAAGTATAGATTGGGTGGCGAATCCATACCCCAAGCATCTGTGTTAATAAGTGCATGGTTAAGCATGAAATCAGCAAAACCAATAAGCCCTACGAATTTATATCAAAACAACACAAACCTGCGAATTTACATTACTGATCGCCTCTATAATCTTAATTCAGTAACAAAAACGACACTTCTATTAAATCTAACTGATATGTTTACATTTGCCATGCTGTCTTTTATGTTTTAATGTTAAAATTACAGAGATAACAGGAGCTGTCCTTCACAAGTGACTAATGCCCCCAAAGAGGTGTCCCCCAGTCTGTGACATTGACCTATAAGTGTTGACTCAGTACTTGTGCAAGACACTGTATCTCTGATCCAATTCATATTTTAATTCTTCAATGTATAACAGAGTTACAATCTGGACATGAACAGCATACATGCATATGCAGGATTCTAAAATGTTTGACCTCTAAGTGTGACCTTGACCTTCAAGGTAAGGACACAGGACTTGCATGTCACATGTCATCTCCATGTACTCAACATTTTAAAATCTTTCCATGCATGAGAGTCACCAGGACGTATACAGGATTCCATGACCTTTATACTCATAGTGTGACCTTGACCTTTGAGATAGAGTTGTCGTTTTTGCATGCTACACATCGTCTTGATGTGCTGAACATTTTAGCCAAGTTATTTCAAATTCCTTCAATGCATGACAGAGTTACAATCTGGCCAAAAATGTGTGCATATATATATATATACAGGATTTCATTACCTTTAAACTGTGTGACCATAACCTTTGAGGTAGGGACGTGGGTGTTGTGTGTGATACATCGTCTCAATGTGGTGAACATTTGTGCAAAGTTCTTTTAAAGTCCTTAAATGATTTCAAAGTAACGGTCCGGACACAAATGTGTGCATATAATTATTCAGGATTCTGTTACCTTTAAACTGGCTAAGTTTGGCGTTGACATTTGAGGTAGGGACATGCGTCTTGCACGCAACACATTGTCTTGATGTGCTGAACATTTGTGCTAAGTTATTTTAAAATCCTCCAAATGCATGACAGAGTTACAGCCTGGACACATTTGTGTCCATATAATCAGTTTTCAATTACCTTTAAAATCCAAGTGTGACCTTGACCTTTCAGCTTTAAGGTAGGGACATGGGTCTTGCTAGCAGCATGACATATTTTTGTGCTGAACATTTGTGCCAAGTCATTTTAAAATCCTTTAATGCATGACAAAGTTACAGCCTGGACAGGAAAAAATGGAAGAATGCTTGAAAATATGTTGAATTCAGACATAGATTTTTCGTACAAATTTTGCAAATATATATTTATATTCTGAAACATTGATACAGGAAGTGTCAGCCATTCCTGTAGGCTGTTCCTTAATAGATGCAAAAATAATGTAGTCCTTTAAATTATGTAAACTCCTCCCATATTTTTGCTGTTGGATGAAATTTTTTACTTTTACTTTTAGAGTACTGACCATTATAAGAGAGAAATCTTTATTTGCAGCTGAAATCAAACTTTCTTTGATCTGTACATCCTTAAAATTCTCAAGATACATTTTAGAATGTCATAATACCATATACAAAGTTGATGTTCTAACTCTACACAACGATTTTCTATAATTCAGCCTGGTGACCTAGTTTTGTACCCAGGAAGTCCCATATTAAAACTGTACCTAGATTTCATCAGACCACTTATTCTGACAAAGTTTCATAACGATCCAATGAAAAATGCAGCCTCTTCTACATACAAAAGTTTTTCCTCTTATTTAACCTGGTGACCTAGTTTCTGACCAAAGATGACCCCATTTTCTAAATGCGACCTAGATTTCAACCAGACACTCATTCTGACCAAATTACATGAAGATCCAGTGAAAATGTAGCCTCTATTACATACAAAAGGTAAAGTGTGGATTAAGCACTTGTTCTACTCTAAGAGATGTCATTTTCCTGGTCACTTTTACTGGTATAGGACTTCTTCGCAAAAAATCATGCAGTTTTCCCCAAACTGTGACTTAACACCAAGATCTTAGCGTCCCCTTCAGGGTCAGCTTACATCATTTAAATTTTCCCCAAACTGAGGGGCTAGGGCACTTTTTCCGAACTTCCAGTTTTGAGGTCCCCATTGATTATGCCTATTGTTTTTGGTAGCTTTTGGATCAGATGTCTTTTGAAATGATCAAGAGGGGTTTTCAGGCAGCAGCCCCCATTATTACAAGCAGGCATGTAGGGGCAGCAGTCCCCATATAACTTGAAATCATAATGTTATTATTTGGGACAGCCATACTGTAAGTGCCTAATGTAAATACATTAGTATTATCTATTAGACTCTGTCATAATATTTTTAATTGTCCTGTATTGACCTGTTTTAACTGATTCAGTATTAACTGCCGACCCCTGTCAATATTCACACTGACCAACTGATTGCCAACATTGCAGAAAATGGTGGCCTTATTTAATTTAATCTCATTTGTAAAGTGGCTGCGGGAACCCTGATTGAATATTCTTCAATCCAGAGCGACATACAAAGCCAGTACAGTTTCAGTAGTTAGTATCACGTACACATATACATACAGATTGGCAACTTCCAAAAATAAACAAAATAATAGGGTAAAAAAAGTTACCCATAATGCCATGTGCACGCTCAATGAATATCAGAAGTTGTCATCTGTGTTCCAATTTGCGTTATTCCGCAGAATGGGACAGTCTCATACCTGTCAACAGACTTTAATAAAAAGAAGAAATAATACGATATTTAATCATTTCATTGGAAGTCTAGCTGTTTTACTTATTTTCTTTATATTCTCGGCTTCGCCGTGATGTCATACTGACCAGTTAACCAATCGCATTATTAGGTCGCGTTCATTTCTTCATTCGGTAAAAGGTGAAAACTCGGTCCTTACCCTTGACTCATATGCAAGTTTAAATTTATTTTGAACGAAACAGAAAGCTTTTGACAACATAGAATTATTATAAAAACAATCCAAGAGTTTATAGGTAATGGAAGATCGTCGTCTTCGTTCATTTCTAATCTTGGTTATTATATTATTCAAAGTTAAAGATGCATAGAGACCAGCGATGACAGCCGAGGAATCACCTTTCCCGAATGTAAATAATTTTTCAGTACCCGGATGTGCGAAGCTGAGAATGCATATTTTATTATCATATTCAATAATATGGATAATAAATCATATGTGGACATAGGACAGAACCTCGTTAAAATCTTGATTTACACAAGAGATCTGGATCACTTGTGTACAAAAATACAACAGTTGCCAATATATGTGTATATAGGTCCATGTTAATATATTGAAGAATAGAAAAACTTGAGAATTTGCACCAGTCCAATTCCCCACCCACATTTTGTCAGTGTATTTTGAAAGAACATCCAAACCATACGATTTCAGAAACTATTACGGTTTTTCAAAAAAGATATTTCAACGGGAGAGATAAACTTGTCGTGTATCGAATGAAGTAAGGTAGGCAGTAGACAAAGACACAGGCAAATGGCTCAATCATTTACGCGATGGTTTTTCAGGTTTTACGTTACTCGTTACACAAGTTTACGGGTGGTAACTTGAAAAAATAAAGAGATATTAGGAACAAATTAATACAAGAATGTCGTAGACTATTTCAAAACCACATACTTATAAAGAATACTGTTGTGCAGACTAGTGAAATGGGTGAAAACTCGTGAATTTTTAGTGTTTTCTCTGTTTGTTGAGAAACAGATGATCCTTTTGGAAAGTACTGCGTGCGCATTCTATTTTATTTCCGGTTATATTCGGTTATTCCCGTTGCCTGAATCATTTTAATGTATTTTTTCTCATAAACGGCCATTTACATTTCGAAGTATGTTTGAGGTATCTAAAAAACATCTAGAACATGTTAACGTTACATCTGGAATAGGATTGACATCAAAATGATAATTCTGTAATAAGTCGGTATTTTCCGTAGTGTGAGGCCCGTCTAATTATTTTCCACATAACAGGCCGCTCGTGCTACAGGATATTTTTGCACTGGAGGCTGAAAAAGAATTCTGTCAGCAGCTTTAATTATCAAAGTCGTGTTAGATTGTGATTTTGGTAAAATGAGGCTATAAGAATATTTCCTTAAAATTTCAAGTAGGCATTCATGGCTAGTGTTACGATGTAGAATCTATATATTATAGATAATATATTTTCAAGGCATGCATCTTCCTGTAATGCGACGAACTGCATTAACAAACGATAGAACGACAACAATCAAATTCAATAAAATGTTATCCTGCACCGAATGGAGCTGGAGTTTCAAAATTACCTTCACCCGTAAGGGCCTCAATACTCAAGGGTTCGGCCCACGATCAATTCAATCAGTTTTTAAAGAAATTGATATAATCACAGAAATATCTGGAATAGACATTACTAATTAGCATTTAAAACAAATGTCTAAAATGGGGTTTGAATGAATTTAAGGCTTCTTGAAAATGAACGAGCGCTCAGGGTCAGGGTCACTGTATTATTTTGTTTTCATCGTGCATGAGGTCATATCTGAGAAAAATGTCTAAAAGGTTCATAATTTATCCAAGTTTGTTTGCTTGTTAGATGTGCTTATGGTCCACCATCCTTTTTAAGGTATATAGCCTACGGTGAGACCTGTAGAGAGACAGATACAATGGAAGCCGGGTACCAGACCCTAGCTCTTTTACGAATAGACCCCTTGGTTCGTTTCTACGCACCCGGTGTATAGCACCGATACACGTGAGCCTAACTCTGAGTTTCTAACCAGTTCATCTCTAGATGGGTGGGAAACACTGAAAAGCTTTCCTGAAGTTTCAAGTGCCCTGGCCGGGATGCGAAAGTCCGAGATTCTAAGCAGAAATGTGGACTTTTTGTGATCCCTCTTTCCATAGCAACTATATATTTGTATGAGCAAAAACTACATTCTGTCATGAATAATTCGGTCGGATGATTTCAACAATGAAACGTTTGTGTGAACATTTTGATATATGCTATGATGTTTCGACGAACAATTACATCTGGGTTCCAAGTTAGAAGAACAGCGTTCTGTTATAAAATTCCTGCTGACACAGGGTGAAATGCTTTGCCATATTTCCAAAGACTGTGGTAAAGATTTGGAGATGTCTACACATAACTTCCTGCATTTTACAACTGTCTTTTTTTCAGTATACGACAAGCTTAGGTCTGGGAGTCCCTTTTAGGCAGATCCCCTCATCAGTCAGACATCGTATACGACTTTACCCCCAGCAAAGCTTTTGAAAAAAGTGCCCTCTTACGTGTGTTAGTGTTTGACCCCATTTGCCCACCAATCGAATCGCTCAGATTTTCAAATAGACGTCTTTCTTTTTTATTAAAACTATATGTAACTACTGAAATCACTTAATTCATTAAGAGTTCGCTCTTAATAGAAAGCACTTTAGCTCCGCCCACAATTCATGTCGGTGGCTATGCAAACACTAAGTCAGAGTTTATTAAGCCAAATTTTAACAATTAAGAAACCCTAAGGGAGCGAGCTACCTTAGGGTTTCTTAATTGTTAAAATTTGGCTTAATAAACACTAACTTATACAAAGAGGACACCTTTTACACGTTTGTATAAATAAGATTTACCGAGTAGCTTGTTATAACTGCATGCTCAGCACGTGCTTCGCCTCGGAAAAATTGGTTGCGCTTTTGTATAAAGTATACTTCTTACGGTTGTAATAAGACACTTTTACAACAAAACCGGTACTGTATCCTACTACATGTACTTATTTGTGATAAATTTGAAAATGATTAAAAATATATACTAAGTAAAAAAAAAATGTGTGCATGACTCTGTCTCGTGTAACATTAAAACCAGTTCACCAATGTTTGTCAATTTTTCAGGATAGTATAAGTACACTAAAACCATTCAGTTTCACTCAGTTGACGTCATGTTGACATGTCAATTGTCCTGACGCGGCGTCGTAAGTTGGAGCTTATTGAATTTTCACAATAATTTCTATTAAAGAAGTATCACTGTCGATTTTTATTTTACAATGTTTATATCATGCAATACATCTTCTGAAAGTAGAAATCAAGCTTTATTGCGTGTTACAGTTTTAAATCAAATCTAAATAAACCATTGTTCTGGATTCAAAGAGTTTTGTGGGCTAAAACAGTTCTTACATTAAGATAATCCACTGTAGAGATGTAACATAAAATTCCATACATACACAGTAAAACTGTCAAATAAACAACAAAAAACACGTCACGCGTTTATTAAATTTTCCGTGAAATGCACGTCTGGCATGAACTACCGACGTCATGTACGTTAAACAAAATCACGGCAACAGAAACATGTCAGATGCAGTTCAAATGTGAAACATGGATGTGTAGAGATTGAGGAAAAACGAGACTTGTGAACTTAAGCAAAACAAATATTTTCTCTGGACTTGTTATCTTTAAACCCACGTCTATAATATTTCATACAGAAAGTATTGTTTTTGTACTTATTCGGAATATGCATCTATTCGATAATTCCTTTCAATATCAAAAAAGTATTTACAATAGATCTGTGTCTAGTAAAAATGTCCCGCGCTGCGCGAAAAGAGTAAAATTGAAATAAACTTAAAATTCTGACTGGTTGTAATTTAAATGTAAGACTATTGTGTCGTTTTTGTGACAAGAATTGAAATATATCTTTTCTCAGGAATATAAAAATGTGTGTTTTTAAAAAATCACTCGATATATTACAGAGTTATTCAAAGTTTTCCGTGTCTAAGTAAAATGTCCCATAGCGCACGTGTGTTGACGTTAACGTTAATGTCGATATCAATACAACGCTTTTTTCATTTTTCAAAAATTCGTTTAAATGCCCTTTACTTTAGAAATAAATCACATAAATACGACTCATAATGTATATTTCGATAACATATTAATGAATATCGTATACCTATCATAAATTCTTTAATCCTGATTGGCCGGTAGCGATCACGTGCCAGTCCGCATATGGAACATGCGTCATTTCTGTGATATTTTAGTATATTTTAACTACACTCTTCGAGGTATACTATATAATAATTTTAGACGAATGTTTCGGTCAATATATAGTTTTGCGGACGTATACATAGAGTTATGATTATATATCATACTGCCATATATCATGTGACAATGTACATAAACAGGCTGTTGTTTTTTCCCCCTAAAACGTTAATACTGGACGATAGTTCAACGTTATCTTTGTAAATCTTTCATTGCAGCCATCATTTCAGAAATATCTAATAATATCAAATAAAAAGAAAAATAAAGTCATTCAAAAGGCGAAAACAGATCAAATTACACTTAGATTGTAATAGCTGTATTATGAACATGTTGAAATTATTAGCTCGGAAAACATTTAAGCGTGAATATAATCGATAATTAATCAAGAAAGACTAAATAATTTAAGTTTTGTTGTCATTACTAAAACCAGTAATAGAAAGATTATATCATATCGAGAACGAGCAAACTCTCACCTTATTTTCTAGCGTCAAATGTATAAACAGCGTTTTTTAACGTTACGCTTTTAAGCTCCAACTTATGACGTCCCGTCCCTATAATTTGACGTAAGCTCTGACGCAATATTTTGCACGTGAACATCGTGCTTCATGCACTATCAGTAAATGATGATATATATGCACTAGGTGACTATAACATACTCTTTAGTTTAGAAAATACATGCAAAAACATGAAATGAGTTGACTGTCTGGCTAAAATAGGATTTGCCCAATTAGTTACTCAATATACCAGATTAACAGAAAGCGCGTCATCATTAATTGACCATATATATATGCCACTTTTCCGGAATATGCTGTAAACGTCAGCGTTCTAGATATTGGAATTAGCGATCACAAACCCATTTGTAAGACGTACTAGTAAAATAAAAGTGAATAAACAAGTCATTCATAATGTTATTAAATACAGATGTTTTAAACGTTTCGATGAAGACAAATTTAAACGTGATTTATTATCAAATGGTATTGAAGGTATTGCATTAGTAGATGATCCTTAAATGGCACTGTTATTGTTCTACAGTATTTTCAATGCACTTATGAATAAACATGCACCAATAAAAACAAAGCGCGTTAGGCATGTAACTCAGCTTGACAGATCAAAGAGTCCATAAAACAACGAGATTATCATTTAAAAAATTAAAACTTCAATGAATATAAACATTGGAAAAATAAAACAAATATACTAATTAAAAACACCAAGAAAGACTTCTTCAATTAGGCTGTGCAAGAAAATAAGGAACCTTCGTATTTATGGAAACATGCCAAAATATTGATATCTGACAAACCAAAGTCTAACGTGCTACCGGATGAAATGATATTTAATGGAATTACTGTTAATGAAAAATCCTCGATCTTAAACCATTTAAATAGCCATTTTATTAACATAGCACTCCAAAATCAAAATTATTCAGGACCCAGCGAAGAATATATCAACAGTTTAAAATCATATTATGACAATTTACTAAAGAATAAAGAATTCAATGCAAATTACATAACCCCACTAGAAGTTAAAAATATATTAGACTTGCTTAACACAAAGAAGTTTACTGGTCTTGATGGCATTGGCCCAAGAATACTAAAAGCATGTAGTGATGTGTTGGCCATACCCATAGCATCAATTATAAACAATAGTATACGAACAGGTATTTTCTCAAACTAGCGCGTGTTATTCTATTGCATAAAAGTAGTTCTAAGGAGGCAGTATACGGTTTCAGGCTGTTAGTGACGAATTGGCCAAGGTTAAATTTACAAATAAGAGGTAAAATGCAGATCCATGTGCATGGTTGGTTTATAATATTAATACATGCTAGATCTATATATGCATTTTCATTGTCAAGTATTGAGATTTAGTGATTTGATGAAAGTGAAACCAGTGACATTGACCTTGCAGTAGTGACGTAATGGCTGCCAAGTACGAAAGCATGTCTGTCTATAATTAGCCGGGGATAGTTTCATTTTGACAGGGACCCTTGGAGATTTGAAATTTTGATAAAACGGTTTGGAATCTTTGTAGCACGGAGCTTGTTTTCTTGATTTACAGTGTTTTAAGAGTCGGAAACAGTGTAGCAGTTGGTTCCATTAGTGTAGAAGAATTTTCAGTGGTAGTGTAAACATTAGCAAAATGTGTTATTTTGTCGTCAGATTTCGCGATATTTGAAAACACAGAATGCTGAGCTGGTGGATGACGGTTTTGGTTTCGGACTGAAATTACTGGCATTTTTTATTGAGTCACACATGATCATGCTAAAAATGTACTACATTTGTTTCAGGTATGTGATTACAGTGTTTGGGTTGTGGTTTTGAAAGTTGCGGAGTCGAGTGTTGTGTGAAAAGCCAAGAAAACTGTAGTTTGCCTCCTAAGGAAGATGCTAATAATTATAGACCGATCTCGATTTTGCCAGCTATTTCAAAGGTCTCTATTAAGCATATAGCAAATGAATTACACCGATTCTTTCAATATACAAACCTTATACATAATACACAATCTGGTTTCAGAAAGAACCATTCTTGCCAGACCGCTCTTGTAAGGTTAATAGACCAGTGGTCAAGAGAAACTGATAGCGGCAAATGGTCGGCGTATTGTACCTCGATTTAAGAAAAGCATTTGATACAGTAAATCATGAACTGCCACTTTTCGGATTCCGCAATAATTTTGTTTTATATGTTATTTCTCCGACAGAAAACAAATTGTAATGGAGGGCGATATGTCTTCGAATCTTCAAAACAGTTATTCCCGGGGTACGACAAGGTTACAAATAAAATCCTGGGCATACATGTTGATAAAACACTTACTTTGGAACATCATATTAACAAGGTATATTCTAACCTAAATCGTAAATTGTTCACAATTTCGAAGAATAAAACCATTTCAAAATAAAGAAATGCGGGTATTGTTCTACAATAGCTATATTTTACCCATATTTGATTATGGATCTATCCTATGGTCTAAATCCAATATAAGCGTCTTAAACAAAATTATTAACACTCAGAAAAGATCAGCTAGAATGATCCTAGACAAGAAGTTCGATCACTCGTCAGCTCCTCTATTTCAAGAACTGAACTGGTTGCCGTTCTTAGAACAACATATGAGTGTTTTAGTTTACAAAGCTTTTCATAATTTAGCCCCTGTGTATTTATCAAACCTACTCGTTAATGATACATTATGCAACTGCAAATTATAATCTTCATTCCAAAAACAAAAACTATATTCCTCATATACTCGCCGCAGTTTACTTCCCCTCGGCTTAATAAGTGAGATTCGGAAGCAGACTATTTTTTCTAGGAATTTACGAACCTACACTATTTGGTCAGATACCCCTATTTTTTCCCATTGACTTACATTATAAATCTAGTCAAAAAGCGACCATGTATGAGTGTTGACCAGTGAACTATTTTTTTTGATCAGATTAGTCTCTCGGAAACCAAAAAATAATTTTTGTATGTGTGCATAACCAACCCAGTTTTGTTTTACAAATTTGCATGAGAGACCGTGAACCACCCCACTGAACCAGGTGAGATTTAGGGGTCTAAACCGCACTTGTACACCGTTTGGTTTGGAGGACTTGGGTCATCCGTGGCAGTTATATTCTGGTCATGCACAGCCAATAAAGCAAATGGTAGTCACATCAATTAAAGTCCAGATATTCATGTTTTTAATGTATACTAAATGTATTACTGGATATTTTTTTTTAAATAATTGGCTTTACTTTACTGTTTATAACATGTACATTTCATTCAGTTTATCAAGTCATACATATACAACAAACGTCTGTTTTATTTTTTACACCTAATATCAAGTGCCACAATGCTGAACGTTTTTTTTAATTATCATTAAGACGAAGGTAAATTTTGAAAAGTTAATTACAAGAGATTCAAGATTTGTAGGATGCATCCCCGCCAAAAAAATCTTCAACTTGTAGTATAATTTTGTTTTTAATTTTGTATCATAATGTCTTTTATATTAATTTAATTGGCCCGAAAACTTAACAGTAATACATGTAAATGCATTATCAATAGATAAGTACATGTGATAATATATCAGACCGCCCAAATCGTTTATACACATTTATATGATAAACATTCATTCATATATTTGCTTTATTTACCACAGAGTGTTCATTTGGCGAAATGGATAAGATGCTAAGTGGTCAGACTCTTAAAGCACTATTTAAAATGAACAAATGCCTTTACAAGTTTACAGATTTACAGCCGAAGCATATACTTGATGTATTTGACAAACTGATATGGCCTATAATGAACTATGCTTCAGAAGTTTGGGGGTTAAATAAAGGCATTCATGTTGAACGTACCCATCTTGCATTCTGCAAAGGTTATTTCAACCGGTCGCCGTTAATCGGCGTTTTTCCTTATTTTTCACACCTTAGGCCATAGTGGGTCATGTTGCATATCAAAATGTCGAGCTCGGCGTCCACTTTAAGATGGTACAAGAAAATTCCCGGATATGTCAACCGGTCGCCGTTAATCGGCGTGTTTCCTTATTTTTCACACCTTTGGCCGAAGTGGGTCATGTCGCATATCAAAATGTCGAGCTCGGCGCCCACTTTAAGATGGTGCAAGGAAATTCCCGGATATGTCAAGCGGTCGCCGTTAATTGGCGTGTTTCCTTTTTATTCACACCTTTGGCCGAAGTGGGTCATGTCGCATATCAAAATGTCAAGCTCGGCGCCCATTTTAAGATGGTGCAAGAAAATTCCCGGTTATGTCAACCGGTCGCCGTTAATCGGCGTGTTTCCTTATTTTTCACACCTTTGGTCGAAGTGGCTCATGTTGCATATCAAAATGTCAAGCTCGGTGCCCACTTTAAGATGGTGCAAGATAATTCCCGGATATGTCAACCGGTCGCCGTTAATCGGCGTGTTTCCTTATTTTTCACACCTTTGGTCGAAGTGGCTCATGTTGCATATCAAAATGTCAAGCTCGGCGCCCACTTTAAGATGGTACAAGAAAATTCCCGAATATGTCAACCGGTCGCCGTTAATCGGCGTTTTTCCTTTTTATTCACACCTTTGGCCGAAGTGGGTCATGTCGCACATCAAAATGTCAAGCTCGGCGCCCACTTTAAGATGGTGCAAGATAATTCCCGGATATGTCAACCGGTCGCCGTTAATCGGCGTGTTTCCTTATTTTTCACACCTTTGGTCGAAGTGGCTCATGTTGCATATCAAAATGGCAAGCTCGGCGCCCACTTTAAGATGGTACAAGAAAATTCCCGAATATGTCAACCGGTCGCCGTTAATCGGCGTTTTTCCTTTTTATTCACACCTTTGGCCGAAGTGGGTCATGTCGCACATCAAAATGTCAAGCTCGGCGCCCACTTTAAGATGGTGCAAGAAAATTCCCGGTTATGTCAACCGGTCGCCGTTAATCGGCGTTTTTCCTTATTTTTCACACCTTTGGCCGAAGTGGGTTATGTCAAGCTCGGCGCCCACTTTATGTTTCAGTTTTATTCAGCTAATCGGCAAATACAATTGCCTTTGGCCATCTAACATATAACACAGTGAATACAGCCAAGACATATGGTACATTTTTAAAGCACAAACATATATAACTGCGACAATGCAAATTCTCATACATATGAACATATACGTTTTTTTTTTCATGATATATAATATATATTTTATGGAACAGTTATAATACTGAGGGTATCGGAACGTACTGCAAAAGCTTCTTTCAAATATTTAGAGATTTTGTACAAAAGTTGTTTATTATGTGTCGACATTAAACTAACAAATTTATGCATATTTGGCCAAGACACCGGCCCAAGATATTTGCGACGAATGTCAGAATACAAAGTACAGCACATAAGAAAATGGTACTCAGATTCGGTCTTATTTTGACTGCAGCATTTACATAAACGATTTTCTCTATCTATATTGTTATATCGACCTAATTCTATCTCAAGAGAATGTGAACTAAGCCTAAAACGTGTAAGATATTTCCGTAATGTGTCATTTTTTAAAACATCTAGATATTTTTCATAGCAGAATTCGGTTTTATATTTCACATAATAGTCAAGTTTAGTTTTACCATTAACAGAATCATACCATCTCTGTATATATTGATCTCGTATGCGTCTTTTAAGACTTGGATAATAATTAACATTCACATCAAAGTTAGTTAGAAGAAATGAATATCCTAAATTATCTATCAGCGAGTTCATGCAAAAGCCCCAACTCTTTCTGTCCATGTTGTTACATTGTTCCATGTAAGTAGAATGAATGGATGTACCTACATTCTTTTTAACTTTAAGCCAAAACTTAATTGCTCTTTCCTTACATATAACAGACAGGGGAAATCTTCCCAGTTCACCATAAACTGCTTCATTTGGTGTTTTTGTACCCCTAATATGTGCTTACAAAACCGTATGTGTAATTTATCGACTTCCTTAAAGTTAAACGCCCCCCAAATTTCTGACCCATATAGTAAAATTGGTACAACCATACAGTCAAAAAGGTATAATTTTGTCTTTACGTCTAGAGGAACTCTGTCAAACAATGACAACAGGTTATAATACGCTTTTAAAGCTTGGTCCGACAATGTTGTAACGGCTTTCGCCATGTTACCAGTATACGTGAACTTTACACCTAAGTATGTGAAGCTGTTTATGATGGTGCAAGAAAATTTCCGGATATGTCAATCGGTCGCCGTTAATCGACGTGTTTCCTTATTTTTCACACCTTTGGTCGAAGTGGCTCATTTTGCATATCAAAATGTCAAGCTCGGCGCCCACTTTAAGATGGTGCAAGAAAATTCCCGGATATGTCAACCGGTCGCCGTTAATTTTTTCCTTTTTATTCACACCTTTGGCCGAAGTGGGTCATATCGCATATCAAAATGTAGAGCTCGGCCCCCATTTTAAGATGGTGCAAGAAAATTCCCAGATATGTCAATACACGTAGAACTCTGATTCAGTATCACTCCACCACCAAATTTGGCAATTGTTTTGTTAGGGTGTTTCCCGTTGGTCCATAGAAAATTAGTGCATGTCTACAATGTTGATAACGTCGCTATAATTGGATAGTTGTGTCTTTTCATACAATGACGTCCAATAAATGACGTTGCATACAACGCATATGTCGTACTAATTAGAGTTTATCTTCTGTTTTATGCTTAAACGTCATTTAAAATTAAGAGCATTAGTAATGGTTATAATAAAAGGGTCATTATCATTGAAATGTGATCCAAAATGCCGGATCATAATCGTGTTCCGCACTCGTATGATCCGGTACACGACTCGAGTAATTCTGGATCACATTACTATGTCAAAAACCCTGTTGTACAGGAATATCACATTACTATATCAGTAATCCTGTTGTACAGGGATATCACAATACTATGTCAGTTACCTTATTGTACAGGAATATCACATTACTATGTCAGTAACCCTGTTGTACAGGGATATCACATTACTATGTCAGTAACCCTGTTGTACGGGGATATCACATTACTATGTCAGTAACCCTGTTGTACAGGGATATCACATTACTATGTCAGTAACCCTGTTGTACAGGGATATCACATTACTATGTCAGTAACCCTGTTGTACAGGGATATCACATTACTATGTCAGTAACCCTGCTGTACAGGGATATCACATTACTATGTCAATAACCCTGTTGTACAGGGATATCACAATATTATGTCTGTAATCCTATTGCACAGGAGATAAATCACATAATTTAATAAATGTTCACGGGTACACCCCCATTCCGTGCTTTGTACAAGGATATCACATTACTATACCGTAGCTCAATAACCTCTATTGTACAGGGAAATAAATCAATAAACATTTATTATGTCTGTAATCCTATTGCACAGGGATATCACATTACTATGTCAGTAACCCTGTTGCACAAGGATATCACATTACTATGTCAGTAACACTATTGCACAGGGAATAATGTTCTTGCACCATCTTACTATGTCAATAACCCTATTGGACAGGGGATGTTTCATGTTTAATTCTCATTTAACCGTTCGAATTTATTCATTGTAAAATATACATATACATGTATAAACAGTTTCATTTTTATCGTACATCTATATATTTTTTTTATACAATCTTAAGTAGTTGAAAAGTCCCGTTACAGTTATAGTTATTTTTCGCATTTTTTCATTAATTTGTGCGTCAACATATTTGACATTTCCTTGAAAAACTGGTGCTTTATTTCTTTTGAGACACTTGTGTAATCAAAGTATGAATGGATTGGCTGTTTTAAGAGCAAAGTGTTGTGAAGGTATTGCGCTAAATATGTTTATTATTTTGGATTAACGTTTCATATTACGTTGGAAGTATTGTACATAGTAGATAATATTAAACTATAAGCCAATTATGTTTTATTATGCCATAAACAACGCAGGAAACGATATGCATTTATTCACATTTGTAATCTCTTGAGCAACGCCTTCGTTGCAATTGTCAAAATGTCGGAACATTTTTTATACGCCCTGTTATGGCGCTAGTTCGTCCGTCCGTTAGCAATTTCTGTACCGAGGAATATCTACCACATCGGTGCAGTGATTTTAATCAGTCTTAGTGGAAATGTTAATTACTGTACAGAGTTGACGCTCCTTGTTTCAGTTGAATTCCTTCAGAAAGACGAGTTACGGCCTTTTGAAAACTAATTAAAATTGCCCAATTTATGTCCGGAGCCATATCTACCAGATTGGTAATGCAATTTCAATCAAACTTTGTGGAATTGTTTATTACTATATAGAGCTGATGTCCACAAGCCCTAAAACAGTTGCACTACCACCCCCCACCCCCCCCCCGCCCCAAGAAAAAAAGAGATAAGGAAAGAAAAAATGCCAACCCCATATATTTTGTATAGTTTTATGAACATCCGCTTATTTTATTTTTCCAAAGGTTCATATCATATTGTTGCGCTTTTGGTCCATTTGTCTGTCCCATCCATGTGTTTGTTTATCCACATATGACTGCTGTCCCAGCTCTTGATTTTACTATCCAGGAGGAACAAAAAAAAAGGATTTTCTATTTAACTACAAATGCATTCAACTAACAATTAAACGAACACAGATGAATTAAATGTAGCTTTTGTGATTACTTGATAAACTATATAATACATTGTATTTACTTACAGTGTCATGTGCTAGATTTATGTACTATAAAGTTTTATATCACATGTATGACGATTTTTACATGGTCTACATCTACGCGCTGATATATGGAGAAATTTGTCGGGAAAAGTACTGTAAGAACATGCATGGTTATTGTTGGAGGAATTTTAGTGTATCTCTGCTTCGGAATATTCTATGTGTTTGGTAAATACAAATGTATTATAATTTAATTATTTCTTTGCTTGTATAGAGGACCATCATCAGCAGCAGGGCTCGAACCCATATATAACCCTCAGTCAGTGAGAGCTCGACCACGAAGGCGGGTTTTATCCTGTGGCTGCTTGACACAGAATTGGCTATACATGTAAACTATGATTTTCATTCGCTGATATGCACACAGACACTTGATTTACAAACTAAACAATGCAACCATCCACTGTATTCTTATGCAACTGCATGATTGATATACGGAATTCAATATAATAAAGAGACTAAGAATGTGCCAAATTCAGGAAAACATTAAAAAAAATCAAATTTAATTGAATCTTTCTGTTTCAATGATATACTAACAGCACAACAAACTCCGTATATAACGACTCCGGATATAGTGAAATTCCCGATATAAGGAACAAATTTACTGGGCCATTTTAGTCCACCTTCGTAATATGAAAATAAAATATAACGAACTTCGGATATAAGGAACAAATTTAAATGGTCCCACATATTTCGTTTTATACGGAGTGAATAGTCAAATATCTTCCAAATTTTACGTATCATTTATTGTGTTCATGTATAAATGTACAATCTTACATGAGATATTTATGTACAGTCTACATCTACACTTGGAGGCTTTTCTAAGTTTCTTGAAAATGGTTCAAAGTATTGATTTGAAATTATGCATGCAGTTATTTGGCCATGTAAGACGTGCAAACATGACAATATTATTCAACCGTGACGGTTCAGTAGCTTTGCACCTTAGCTATGCACAATTTTTTCACTTTGCACGTGGAAATACACACTGCTATTCTATTTCAATCATATGCATTCTATCCTTTTCGGATAAATCTCGCAAATCATAATTATTGGTGCTGCAGGCTTTGGAGTACCGTGATAGAGGATACGTACGGTTCTTTCTGAATTATAACCATTTCAATAAATTCTACAGATAAATATTGTTTACATACAAAACATTTACATACAGAAATGCAAATGGTTCATTTAAATACACTTTCTACACCATGTGTTTCGAACGTTAAACTGCAATTACGTTTTGTGACTTATTTCTACAGTGATGTTTTATTCTGTTTTTTTTTGATACGTTACATAAAATGTAAATAAATTTCGATGGAGTGAGTATGATGCCATTAATTATTATTCTCTGAAATTTCAACGAAATCCATATACAAATAAGCAAAAAAATGCATTTGAACGGATGTTGCGTTAGAAAAGCCTCCAAGTGTATATGCTAAAGCAGTTTTGTTTTTTCAATTTAACAGGAAATATAAGTCCATACATGATATCATATCTTCGCAACAGAACTAACGAGAACTCGCTGAGAAATGTAGACAATCTATGGATAAACAATGCGGCCCAAATAGTAACACCATTCGCAGTAACGGCAGGCGGCATGATCGACAGACATCTTGGAGTTAGAATCGCAACTCTGATTGGTTGTGTCCTTTACAGGTAATTGTGTTTCTAGGCACATGTTTGACATGAAACGATTGAAACAATTTACATATCCTGTTTGTGTTGAGCATACTTTTCGTCCGTCATGTAAAGCCAAGTATATTTGTATTTCTTGTTCATACGTACCATAGGTATGCGGCGTTTCTATGGTAACTGATGTTTGCCTTTTTTGTGTATTTCAGCTCCGGTATTGGACTGACGTTTTTCACTATAAAGAAGTCACTTGTGTTCGTGGCACTTTCCTATGGAACTCTTACAAACTTTGGTTCATTTATTGCGTTCGGTCCACCAGCACAGACTGTTGTCAAGGTAACACACTTCTCATGAAAGAATTTAATTACATCGTGCATAAAGTTGCCATTATCTTGCTAGGGCTAAACTGCCTATTTCTATGCCATAACGTTTAGTGTTAAATGCAGATATATAGAGCACGTTTACAACAAAAAAACGTGTTTGCTACGTACAAAGGTGTAGACATGCAATACACTGTTTGTTTCCAGGGGTCCACGCCTGTTTCAACCTGATTTCAGTTATTTTTATAGGCGGACACTTTGCTTAAGAATCCTTTCTATTAGGAACCAGTACTAGGACCCTACATATCCAATGTAAGAAACTGCCAACTTTCTCACATAAAGAGACATGGTAGGCACATGGCAGGCCTCGAAACCATGATCCTAATTCGATGAGAGGTTACAGTGATTTCTAGTCACCGACTCTATCCCATAACCACTCGACTACGGAGGTGGTTATGTAATTTACATTGATGACTTGTATGTAATACCGTCTAACACATGATACATTAATTGTGCTAATTTTAGGCTTGTGAATCACTTTTAAATTAATATTAAAAAGTCTTTTTTTTGAAGTTACCAAGTTCTACGCAGTTTTTCGCGTTATTACGACTTTACATTTTTCTCTCTCTCTCAGATGGTCCTAATAGGCTTTCGTACCAAGCTTAAATGCTACACTAGGCATATGATTCTGTCTTCTTCAAGCCGTATACAATCTACCTTTAGGCCCCATATTAGTATAAAATTTAAATATATGCTAAGGGCTTGCTTGACTACAGAACATGAATCCATATAATTCCTGTAATTTCCTGTGGTATTTTTTAGCTAAATTTTAATTCTCAATTCTAAGTGGTTGCCAAGAAGACCTACTTTTGCAGTGGGCTTGATAATGTGCGGCTCGGGAGCTGGGGCTCTGATTCTTAACCTAGTTGTTACCGCTTACATCAATCCAAAAAATCTCTCACCTGATCTGAAAACGCCGGATGGAGAAAAGTAAGCGAACACTACTATTATTCATACACAAAACGAAGATTGAGTTGTTCAAAACTCTTTGTAATAAATTAAGAAAAATATTGTGTTTAAAATTTTAAGGCTTTTAAGAAACTCAATAGACATGAAATGTATTATTTGGGGTCGGAATCAATGTTTGGTGTAAGGCCCATCTTCTGATACTTTCTGTAAAACAGTTCAGTTTGGGAGAGGGGTTGATTAAACAGATGCATTACTCGTGCACATGTTGGGTAACAATTGCTGCTTTGTTAACTTGCATTATTTGGTTACTAATATATAATACCTTAATCCTGAAATATAGTTTTAGATACGCCTGCATACGAGAATATTATTTGGCGCTGTCTCAGTTCCTATATAGCACTATCTACCTATCAGTTAAACAGTAAATTTTTATCATGAAAAGAAGTTTTGGTTCAAGTTCTTCAGTGGTGAGCAAATCTCAAAGCCTTTAACGAGAGATATAAGCCAAAACACTCTCATTCCATGCATTCTTTGTTAAAATTATACTGATCAAGTTTCATATGTAGGTCTCAGTTTGTAGTCAATACCTAATATAAAATCTTTGCTAAGAAATGAGACTTTTCACACATACACCCTGTTCTATAAGGCACATCTACACAGTAAACATTGTAAACTGTCATGTTGTACACCATCTACCAAGGCTCACTGTTTAGATGGGTCATTAAGAGAACATACCGTCACCAGTGAGCCATATCTGTTGCCATTTTCACAGTTTTAACGCAATGTTGGGAGGGCTATGTTGCGTTTGATAGAAATTTTGGATTATTAGGTTTTATTTTTTTGTTAAAACATTCAACTTTTCAGTAGAAAAGGACAGTACACATGTACTACCTAAGTAGATAGATGAGTTTCATTAACTGTTATAGTGCTCATCGCCATTGTGATATGATTGTATACTTTCATAGGTACTTTACAGACAAAGATGTTTTAGACAGAATACCTACAGTGTTCCTATTACTAGCTGGTACCTTCATCTGTCTACAGTTTATTGGAATAATTCTCCTTTCACCGCCACCTGATGGCAATAAAGTAAGGATTTGTATTATCATCAGATTATCGCTGTTGCTAAAACAGTTTTGAGGAGATTTCATACACTACTGCATGGTCAAAATACTTTTCTTACGCCTATCAAAGATTAGTATTCTTGAAATTTCATATGTAAAAAGTAACATGTCCAGAGAAAGCCGGTGCTTTATACATGACCGACCGTGATTTAAATACATGTACATGTGTAATTTTATTACGGAAACTGAGCCCAGGATCCGAACCTGTACCATACGGCGCCGTCGTCTGGCCATCTCCGGTTGTTTTGAGCGGTTCTCTCAGCGTAAGTTATGTGTGTTGCCAATATCTACGAAAGCGGAACAAAGCCAAAGTCTCGTCTTTTGAAGACAGCTATAGACTTCTATGAACCGTATGCGTCTAACAAAGCGACTGCACAAAATGTTAAGGGACTTTGGCGATGTAGACACACCTCATGGCGGATAAAAGAAAATATAAAACGTTTCTGTACTGTAGGCGGACAAGGACAATAGTTAAGGCATATAGAATGCATTTACATATTTTGAAATAGTCTTTGTTTCTCAAAGTATACAGAAACTATTTGTTACAGTTGGCAAATGATGAGGATGAGGATGAGGATGATGATGATGATGATGATGATGGTAAGGATGATAAAGATGATGAAGAAGAAAAGGATTTATTAAATATTCAACAAAAGAAGGAACAGTAAGGTGACATTTGTATTACTCAGAAAAATGAATTAAACGCACGAAAATAGTGCTATGGTCGCACACGTGCCCTACTGTTACATATGTGTCATAGTGTTGTCTGTGTATAGCATACTAACAAGGTTTAAAATAAACTAAATATCTGAAAGTACTATATGCACTGTCTATATTTTTCATTAACCATTGCAAAATTATGCGAAATGAAAACATATTTATTATAATAAAGACATGATTTGAATGAAGCGAACTTGCATTTCGTAAAAATAATATCTCAACAAGTACGTGATATTCGAAGTAAACGTATTCGTTTCTGCTTAATTTTCTAGATCCAAAGAAAATGCTCCACTTAAACCTATGTTGCTGACAATGTTGACGGACAAAAATGCTTACATCTGGTTATTTATATTCTTTCTTTTATACGGAGGAATGACTTTCGTGAATGGTTTGTACAAGGTACGGACCAGCCGCGACTCCAGTCAAGTTATATCTTTTTACAAAGTCGGGTTCCATAACAATAATCAGAAGGTCTGTTCTTGGGCTTATGTATCTTTACATTAAACCGGACTTAGAAAATAAATGTAACTTGACTTTACTTCATATTACTTGAGCATGTTTTCGTATTGAGCATGCGATTGTACTGAAGAAACTTCTATAAGCACGAAGCCAACCTGTGCTTTATTTGATACTGTTATCATTTTCATTGTAAGGCCAGAATGACCTCTCACTATTTCTTTACGATCTTTCCCAAACATATTAATAGAAACGCATAGCGAGATAGGCGAAGATTACCGAAGATTTTCCGCCGAAAACGGATCTGAGTAATGTTATCAAATGCCAACATCGTTTAGGAAGTACACGTAACATACCTAACATATTGCTCTTGACAACACCGAATTTATGTCTGTGCTTTAGGCAATTTAGATGCTATAAAGAAAACACTGATTTATTTATTTGGTAAAGACTACAACTTTGAAAACCATTGAATTTTAAACCCAAATGATTTAATATCACTAATACAACCTATTTGATGTTCATCAGCAAGAAATGCTTTTCAGGCATACGGTCAAACGTTCATTGCTGACGACCATTTTATCGCCGTGATTGGGTCTTTGTCCGCCGTATTCAACAGTGTATTTCGTCCAATCTGGGGAATTATTATGGACAAATATGGATTCCAAGTAAGACAAACACTAAATCTCGAAGTAGGTAAACAAAGCTGCTCTTGTTGATTGCACTGATAAGAAAAAGTTCGAATTATTGAACTTAAGGTCTTGTGCTACTCATAAACGGCATTGGCATTTCTTTCAATTTCATGACGACATTTGTTATTGCTTCAAAGCTGCTCGCTCTCAGATTTTGGTAAAAAAATTAAGTTCTTCAAACTGTATGAAAATAACATATTTTAGAACATATAGTCATATAAAAGGTTCCAGTACAAATTCCTGTAATTTAAAATAATACGTGACCAAATAATAAAGCGTTACAAACGTTTCCAATCTAAACAAATAGTGTAGCGATGCCGTAAAACCTTCATTTTAATAGATTTTTGCAAATTCCTACCTAGATCTTTACTTCTATTAATGATTGTAGTAGCCATTAGTTTAATATTTATTCCCCCTTCGAAGAAGAGGGGTATATTGATTTGCAGTTGTCGGTCGGTATGTCTGTCTGTCCGTCGTCCGTCTGTCTACTAACTGGTTTTCGGATGATAACTGAAGAACGCTTCGGCCTAGGATCCTGAAACTTGATGTGGAGGTTGGTCATGATCAGCAGAGGACCCCTATTGTTTGAGGTCAGTTTGTCAAAGGTCAAGGTCATAGTGACTCGGAATAGTAAAACGGTTTCCGGATGATAACTTGAAAAAGTTTGGATTTAGTACCTTCAAACTTGATGTGGAGGTTTATCATGACCAGCAGATGACCCGTATTGATGTTGAGGTCAGTAGGTCAAACTTCAAGGTCACGGTGGCTCGTAATTGTAAAACAGTTTCCGAACGATAACTCGAGAACGCTTGGGCTTAACATCTTGAAACTTTATATAGAGGTTGGTCATAACCGGTAGAGGACCCCTAATGGTTTTGAGATTAGAAGGTCAAAGGTCAAGGTCACTGACCCGTAATTGTATAATGGTTTCCGCTCAATAACTTTAGTTAGGAGTAACCAATTGCAATGAAATTTGGTTTGTAGGTAGTTTGCGGGGAGGAGTTTCGGTATTTGGGTCATTAAGTCGGTCACTGTTACAAAAAATAGAAAAAATGGTTTCCGCTTAATAACATGAGTTAGGAGTGACCAATTGCAATGAAACTTGGTGTGTAGGTAGCTTGCATAGGGAGGAAGATATTTAAGTATTTTTTCTTTTAAATAGTTATATTGTTTTAATCAATAATTTTTTTTCAAGGGGTTGGAGGGGGGCGTTTTAAATTGTTTTCAGCCAAAAAATAATTTAAGGGGTGAAGGTCAATGTCACTGTTACTAAAAATATATTTTTTCGATTTTTTTAAATTTAAAATTGTTTTATGGAAAAAGAACTTTTTTTAGTTCAAAGTCACTACTAAATATTTCTTTTTCAATTTTATTTTTAGTTTTAAATTGTTTTCAGCACAAAAAAAACTTTTTTTGGAGGTCAAGGTCACTTCGTAATATTTTTTTCAAATGTTTTATTTGATTTTTTTTATTTTTTTTTTTATTCTACAATTTCTACAGATGCCGTTTTAACGAATTTCACACTGACTTTTACTTAAAAAACGGTTCCTTTCATAGTGCAACTTTTGCATCAAGGAGGGGGGGATTACATGTTTTACGAATAGCTCTTGTTATGTATTAAAGTATGTCATTTTTGAAAAAAAATTCAACGGCAACTGAGATCAAGCAGCTTTAAAAGTATGTCCTGTTAAAAATTACGACCAACTTACAAGAGTATGCTTCATAACATAATCAAGGTTTTAGCTATATCTAATCAAGTAACAAAACTTTTTCTGTCATTAACGGAAGTGCTGAATAGCTACGATGTTAGCTAAGTTACCTGGTAATTTCCCTAACTGGGACAAATCGTGCAAAACATTGAAGTGTATGTTAATATAATCATGTTATTCTAATCTCATCCATAGGTAACCGTGAAACTCGCATCTGCAGGTTTTGTATGTCTCAGCGGTACAATAATACTGACAGAGTCTTTAGGGAAGGTGGCCTTCCTACTGTGGATATGTGGTCTGTACGCAACGTCCTGCTGTAAGTATGAATGGGTTATGCTCTGCCAACACCAACAAGTTGACCTTCTGCAATTAATGCCAATTAAACAGCTCAGCAAATATCTTTACAAAAAGAAAAATCAGTATAAACAAGAGATTTGATACTGCTGAATGTTTGTAAGAAAGAAATGGGAACTACATCTAACTTGGGTTTCAAACATAAAAGGTAGGTTTTATAAAGCGCGATTCACATCATGAGAGAAGTTTTAAGACAGGATATGCATTAAATTTTGAACCTTTAATTTCTAATCTATATTTTCGAAACTCGTACTACACATGCACGTCTACGTATTGACAACTGTCACTCAAGATTCACTAGTATTTAATATGACTGTTCATCCGAGGGGTTTTATACATTGGAGTCGGCACATACTTTAATTTTTAGTTTCTTTCTATACAACAGTTTATATACAAATTAAGTACTAGTAATATAGATTTGAAAGTGTAAGGGACGCCTGCATTATTGCAATTTCATTTAGCCCAATTTACCTATGGTGTTAAATGCGCGGGAAAACTGTATTAGATTAAGGTCTTGTAATATGTTTTACGTAATTGATATTTGCAATATCTCAGTACATTTGAATACAAATAATGGCATTTAGTTGTAATATAATCAGCGCGAGTATTTTCAAGTGTACAGTGTGATTAAAGTATTTTCGTTTTATTCTAGGCATTATGTCATTAGGTCCCATAACTCTAGCGAAACTATATGGAGTGGATTACATGGCCATTAGCATGGGTTTCACATACATTGGCATGGTAGGTGGGTGTTTCAGTAAATAAAAAAATTAAGAGAAAGTACAGTCACACTGTTTGCAAGTAAGTACTAACCACTGCTGGTAGTTTGTATGGAGGAGTAATCTTTGCAAACTGGAATGGGTATATGATCCAAGAACTTAAATTCCACATTCCTTTCTAAGTATATAGATGCATAACAAACCATTTTGATGGTTAAGTCTACATATGACATCAACGCTTTCAAATGTAGACAAATAAGTACTTACCGCTGCTTGTAGTTTATATGGAGAAGTAATCTTTGCAACCTAGAATGAGGAACTTAAATTCCACATGCCTTTCTAAGTACATTGTGTATATTCCTTTGTAGACAGCGGCTGCCATTACTGCAGGTTTTATTGGTTTGAATCTTCAGAGTGTTCTGGGCTGGCATGGCATTTTTCTGCTGGCTGCATCTATGGGTACAGTAGGTAGGAGTTGTTTTAGGCTATAAGGAAAATAAGCAAAACACTTAAGATATGCAATGTGAAGTAAACACATCATATAGGATATTGCACATTTTGTGAAGTGATTGCGATTTAACCTATGCAAAAGTGGCCATATCTTTATGAGCCCTCATATTGTCAAGCTACAGTTTTTCTAGGGCCAAATTGAATGTATTCAGCAACATTTTGAATACTGTGTCCCGCGCTCGAAATTTTAAACCAATCAGCCAGTACATTACATATCGAGGTGCCAACGCGAAACTAACCTATCTGCTTCTGTTTTCTATTTAAAGATAGAATAGTTTCGCGTTGACACCTCGATATGTAATAACAAGACTATAATTATAGTCTGGCCAACTCCCTTAAAAAGTTCCTGAAATGTTTTATGGCTAACGGACGGACTCCACTTTATAAATAACTTGAAAACAGAAGAAAAAAAAACACCTGTTTTAGTCGAACGTCTGTTGACACATGTTTCCATTTATCTGCTCACCTGAATCGAGATAGGGTTATTGTTGATACAAGACTAAATAAAGCTTGTGTGCATAGTAGTATTTATCAGTTGACTCATTTTAATACCAAGCCTTATCAAGAAAGAACGTTTTTATTGCTGATATTGGCATACATGTATATAATTTTAAGTTTATTTATATCTTTTACAAGTTTAAAAATTATGGTATTAAACACATACATTTGTACTTTTGCCCATTTTATGCCCCCGAAGGATGGCATATTAAAATCGCTTCGACTGTCTGTCCGTCTGTCTGTCCGTCCGTCCGCCCTTTTTTCGTGTCCCGGCTGTAACTTTGTCATGCATTGAAGGATTTTAAAATAACTTGGCACAAACATATTATAGCACATCAAGACGACGAGTAGCGTGCAATACCCATGTCCCTACCTCAAAGGTCAAGGTCACACTTAGAGTTTGAAAGTAATAGAATCCTGTATATATGCGCACATTCGTGTCCGGACTGTAACCTTGTCATGCATTGAAGGATTTTAAAGTAATTTGGCACAACTGTTTGGCACATCAAGACATCGTGAAAAGTGCAAGACCCACGTCCCTACCACAAAGTTCAAGGTCACTCTTAGTGTTTATAAGTAATGGAATCCTGTATATATATATATACATACATTCGTGTCCGGACAGTAACTTTGTCATGCATTGAAGGATTTTAACATAGTTTTAATATTCAGCACATTAAAACGACGTGTCGCGTGCAAGACCCACGCCCATCAAATGTCAAAGTTTATACTAAAAGTTTGAAAGTAATAGAATCCTGTATATATGCACACATTCGTGTACGGACTGTAACTTTGTCATGTATTGATTGAATATAAAATGACTTGGCACAAATGTTTAGCACACCAAGACGATGTGTCGCGTGCAAGACCCACGTCCCTACCTCAAAGGTCAAGGTCACACTTAGACTTTAAAGGTAATGGAATACTGTATACATGGTAACTCTGTCATGCATGGAAAGATTTTAGAATTGCATGGCACACTTGTTGAGCACATGGAGAGGACACAGACTGTGAGACACCTCTTTCGGGGGCATTCGTCACTTATGAGGGACAGCTCTTGTTTTAAATCTTAAATTTTCTTTTCAGCATTTTTCGTCACATTTTTCTTTGACGGAAAGGACACTAAAGGAAACTTGATATAAAATTCAAACAAGTCTTTTCTTCCAACACACGATTCGAGTTGAGATTGATGTTCAACAACTGTTTTATAAATAAAATATCGTTACAGTTCACATGAACTGATGAAGAAGCGAGTTGTTAGACAGTGTGTAGCGCCGTTGCCGCTGCATCGACCATGTGAGTTCCTGATACAACCCGTTTCTCCACCAAAGTTAACGGATATATCAGAGGAGCACGGCGTATTCAGCAAGTGTATACGGCAATGAATATATGAGTTTGTAGTTACGATGAAACGTAGTTTTGTTTTCTAGTACTCAGTGAAATAGCTAGACTTACAAAGTCTGTCTTCTTGAAAACGTCTGTGCCCTTATACATAAGGCTAATTTGAATACATATATATCTTTATCAAAATAAAATGTAAGAGGCCTGATGAAAATTCTATGAAATGCTATTAAAGAATATAAGTCTGTAATATAATTCTGTTAACATTAAAAACGCTACAAGTATTAGTACACTTCAATAATTATAAAGTAGATCTATATTTTGCCTAGTGATGATATTTGCTGAATGCATACACTTGATTGCGAACATTTCACGCAGGAAGTATTACAAACATATTGTGTCTGTCGTCAGTACTATTGTTCATTGAGATTATGCATTTAGATCTATGTTTTTCTTCTCAGTTTTTCAGTTTTGTAAAAAGTATCATTTTGTATGCTTGTGTAAATGAATGTCATTCTAATTATTGAAGGCATCATTGAAAATAAGATTGTCGTCATGTCATATTTGTACTGATGTATATCTAATACGATAGATTCATGAAATAAATTGTTTATTATAATTATGCAGTTATTTACATTGATAACTTGAAAGTTGGATACCATGAGATGTAGGTGAAATAATGTTATCAAACATTGTGATTACATGGTAAAAACTTCACACCTTATTAAGAAAAAGATAACCAAAAACTGATACAGTATGTACATTGTTCAGATACACAAGATTTTATGTTATTTTTTTTTTAAATACATGTAATATAGTGTGTACATGTCCGTAAATGTCGACATTTTGTGGAAAGAGTACCGTAAAACTTTGCATGGTTGTTGGTGCAGGAATACTGATTAACTTCTAGATCTACTCTGGAATATTTTTTTTTTGTATTTGGTAAAGTCTGTTTCTTTTCTGATTATTAGCTGGACGTTTGCATGTTTACTAGACTACATGGGCATCTAGATACAGTCGCTTTGGCATGCTCTATATAGAGTTGTTTCCCCTTTGTAATCCACACACACACGTGCATACCATTATCGTGTGCGTAGCAGGATGTAGATTGTCACGTAGATCTAGATCTATATAGGAAAAAGAAGAGTTTCTATTATAAACAAGGTCATCGTATATATGATTGTCAATTTTATATTCTAACACGACCAGCGAATAACCTGCATCATGTAGAACAAAATCTATTTGGGTTATCCGCAATCAACCGACCTTGAACGACGCTGCACGCGCATCGTGTTTCGGCTGTTTAATTTACCCGACGTATATGTGTAGGATTCACCTGTTACTTTTATTTACACTGTCCGGATGACTTTGGGAACAGGTGGGGGGATCTGAGGTTGGATGACACACGTAAACCGGTTTAAGCTCAGTGGTGTTTGTAATGTTAACGATACCACTGTTTTCCATATTTATTGTTCGTTGTTGTCCTCTTGTGTTTGCTTTTTATCTAGTGACGTCATGTAATCAAGTGAATCTGTGACGTCATGGTTATCAAAACAAAGTAATATCAAACTGGGAATGCCATATACCAAAACGCAGCCTCCCCAAAAACGAGCCCCATGGCATTCCCTGATTTGCACATTACCAATTTATTTTCTTACTACACAGCACTCTTACAAATGCATCTGTACAGACTTGGGCAAACGGGCCACCATACACTAGACATACGTAAAGCAAACTTGGTAGGACAATACGAACAATTAATTTACCATATTGGGGTACTGCTTTGTTGTTATGGTTTTGTTACAAAGACGCATTGGGAATCATTAAACCGGTTTAGGCGCATTATCCATACCCGTTACTAATATTTTTCGTAACTTGAACTCGAACCATTTCTATATAAATGAAATTCCTGTTACATTTACTCGAAAATTATTAAAGTTTTTTTCTTTCTTATGAAACTAGTTTACGTTGATGAAAATTCTGAAACACCGCGTACAGTATATTTTTCATGAATGAAAGTCACATTGAAGTGTTCGCGGGAGGAAACTTTCAGTAAAAGTTTGAAAGCTTCATTTTTCTGTGATATGTAGTCGCATGAATGATACAAAATGTTAATAACTCATATGGTGAATTGTTTCGGACAGGGTCTAGCAAGTGATTCCTTGCAACATGCAGGGTTTTTAGTTGGAATGTTTTATCGGTGACCGTCTATGAACGATCATCCTCTGCAAAGAAATAGTCCTTTTCCTTTGTTACTGAAGTGATATATTTCAGTCTCTCGTTCAAAATTATTGGTAAATAAAGGAGAGTGACAGATACCCGGAAACCTCTTGGCAGACCACTTAGGCAGTCAGTAGTGTTCGCTATCGTCAACAATTTGTAAAGACCGTCCATTCAAACGGCTGTTTATCCATCATATAAATATCATACGCGTACCTGAATGATCTCAGTAACGGTATAAAAAGTACAAACATCTGTGATCATTCTATGATAAATTTTTGAAAACGTAAGAAAACATGAAAAAGTAGTGCTTGATTTATTGAGTTTACTCCATGTTTTGTTTTCCGCCAAAACCTACGGGATTTCATGCAAGCATTCTCAAAACTGTTGAAGCATAGAAAGGCTGATACCTTTTATAGTACATATTTTGTGTCTATGTTAATTGCTCATTTACATGGACTGTATAAATTTTAGACGTGTTAAAAGCTTACTCAAATGTCTAAAACTGCCGGTGGAGACAGGCTCATAGGTTGACTGGCGTCCAATAAAGGCAATGCCTTTTGTCATACACGACTATTTTTTGTCTTCACTGGTTCTTGTATTCAACAGGTTGATATTTTGCAAGCTTTAAAATGTTCGAGTATTCAAACTTTAAGAAAGTTTACAATTCAATCGTAGCATGGAGGCTGATGATTCATTTGAGTTATTTGATATTTTCAGCGAATGAATGCCCACTATTTTTTTGAGATGTATTGAAACAAGGAAACATATAAACACGGTCTCATCTGATTGGATGGTTGAACTGCAGTCCTCATCTCATAATGAGAGGGGGTTTTGACATATTCTAAGAGTGCACTTAAATAACTATCTAATGAATGTTATTTTTGTCGATTCGGCACTTAACTCCTAATTAAAGTTCAATTTTGTTCTACAAAGCATAAAAGGAAGTCAAGAATCTGCCAACAGCCGGAAAACTGAACAAATAAATTAAAAACTTTTTTCCTTGTTGGCTTGGTTTTAGGGATACAAAATGTATATTAGACCTCTTACACATTTAAAGTATCTTAAATCTGAGCTTTGAAACGGAGCCGACGTTCATATTCTTTGAAAACAAACGCCTTTGAAATTCAATTAATTGAAATATAGTTTCATCATCAAAATTGTTTTAAAATTGTTAATTGTACTTTTCTTAGAATTAATCTGCAAGTAGAACCAATCTTAAACTAAATTTGTAAATCAAACGTGTTATACCGTTTCATATTACATGAGCATCGGTCTGATTTATAGCGCCGAAAATGATGTGGAAACAGAGATTACTTACAACTTTTATGGATTTAAAAAGTAAAAGGAATCTTTGTGTGTGGATTGCTGGATTCGTCTTGTTGATCATTGCTTTACCATATGTTACATTAGTAAACCATTCAAACAACAAGAAGATCAATGCTTTATATGAGGAAGTGGAGAGTCTTAAAAATGGGATGTCCGCACGAAATTTGAAATCCATTTTAAAAAGTGACGTTGGTCTAGCATATTCAGTAAGTGGTAATGACATTTTTGTTGCAAAAATATTGTGTCAACGTTTCATTGATTGTTGTGTTAGGCATTATCATTTTTGTTTGGTTTCTTAGGTAGTTATGTTTCATCTGTCATGTCAAAATGTGTAAGACGATGTAACAATTTAGAAAAGGTAATTTAACTACATGTATATACATGTACTTTTAAATAATGTTTTATGACAGAAACATGTATCATCGAATGTTATGTGCTATATACCTTATCCAGGGCGCACAAGGGGTTTCCAGCACCAAACGCAGAAAGAAGAGAGATGTTGGTAAAGGGAAAGAACAGGAACACGGACCTAAATCACCGACTTACACTTCAGGTAAAAGAAGTTAGAACTTGTTTGATACCCCCTAGACAAAATCCCCGACAATGTCTAAGCCGAAAATGTCTGAGTTGTGCTTTTCGAAATCTAACATTTGAATTTTTCAAGCACATAAGTTCTATGTCGGTATTTGCATAAACACATACTGGCATGCAACTACACTGTCCGATGATGGGATCTTTTGACAGTGGGGTCAGTATAAAACCATCGGGGAATACGAGTAGAAATACGAATACTGCATTTGTTATGATATAGTTGAAATGTCTTTAAAATGATCACGTAAATTAATATATTTGACTTTGTTATCATCATTTGTATAATAATATGGAATAGTCTTTACCATGAACATGAAATAGCAGAAAAAATTAATGTTGGGTTATTTTAGGTGGTATTTTTGTTAACTCTTTTTTTTCAGAATGTATGCATATACGTATACTTAATTATATGGTAATTTCCCGATAATAAGAACTGACAGTTCCAAGACGGTAAAATCGGTCGGAATCATCCTATTTCTTCATGTGTATTTATTAAATGCTTTGTGTTAAGTCTGCATTATCTATGTGGTGTTCTTTACTTTTGTTAGCTTTATATAGTTAAAATTTAAACTGTAGTGTATACATTGTCTGTTGCCTTTTCTCATAGTTGGAGGATTCATTCTTCTTGAAGGTGTAAATGGCTTTATTTAATTTAATTTTTATTTGATATTGTAGCATTTAACTATGAAACTTAAAAGTTCCAGGATCTTTTTGAATTTACTAATATTGAAAAATAAATATGATAACACCATGTTCAATTCACTTTAAAACAATGTTGACAGTATTCAAGTCGCTTTTTCACAAAAAAGAGTTGCCAGGAAGCCTTTCTTATTTTTTGCAATATTATTGAAAAAATACTGCTCTATACACCCTTTCAATTAATCGATAATCTACCGACCAAGAGTTGCGTCCCTTACCGGCTGTGACGTCATACGATGATAAATTGCACAAATGAAACCATCGCTGACACTTACTTCGTAAACATCAATCAGGTTAAACAAGTTATTACGGCGTAATTGGTAATGATTTTGTCATTTTATACATCATTTCTACGTAATTATCATAATCATAATATATATAGATATGTTAACTGTGAAAAAAGTCGGCGATAATTTAGAAAAAAAACTGGTGTAGGCTATTTTCGAATAAAATTAACGGATGCTGTAATTGTTCTGCTTTGAAATAAACAAAAATGAATAACGTGATTTACATGAATTAAAGTAATTAATGCATGGTTTAGTGAGAATTATTGTCAAGAAACATTTATAAAAATGTATGATCTATGGGACAGGAATAATCTATAGACGGTTCCTGCTAAGGGGATAATGTCCGTTTACCGTAAAAAGTTGCCATATGTCTGGACTAATTGTTACTAATGCCTATTGTTTTAACAATCAATGACATAATTAGAAATATTAATTTTTATGAACACCATCTTTTTTCATTTCCATGCAATTTATTAATATATCTTTTCAACAATGTAAGGTTATGAAATGAAAACTAAAATGAAAGGTACAACATAAATGTGCAACATGAATACTTTTAAATTGAAAGTTGCATCATACAGCAAACTGTTTTCGTGTTAAAATGTGAACTATTAGTGATAATAACATTGTCAATTTTAATAAGATGTGTGTTACAATTAATTGGTGCCCTACTGCAGTGTACATGTCATAAAACATCAGGTGGCCACGAAATGCCCTTGGGCATAATCATGTACAATACACAGAGTGCCATAAAACCCCTATGAAAGGTCCAGTGATCGCATAAACAGCTTACCAATTAGTGACAAATTTGGTGACCAGTTATTGATATGTAGCATTCATGTAAATTTATGGTTGGGTGTGAAAGATGAAATCTAAAATGTGCTACTGTCACGCCTTGATATTACTAGATCTGTCTCATTTTACAAATCAAGAGTAAGAGATTATTAATTTAGTTAAATCATCTTTTATTTTTCAACAAACACATATGTTAAAACAATGACATATATACACAACGAAACCAAATGCAATTTGTCGGGCCACACGTTCTTTCAACTTAGCAAACGACCCTTCCCAGAATGAAAATATTAAACAAATTAATTATAAATATAAAATACATAGTACTTGTTTTCTTAACTAAATATTTTGTGTCCGAGATCCCAACGCGGTGGATGACTGTTCCCAGTTTGGGAACTCTAAACATTATCAAACAAAAACAGAATATTTTAAAGAGGCTGCACTGTTGCCACCTACACGTAGGAAGTTTGGTTTGACAATTGGGAACCTGCAATGATCTGAACAAAAGAGAGAAACATGTCTTTGCCTTAGAATAGTAAAATAATTGTTTGAATAATGTACATGTATGTAGCAAAATATATCAATTGATGGTCGAGTGTTAAACTCAAGACTGTGCCCTGGTGCGCATCACTGCTGATGATGTAAAAACCGAAAATGATTTCTTCGTGCCAGTCATTTAATCACTTAAGAAAAGTGATGTTAGCAAAGACAACCTTTTCTGTAGCAGTTCCTTTATTGTAGATTTCATAATAAATAAAGTAAACACTTTTAGATGAGTCAATTGTAGTACCCACTGGTTTTGCTACATATCTACAACTGCATATCACCAGACGCTAAAAACTTGAAGTATAAAAAAGCTTCCGGTTAAATCGTGCAAACATTTGATTCACTTGTCTTCGTCATTCCACTATGATTTCACTTAAGTTATCTCTATACGGTATATGTCTACAGTTTCAAGCTGTAAAAGCTACAAAAATACCTAGATTTAGCGTTCCTTCGATGAAATAATATATGCAGTGGTCAACAATCACGCTTGCGCCATTATCTCGTTTTAAAGGCGCATCCCCGCATGACGTCATCAAAGGGCAGATAATTCAAATTACCGAATAATTGAAACGGTGTATATTTCTAATATGTGCATCGATTTATAAAGTAAATTTATGAATGTTTTTGCTACAAATAAAGGTCATTTGGGACGGTAAAACATTTTTCTTGGTAAATTAAGAGCTACTTGTCAATGTGGTCCTGGTCTTATGATGCAAACCGACAAGTACTTTGTATGCTTTGCATAACTTTACGTTTTACTCCCTACAGGAGGCGCTGTATATATCAGATGGGGAAGAACCACGTGCCCAGACAACGGCACAGAATTAGTATATGATGGTATTGATATTTTTTCATTTTTGACAGTCCTAGATTCTTTAAGTATGCTTATATGATTTTAAATATCTGAAGTAATTGGGCAAGGAGAAATTATTATTCCTGTCTGTATCGAGTTCATTTCCGCAGAAAAAGTACAATGGCTAGTAAAGTGTCATTATAATGTACGCATTGGTTGTCATATCTGTCCTTTCTACAGGTACTGCAATCAAAACACGAGATGTATAGTTGTTTGTATAAAATTTGTTTTAATGACGTTCGTCTTCAAATCTGAACCTTATGCAAAGACAAATATTAAACATAAAAAGAATATTAAATATTTTGATTATCATGGATAAATTGTGGTCGGACCCATGTTTCCAAGGCTGAAAATAACTCGTAGAACAATGTATTTCTCTAATAAAGGTATTGCTGGTGGTTCCTGGCATGATAACTCCGGCGCCGCTACCAATTTTCAGTGTTTGCCTAGCAAGCCTGACTGGGGTCGTTTCACAGAAAATGGAGGAGTCGCCTACATGTATGGTGTAGAATATCAAGAGGCTATGGATAGCTTTATGGACATGTCAAACGTACAAAACAGTTTGTACAATCACAATGCACCGTGTGCTGTGTGCCGAAGCAGTATAAGGACAAGTCTTCTAATGATTCCTGCAAAGAACGTTTGCTTCGGGGGCTGGCATCTGGAATATAATGGATACCTTATGGCTGGACACCGCAATTCCAAAGCTGGTACTCAGTATATCTGTGTTGACGACTCACCGGAAGCGGATCCAGCCGGGTACCGAGACGAAGATGGTGCATTACTGTACAGAGTAACGGTGCAGTGTGGGTCTTTACCATGTCCGAGATATGTACAGGACAGAGAATTAGTTTGTGTTGTCTGTACCAAATAGTAAACATTTTGCATTGTTTCTCTGAAGAATATTATTTACATATATACTCAGTACATTTAAAAACTCAACGCTTACATGTTACTTTGTAGGAGTTTAACGCCCGTTCCAACAGTGTTTGGGTCATTTTAACGGGCGGGCAATTTATTAAACAATCGTTCCTTGGAAGAACCAGTACTAGACAATTCTTTTTGAAAATTTAACTTTTATCTATTCACACAATTGGAGAATTGATTGTCAAATGTATACTGTGTAAAAAAAGAGCGCCGGCTGGCTATTTGTTGTCCATATTGATTGTTGAATAAGTCGCGAACAATTTTAACACCAAAGTATTGTTTTAGTCTGAAATAACATGTTGCGATAGGTTTTGCATCAATCATAAATGTTTTTGTGGGGTTTATGGTAAAATGAAAAAACATGCCATATTTATGAAATACCACTTAAGTCATTCAAAATTTGTGAGAAAAATGGGCTCATTTCACAGATTTGATCTTTAAAATAGTGGTTTCATAAACAAAAAAGGGGAATGTAGCCAAGTTTTAACAAAATTTCAAAATTAATAGACATACCAGATTTTAACGATTTTCTGCGATTTTAAAAACCAGTTTTCATTTTGGTTATGAAGAATAGTATGACTCTTAAGTGATTTTTCCTAGGTTCTCTAAATTCTAAACATATTGATTTGTTAACCTTTTCGAAAAAATAACAGAATAAAAATTCAATTGTAAATATTGATTTTTTTATTTTTGCGCTTTTACAATTTTTTCGTGTCGTTTTTAAGAAAACAATAGTCAATGGAAAGGACAATTAGAATCAATGCAACTGAATTTCCGTATAATTTGTTAAATCAAAATATTTCACTTAAAAATGTTGCCTTTTTAGATGTACTAAGCA
Source organism: Saxidomus purpurata (assembly GCA_022818135.1). Taxonomy (NCBI): domain Eukaryota; kingdom Metazoa; phylum Mollusca; class Bivalvia; order Venerida; family Veneridae; genus Saxidomus; species Saxidomus purpurata. The sequence goes on from JAFMSR010000015.1 coordinate 8,832,497, forward strand.
CAGTTAGATCGATATAGCTAAATTAGATATAAAATCAAATAAACAATAGTAATAATGATAATAAGAATAATAATGATAATAATAAAAATAATAATAATTTATCTATAGAAGGTAAACTCATCAAGTAAATGTATAAAACATTAGACTTAATTTACAATGTAGCCTTCTGAAAAGAAATAACATTTAAACAAAAAACGAACGAACGAATGAACGAACGAACGAACGAACGAACGAACGAACGAACGAACGAACGAATGATTGAATACACGAACGAATACACGAATGAATACACGAATGAATGAAAGGAGGAAGAAGGAATGCAGAATGAATGAATGAACATTTTCTAAAGCAATATTAACCAGACAAATACAAACTGTATGCGTGTTACTTAAAAAAACCTTTTTCAAGGCTGCTTGTTTGTACCGAAGTCGTTGTACCATTTTCTTGATCAACGCAGTTAAACCTAAGATAGATATCGTGCTGCTGATAAAGCTTTTCAATCAAACACACATTTTCTTGGTAAACATTATGGTTCTGGCGAATACGTCTTTAAATTCGTTTTATCACGTGGGTGGCGCTACAAATTTTCAGTGTTTACCCAACAAGCCTATATGGGGTCGTTACACTGGCAGCGAAGGCAATGCTCATATATATGGCATGGAATATGAAGAGAGTATGCAAGATATAATGGATATGTCTAATGTGCAAAACAGTTTATTGAATCACAATGTCACTTGTGCTGTTTGCTTAAGCACTGTAAAAATGACTTCTCTCATGATTCCTGCTATGAATATCTGTGTTAAGGGCTGGCATCTAGAATATCATGGATATCTAATGGCCGGTCACTATGGTCACAAGTCTGGTACCCAGTATATTTGTGTTGACGAGTCACCAGAGGCAGATCCAGCCGCATACAGAGATGAAAATGGAGCACTTCTTTACCGAGTTACAGTGCAGTGCGGATCTCATCCATGTCCAAGATACGTACAACACAGAGAGTTAACTTGTGTTGTCTGTACTAAATGTAATGAATCATTTAACACTTAATATTATTTTCGTTGTAAGTGATTGCCGTTTTATTGCCTTCAAATATGCAGATGTGTATAAATTAGTCATTCCAGTCTTTCGAGTTAATTTATTGATCTTACACCTTTGTCGATAATTTTCAATACATATGTTCTCAGTAATGCCTTTAAATGTGTTTATATGACAAAATGTATTTCAATTTCCTTCAAACGATTGTTTGACTAAAGATTAAAGAGAAGACGCCCCAGTTAACGTAATGTCTTTGGCAAAAAACGGGGTACCCAGTCAAATGTAATATACTTGCCTTTTTCTAAGAAATGTGAAGCGTCTCTATTTTTAAGACACGCCCATTTTAATGCTGAGCACCGCGCAAGGGGACATCACGTATTTGGTATGACTAGACAGGGATTTAAACTCTATAGGCCTCTCGCACATGAACACGTCGTTGCGTTTCGTTTTAGTAACGAGCTTTCTATAATTTACACGAATAACAAATCTTTCTTCCTGAGAACGAATGAGTTTTGAAAACAAAATGTCTAGAAACGTGACAATTCTACGAAACCAGGTTTTCATTATTTCTTGTTCAGCACAAAACCAAACTATCAGTTGAAATCTAAATTCAAATATATTATCAGTATCAAATGCACAACAGATACAGTTAATATTATTACTGACCTTGGCCTTGATTCCAGCAATCTAAAAGATGATCGAAGTCGAAAACAGGTAGTACACTCTAGAAACTAACGTATATTGTAAAATAACTTTTACCGCAATATTTAAGGTTTGAAATAGTTAAATTAGTTGCATATGTATACTGATTCCTGCCTTACATCTAAACAATATTTCTGCTACCTTGCAGACATTTAGATGAATTTCAGATGTACATTGTACATGTATATATTTTTTAAAAATTGAATGTAGTAGTCTTCTCTCTTTATATATTGCAATGTAAAGTTCCATTAATTTAAGATGTCAACCGTGTTGATGTTATTCGTTTTCACGACACGTCAGTAATTGTGGCTGTTCCGTTTAATACACTTAATATCTGAATTTTCCAGTCATATGTGTCACATTAATTTTCAAGCATGATACTGTGTAATAATTATCTACTGTTGCTTGTCAGATAACAGTACTCCTATGAATAATCCATGCATTTTTACTGTATTTTACCCGAGAGTACATATTGTCAAGTACTTGTCGGCCGTATTAATTTTAACGGTGAATAGTCGCATATCAACTGCGCAGCTTTCTATGTTTACTTAAAGATTAGCTTTTGAGCGAGTTTGAAAATGTACAGTCAAATTGTTTCCTGTAAACCATAATTAAACGTAATTTTTCTCTTATAATTTTTACCTGTATAGTATTGCTCCTAGTTATGATTGGTGTTTAGGCTACGGTCACCTGCTTCCACAAAGAGTGATTTCTGTTGAGTGTTTCAGACTCACAACGTCAATTCACAGCGCGCAACCGTAAAATGCACATTGTGAATTGTGGACATAAAGCCCGGTTACAACTCGAACTGAGACGCATCTCATTTAAAGTTCTGTTATACATCGTAGCACCCGTTATTGTTGTTTTTGACATGTCATCTGTGGCTAAATTACCCGCCTATATTAATAGTATATAGTGCGAAGCCGTTAGGCTTGAAAATGTATATTTTAGTAGACAAAGTAAACCGATCAAATAAGCATGTACTAGAAATATTTCGAAGTAACTGTATAAAACTGCCGAAGCAGTATTAAGACAAGTCAAATATTGTTGCCCAGCTTATGTTTATTTCTTCTAATATATATTTTATAATAATTGGCTACATTTTGTTACTGTTTTAAAATTAGCGATGCTACATGGGTTTGAGGTTTCTTTTATATTACAATTAAAACCTAATACACTCTTTTATGCATTATGAAAATAAAACGTGACAATGGAACTGTACACAAACATGTTTGTGTTTTATCACTGCCTTGTTTTGTACCATACATCTTACAGACTCATACAAAAGTTATCATTTCAAACGAGTTATAAGTTTCAAAACCCTTTCTTCCTTCTTCCTGAATACGATTTTTCAAAGATTTATGTTTCGATAAAACTGCTTGTTAACAAAACTTTTGTTTCTTTTCATGGTAATTGTATGTTTCTCAGGGAAGTCATGATAAAAACCTCTTTAGTTAGGTGTGAAAAGCTGCTATCCCGGTATTGTAGTCAGGCCCACAGCAAATATTTCTCACAATCATTCTTAAGAGGACTTTAATGTTAAGTGGATTTTGTTATTAACTAAATATTTAAATAAATGACAATTTTCCAAAAGCTATATTTTACAGAACAACATTCAAAATAAAGAATCTTACTGTTTTCATAATAAAGAATCTTACTGTTTTCATAGTAAAGAATCTTACTGTTTTCATACCGATTTTCAAGATGTATATAAATCTATCGGGATTCATTTTGAATTGAAACAAAAAGGTCAAACCTTGTTGTCCGCTTCTAGAATAGGCATTTTGGTCCTTGTCGTTATGTTTGTCTCGTCTGTAAGCAAAGTAAATGACAGAAGATACAGCGAACACATGGACGATGAAATTAAAAGAGATGCAATTAATAGAAGGTCGGATACAGCTTTGAAAAGTAAGGTTAGGAGTTTCAAAAACATTTTAATGTTGATTATCCGCTGATTTTAAAAAACAACGAACTTTTCCAGTGAAAGTTAGGGTTTGCTCACAAATAGTGAATGGTTATCGGTTTACACGTGTAGCACGCATTTTAACAAACAAGTACATTAGTTTTATCATTTGAAAGTTGGGTTAGAGACATTACAGATGTAGATCGGCGCATTTCCGACAAAAACTGCTATATATATCAAGTTACCACATATATGGGGTGCACGAGCGTATTTGTAATTACGAAGCATTGATGCGCATTGAAAGGCAGTTTGCAATGTACTTTTAGAAAAATGACGGTGCAAATGGAACGCAGGACAGCTGAAAAAGCGATAAGCATGACAATGTACACGGACAATATTAACTTTATTTATGCCTAAGTAATGTTTAACTATTCAAATAGTAGGAAATTAAGAAGTCGCAATTACACCTGTCCGATGAATACTGTATGCTTGTTTTGCAGAAACTGTTGAATTCAAAACTGAGAAAGAAGAGAGAGACAGTGGAACGAAATGCGGAATCGGAAAAGTATATACAAACTCCCTATACGGCACAGACTTCCCCAGCGACCGATTTCACTTGCTAGCGTAGTTTGCCGGCTGTTTTACTCATGTTCTGAGTAAGAAGTATACAACTAATTTGAAATTGTTCTTAAATATCTTATTATCTAAGCAACCAAATGTGAATTTTCAAACTAACTAATGATCTATATATCAAACAAAGGAACGAAGTTACTAATGAACGAAAGGACAAATTAACTAATGAATGACTTGACTAGAGAGTTGTTGTTGAGTAATTCCCGGTGAAACAGAATGCTCAACGGTTTGCTACTGAGGAATGATGGAATGAAAATAGTTACTTAACTAATTTTACTTTGTTGAGTAATTTCTCAACTCAGGTTCTTTACACATAGCACAGTGTCGTCAACATGATAAAACAATGAAACATTAATGTAACGTTGACTGACAACAGTTTTTTGGTAGGGGTGGTGTAGATGTTGTATATAATTAATTTCGACATTACTAATATAATAACATACGTGCATTCGACTGAGAAATGGATAGCTATTCTTTCAATTAGACACTCTCCCACTTGCTAAAACTTCACCAATTAGAAATCAGTCATGCATTATTTTTCTCGGCAGTTCTCAACGAAGGCAACGAACTTGAATTTGCTTTAAGAATAAACTCTTCAAAAATGAGATTATTATGCTACTTATTTCGTTCGTTGGAAATCAGCGGGATGTCAGCCACAAAACATGATAGCCAAATACGCCCTGTAATTATCGTTCTTTTACTGTATTTGGAGAAATTTGGATATGATAGAACACGAGAGCGGTTTAAACGATGTTTTCTTTATACACTTAACAGCTTTCAATTCTATACATTACATGAGGTGCCGTTTATATTAGATGGGGAAAAAATTCGTGCCAGATAATCACACGAACCTAGTATACTCAGTGGTAAGCAGTTTTTTCCCGTTACTTTGTAATGTATTTGTTTACTTATTAAAACGGTAAATGAAGTGAATGAACGGAATTAATCAGCTAAGTATTATATAGTAGAATGTGTACATTATGCTTCCCATTGTATTGGAGATCATGACCTGCTACACAAGAACGAGAATCACTGTTATCACATTGAAATAACTGTTGTTTTCAAGAATCTGTTGTGAAGAATGACAAGATCCATAGGTGTTTCAATTACTCGCACACTAAGACACTAACACTATTACAGCTGTATTATGACGGACCGACGTGGGTATTTTTAATTTTAGGAATCGCGGGTGGCTCATAGTCCGATCATTATGGTACCGCTACAAATTACCAGTGTCTACCGAGCAAGCCCGTCTGGGGTCGTTTTACTAGCGATGCAGGAGGCGCCTATGTGTATGGTATGGAATATGAAGAGAACATGGAGGGTATAATGCACATGTCTAACCTACAAAACAAATTATTCAATCACAATGTCCCGTGTGCTGTGTGTCGAAGCAGTGTAAGAACAAGTTCTCTCATGATTCCTGCGATGAATATCTGTGTTGAGGGTTGGCATCTAGAATATCATGGATATCTCGTGGCCGGCCACTATGCTCACAAGTCTGGAACCCAGTATATCTGCGTTGACGAATCACCGGAAGCGGACAAAGCTGGTTAAAAGATGATAATGGGGCACTTCTTTACAGAGTAAAAGCTCATTGTGGCTTTCTGTCTTGTCCAAATTACGTACACTTCAGGAAGCGTTCGTGTGCTATCTGCACAAGATAGTTCCAGATTAGTTCCTTTCGCCAAGTGTGCTTCAGTCATGGACTTTCTACAATCAATTTTTGTTAATGGAAAACTTGAATGTTGTGGATAAAACCGTAACAATCTTTAAATTTTCATCCATTTTTCTCTATAACATTGAAATTCTGAAAAAGTATTAAAAAAACTAGTGTATGTAAATGATAATGGGACTTCTTTACAGAGTAAAAGCCCATTGTGGCTCTCTGCCTTGTCCAGATTACATATATTTGAGAGAACTGTCATTTGGTATGTGCACAAAATAGTTTAATCAGTGCTTGCCTCAAGTTTGCCTCAATCATGGATTTTCTATAATTTATGTTTGTTAATGGTAAAACTTGAATATTGTGGTTAAAACTGTAACATTTTTACATTTTTATTCTATTTTCTCAATAACATTGACATTCTTAATAGTATTACAAAACTGATGTATGTAAACTTGGAGTGTATGAGATGGTAAATTTCTCTAGAAAAGCATATAACCAAAATGTGTATTTATGTCTCATCCAACACACTTTAAGTTTACGCAGTTTACAACGAAAACCTGGTTATAAGATCAGGGATATATCGTTGGGCAGGCGGAGGTCGGCGTTAAATAGAAGAATGACAGGCGTTATCTTTATTATGGTTTTTACATCTTGATGAGTAGCTTATAAAGAAGTTGGCAAAGATTAGTTTTTGGTCACACAACTCTGAGGTCACGCCTACTAATAATAGAAAAATGGTTGCCGGTCATTAATTCTAGTAAGAATTGATGTAGTGTCAGAAAGAATAATGGTTGCTAGCACGGGTAGCTTATATTAACGCATATGGAGGCACTGGGGTGAATGTTATGGTCACTGTGTAACGAAAAATAGAAGATGGGAAGGGCCGTCCATTAATGTTTCTAGAACTCATGGCCCGACCCATTTGCTTTTGTTTTGTTGTGTCATATGTTTGTTTTTGTGTACATGTATTTATGTATACATGCAATAAAATATGATTAAACTAAAAACAGAAAAAACCGTTTCCGGTCAACTTTAGTTAGAATTGATGTATTCTCACAAAACCTGATGGGTGTAGCCTGTATCAAGGCGTAGTTTAATATTGATTAAGGGGTCACTGACTGGGGTCAAGGGCACCGCTTATAATAAATAGAAAATATGTTTATTGGGTCACACTGGTAATGGTTTAGGTCACCGTTACTGAAAAAAGATACAAAAAAGTGTTTTCTGGCCAATAACTTCAGTTCACATTAACGTAAGTAGATAGCCATGAGGCGGTAGTATTCAAGAAACAGCTCTAAATCATTTCCATTAATGCACAGACGTTTAATGTGATGACATGATATTAACAAATTTATTTACTGTAGGAAATGATGTATTTTTCAGATATTTCTTTCTTAAGGAGTCATAAAGAGGACAACAAAATACAAAATGATATTCAGACTAAATAATCTTCATGCTACATAATTTACATGTTCTATTTTCTCTGTCTATACCATGATATCTTCCTTTTTCTATTTCTAACGAATGGCAGCCTAGTCTAAAACGTGACATTTGTATGCAATATCATTCAATATATCAGATAGATATTTTTCAAAACCAAAATTCAACTTGATATTTTTATGATATTCCAATTTAGGTGATGCATTTACTTTTTCATGCCATTCTTGCGTGTACCGATCTCTAAGACGTTGCTTAAACATCGAAATATAACGAGAATAATCTACCAAATTATTATCAAAAGTAATGAGATATGAAAAACCTAGACCATTCAAAATAGACTGTACTTGTTGTGTCCAACATTTTCCAGGTATGTTTGCACACTAGTCCATATAAGTATCAAAAAGTGGTGAGTTTACATTTTTCTTTATCCAGAATTTAAGTGCTCGTTCTTTGCACAATATAGAAAGGGGAAATTTACCTAATTTTCTATATACATGTACAGAAACATTTGAAGTTTGTTTACGTACACCTAAAATGTTCCTGTAAAATCTGATTTGGGGTTTATCCAACTCTTTAAAATTGTACACGCCCCAGACTTCTCAACCACACAACAAAATAGGAGTAATATATGTCAAAGTAAGTTTGTTTAACACGAATTACTCTATCAAACAAAGACATTATAACCTTTTATTTTATCCAACTCTTTAAATTGTACACGCCCCAGACTTCTGAATTATACAACAAAATAGGATTAATCATAATGTCAAAAAGATAAAGTTTAGTTTGAACATCGAATAATACTCTATCAAACAAAGACATAAGGTTATAATGAGCCTTTAGTGCCTGATCATGTAGTGTCTTGACCCCTGCAGAAAAATTACCCGAAACCTAAATATACGAAATTGTCAACTCTTTCAACAGGTTCTCCATTAATCTATATTTCAAAGTTCACATTTGATTTACGTGTTTCAGAGACACATACTTTTGATTTGTTTACATTAATTTCAAGTCCCCACCTACAGGAATAATCATAAATATTGTTAACTTGTTACTAAAGAATTGTTGGATCAGTTGTGAATAAAACTATATCATCTGCAAAAAATAAAAGATTTTTCGACATAATATCAGTATCATTTTCAGTTAATGTATCTATATCTATACATTGTTTAATATCATTTAAAAACAAAATAAATAGCAGGGGAGATAATGGTTCCCCCTGTTTCAGCTTTCGGGGGATAGTGCAAGATACAGAACGTTTCTCAGTCTAGAGACACCCCTGGTACTATAACATGCCCGGTGTACATCACAGCTACATGTGACCTCGGTTTTAGGTCTTATCTGAAAAACCATTAGTTATGTTAGTGGAGGAGCTGGGAATGAGCCCGCGATCCCTGGAATACATTGGTCCAGTGCGTTACCACTGAACCACTGATCCGCCCTTTTCCTACCTATCTACAGATGAGCTGGTTTAAAACGCAGAGGGTATATAGTTTAGGTGCGGTGGTGGAGTGGTTAACGGTCTGGACTACCAATCAGGAGGTCCCTAGTTCGAATCCCAGCCAGGACACTGTAAATTTCATAAACGATTTTCAGTAGGAATCCGTGTCATCCGGCGCACCGTCGGCAAACAAAAATAAAATTTACTATCAAAGTATTCTAATCAGGTCTGAGAAAATTATTGATTAAAAAGATTTATGTAATTAAATAGAACTTAAAACAAGTTATAAAAACTTTTCCGTTTTATGATGTTCAGTGAATAGTGTTCGCAAATAGTTATTGGATCAGAACGATACGTCACGCTCGTTTTGTTGATGTTGAACTATACGGTAAACAAAGCTCAATGCATTTTGGTTTGTATCTTATATAAAACTTATCACCATGTTTTAGTTATGTCGCATATGAAAATGTCGAGCTCGCCGCCAATCGGCGTTTTTCCTTACTTTTCACACCTTTCGCCGAAGTGGATCATGTCGCATATTAAAATGTCGAGCTCGGCGTCCACTTTAAGATTGTGCAAGAAAATTTCCGGATATGTCAACCGGTCGGCGTTAATCGGCGTTTTCCCTTGAAAATTCCTGGAATTCAACATACCAGTTTAAAAAAAAATATTGAAAATGCTGATGAGTTTGTTTTCAGAACTGTTACACCTCTACGTTATAGTTGTTATGTTGGGATTTAAAAAAGTTTGTAACACTTTAGGTAGAAGTATCGTATAATGTCCTCGAACTGAGATAACCAGTTCTCTCCCCAAAAATTGAAACTCTTCCCCAAAAACATTGTTAGGACTTGTATCTCCTACTTTAATGTGAGGACACTGCTAAAATAGCGAAACAATACGTTATTGGAAAAGCGCTTTAAAAGAAATATGTATAAACGAGGACCGCGGTTAGCTCCCTTCAATTACGGTAGGGTACCAACAACGAAGGTAGTTGGAAGGGAATATGTCCCCACTTTTACGGTTTCACCAGTCACTTCCGCCTCTCCCCCCTCTCTTTGCGTCGTTCATGGTATTTTTTCCAATTAAAGAGAACAAATGATAGAACAAAATTCCCTAGAGGTTTCTTTAGTCAACCAGAAGTCCTTAAGGCATCCCGGATAATTACGGAATCTTATTTTTTATAATATAACGATGTGTTAGGTTAATGTGTTGAAGCAGAAGTGAAATTTACAGAAACAAAAGACACATAATTAATAGACATATCTTCAGGCTTATTTAATCAAAGAATCCATTCACAAACTATTTGAGGCAAACAGCAATCTAGGTGCACACATAAAAATCTAAACGAAAAGATATATTCCCTTGTGACAAATGCAGCAATATCAATTATCACTTGATATCATTAACCATGTAGTATATTTAATGGGGTATCTGAATAAAACATACTGTAGTGTTTTCAATCTGTAAACATGTGTGAAGTTCCTTTTTGGGTGTATGATGTATTTTGCACATTCAATATCTTGTCATACTGAGGTACAAAATATCGAAGGTAGAATAAAAAAAATGTTCAAATAAACAATGCATACTTAGAGCGAAAATACATGTGAAATTACCCCACCCACTTTTAAATGCATATGCATTCAAATTTTGTTCTCATTTTTCCTGCTCTTATATAATCATTCATTTGATAAGCTAAGAGTCATATTTCATTTCTTGGCACTTGAGGATATCAAATTGGTAAACAATTGACTGCTGTTAAAAAATACCTTTCAAAACCGAAAAATTGATCACTCCTACGGGTAAAATTGTCATTTTTTTCATAAATATCTTTAACTTTGTGAATAAAAACATCATAAAATCGTACATTTGGTGTGTATTTATACATTTCAATGTTTTGAACCAAAACACAATCTTTTAAAAAAATCTGGCCCAACAGTACTACAAAAACTGGATTTTTCGGTTTTGGCGGCCATCTTGGACGCCATCTTGGATTTTTCGGAACGCCACCATGTATGCCAATTTATGCCGGCAGTGTCATTAGCTACATTTATTACAAACATTTTGATATATGACTCAGCTTGTTATACAGGGGGTCAAGGTTCCCATTTATTAAAGCCAGAAAGTCACCCTACTAATAGCTGAAATTTTAGGTTAAGTTAAAATGCTTCCAAAGATTCTATTATTTATGTTTTGGAGGTTATTTAGTTTGACATCAGTTATAGGGTATGTCCCTTTAATTGAAAATAGATTATTATTACGATTGATGTGTAAAATACGAAGTAATCTACACTTTCTAGCGATATCTAAAAATAAATTATTGAAAAGTCTTTGTAGTACGTCAAAATAAAGCACAAATAAGCATTACGCATAGCGCAGAAAATGTGCTTGAAATCACGTTACGTTCAATCGCCAGTTTGACGAGGTAAATTCCGATTTTTGACGTGGCAGCGAAGTGCTTAAAACAAGTTAGTGCAAGTAGCGCAATAACTATATAATGGGGAGTAAAAGTTCTCGGAATAGCAAAAATGTTCTTGCGTTGTCTGGCGACCTTGGAAATCACTCAGCTTAGCGTTATGAAATAATTCATCATTCATTTCCAAGTAAACGTGTTAGAATGGAAATAGATTTTACTTTTACGTGACATATAGGTTAGTATATCAGCGTTTGTCGTTGGGATGCTTCGTAATTAATCACCAAGGATATTGGCCTTTGTGATTAGATTACTACACCAAACAGTGATATAATACTAACCGGTATATCACTCAAAAGTAAAATATATTTCCTAAGTTGATTGAGATATGTTTCGATCTTATTTCAAGTTTTGTAAGTGAGTGAGCACTTTTTGTGAATATGGTAAATCATTTGCTGGTTTTGACTTTTTCGCTTTGAATGGGTATAAACAATCTAAATGGCTTCGGCTAGCTCCGTCTCCATTATTTTTAATTATTAACCACATGATAACACTTGATTAAGATGTGTACCAACATATTGATTAAAGAGCTAAACAAGATGACAACATTCATCCTTCAAAAACTAAACCTTTTGTTGAATCTAGATTCAAAGAAGAATCTGCAGTCACGATACATATCCAATGTATGCTGCTATACAGATCTTGCATAGTACATTACTAGTATGTATGGAACTGTGTCAATTAATACCAAATCTGTTTTGCTCCTTGATAGTTCTCGTGTTGATCTACTGGTAGTTACTCAGATTGTACTTATAAAATGCTTGTTAGCATCCTGGCGTTTGCACCGTAAATAGCAATATCTATATTGAGTTACATAATCATATTCATTTCATTAATTTGGAGACACAAATCCCCCGGATGAGCTAAAGAAAACATATAAAAGTAATTTTAAAACTTTATCAATTTAATTATCACAATTTGCATTTTTTTGTAATTTAAAGGCCTGTAACCAACATACATGATTTTCAATAATGCTAGTCTTCAATTTTAAAAGACAGAAAGCAAGAATATTTATTTCAATTTTAACGGCTTTCAGATAAAAGATCCAGTTAACACCACAAAGTACAAATGTATAAGGTTCTGAGCAAATGAGAAATTGTTGGATAAAGGGCGTTTTATTTCGTTGATTTTCTTAAAAGCCCCATGCTGATAATAACAATAATAATACTGGTAATAATGATAGATCCGCGATTTATTTGCGATATTGACGGATGCCTTTCTTTTGTATTCATGCCATTTCTTCGGTATAAAGTGCTCTGTTAGAAAGCATAATTCCTTATTTCATGCAACATTATTGGAAAAAAACTACTGCGCTTATCTTTTTAATGTACTTTCGGCTTAAAAGCAACGTTCGTTTTGTTTAAAATAACTATCAATTTCGCTGGTATGACATGTTTCTTTGTAATAGATTGTATAGGTGATAATTGACCTATAAGGTTCTCGTCATGTTCTTTAAACAAATATAGACTTTTTAATATAATGTAATTTTCTCTAATATCCATTTGTCTGTGACATATTCATGTAAACGTTATTGCAAAACGTATATAAGAAGAAACTTTATCTCCAGAATCACTTTTTTTACTGATAAGGCGATTGGATAATGATAGAACTGTGTTCTATTCACTCTAAAACAATATTGACATTTGCCTTTCTTTTGTGTTCAAGTCGTTTCTTTACGAAAAAAGGTTTCAAGAAAGCGTTTCTTAATTTTTGCAATTTCATTAAAGATACTGCGCTATAATTTGTACTTACCGATTTGAAAAAAACAAAGTTTGGACTTTTGTTGGTACAAATAAAGGTCAATTTCGTCGGCACGGCATATTTTCTTGGTAAAGTAAGAGTCACTTGTATTTCTACCAACCAATGCTCCAGTGACTTTAACACGCATACCCATTGAAAAATACTTTTAAATTAAAGAAATATCTGAAATGGTAACATCCAGCTTTAATATGGCAAATCCTTTCGTGAGGTTATTCTAACTTTTAATGGTTTAGAGACATTCATATTAAAGTTCCAGAATCACTTTGTATTTACTGATATAAAAACAAATTTACTGACAGGATAATGATAGAACTATGTTCTACATGTATTCACTCATAAACAATGTTGACATATGCCTTTCTTGCGTATTCAAGTTGTTTCTTCATGACACAAAGTTGCCGGAAAGCCTTTCTTATTATTTTGCAATATAATTGAAAAAATACTGCTATATTTCTAACATGTACTTATTGATGTAAAAAGCAAAGTTAGGAATGTCATTGGTGCAAATAAAGGTCATTTCCGTAGGTAAGACATCATTCTTGGTAAAATAAGAGCTATTTGTAATTGTGCTCCTTTGACTTTAAAGATAATCAGAAAGGCTTTACAATCATACCTGTTAATGCTAAATTGCATATTTGACCTAACCACTTAATGTCCTCATTCATTACTGTCATACAATATCTATAATGCGTCTTCGACTGTCAGTCCATTTTGTATTTGAAGGACAACATTAGATGTATGAAATTCCTGTTCTATTGTGCATATCATGTAATTGAAACGGATCATTACATCACGCTTGTTACTGCTACTAATGGTTAATGTATTACCTTGCCATGTATTGTACAGTTTGTGTAAGGTTCAACGTCGGCGTTATCTACCCCAGACGTAGGAAGCAAGTTATTGTCAGATGACTGTTCAGGGGATTATAGTTAAAGCCCCCGTTTCAATACACTTCTCATAATACACCTCATCAACGCACATTTATAATTAAGTAATGACTCGTTCCTAATGTTGATATTTTGCATTTGATAAAAGCGTTTTACATTGAAAGTATAAATTTGCATATAGCCCGAATGCATCTCATTACGGCGCAATGTAGTTGCATGTTCGATACAACCCGCTTCAAACTGTCTGATATTGTTAGTATACATGTAACTGTATGAAAATTATACGAAGCAATGATTTGTACTGCGATTATGTTGATAACAATGGTACGTAAATTCTAGACATCGGAGAGACCCGTGATAATTATAGCTACTAGAAAGAAATTGAGTCTGGCTTACATAAATAGAAATAAGCGATGTAACAATTTGTTTTTACAAGTTGTAACAGACTAATAGTTTCTGTCATGAGCACGAGGTTCAGATCGAAATATCCGTCACCGAGGGTAACTGAGGCTCTGCCGAGTTCCCGTAAAAGTTACCGGAGGTAACGGATATTTCCACCTGAGCCAAGTGTCTCATGATGGAAACTTTTTCTTGCATACCGTCCTGCACTTTAAAGTAGATTTCTAAATGCAAACTTATCAAAATGATGAATTATCATGAAAAACAAACGATTTTCCGACGTTGTGTTTGGGAAATTGACGTCACAATGTTTATAACGTTACGTCAAAAGTAAATCACGAGAGTCGTCTGGCATAGGAGGGGTGCCAGACCGGTTTTTCCGGCATTGGCAAAATCACCGAAGATGCCGATCCGATATGCAAGAATCAACATTTCAAACTTTCCTATAAAGCGAAATAAGTAGAGCTAAGTCTGTCATAAAACCGGGATACGTTAATTTATGGTCAGTCAATTGAAGCTAGCACTACATAAATCAGGATAAAATTTTAAGATAAATTATTCAGAGTAAGCTGTTCATTAGTAACTAAGGCTATTAATAGTGCTGTAGTTAGTAAAATATCATAACATTATCTTTGTTTTCGTAAATGAAATATACTTCTTTTTCTATAAACATATAAAAAGAATTTCTTTGAAGAATTAATAACGTCCTTAAGTAAGATAGAAGTCTGTTGTCATTAATCAAAACGACATTTTCAAGAAACGCATTTACATTGCATGCTTTAAGATATCGAAGATACTGATGCTGTAGCTCGTCTTGTCTTGTTTTTCAACTTTTAGTCAGCAAAGTGTAACACGAAAAGTAGAAATTTAGCACTGTTAATGTGGATATAAGGAGAAGAAATGTGTTTCACAGATAAAAATGAATGTTTTACTCTCGTGCAATAATATTGTTCCATCTTGGTCAGTGACTGTTGGATCACGAAAACTTCACCATTATCACTAAGCCACTAATAAAATATGTCATGAAACTATGCATAACTGGTATATCCGTTTGTCTTAGTTAAAGTAACAGGGATATAAGATATATTATGTGTGTTAACATTAGATAAATTTAGATCACGGAAACTGCGCCACTATTGTCATATACATTGTATAAGGAATATATTTTCTATTTTCCCGTTCATTACAGTTGTATGCGTCTCGATTACAGAAGAAAAAATAAAGTTTCCGGGAACAAACAAATAGAGGATAATTGTTGGTTTCGGTGTAAGATCACGTTATAATTTCACCGAGTGGGCACCAAAAAAAAAATTCCCACAGGCGCCCCCCCCCCCCGAGTGCCAAAATAACTACTTTCCCCGGTGTTCACGAGTGAAGTTAACGTGAAATTACACCGATACCAACAATTTTTCTGTTTTTTTATGGTTAAAACTCTATTTTTATTGAGTTTGTTTCTATAAAACATCGAAAATCACGGGAAACGTCATAGAAAACATAGAACAAATGACGTCTTTAAACGACGTCATCGTCGCATGGTCTCCAGCATTAATAACGCTCGGTATACTTTTTGACGTAAATCCGGGCTAAAGATTGCAAAAACAGTGAAAAATAAAAATGGTAATCCACTGTTTCAAAACTGTGGATTATCACTTTTATTTCACTGAGAAAACTCTATTATTCACAGGAAAACATAAAATAAACTAAAATATTAGTGTCCGTTTAAAATAAGTTTAGTACAACTACCACAACTGTTTATGCTAACTTTTGTAACGTTTCCAATATCGACCTTCAACTTGTAACAGAAATCTTCATGTTCACGTTATCTAAATCAAAGCGTAAAGCCGGGACACAGTTTCAACTATAGAGCACCAATATTAGGTAAAATATTCCACCTGACATTTCATTTGTTTGTCAGAAGTCCTAAGGCTATTCTGATTATAACAAATCTCTAATTTGTATGACGCGTAAAGAAGGAAAAGGTTCTGTTTTAGGACACGTGGTTCCGTGATAGGCCAGTCACAGCAACAAAATGAAAGACACAAAACTAAAGGGCATGTCTCAAGGGTTGTGTACTTTCGAAGACAAACATGATTTACCTTCAAAAACATTATGCACAATAATTCACATACAAACAATACACAATATAAACTAACAATATACGGTTGCCAAATATAGCTAGAAGCAATTTCACGTGATTTAACTCCCTAAATAATATATTTTACTTAGGTATCTGAATAATACATATTAAATGGGGCTTTATAGGGTTCCTTCATTTCTCGATTTCTTTTGTAGTTGCTTTCGGTGGTATTGTGCACATTTTTTCAATGAAATCCTACGTCAGCAAACAGAATCCGAAACCACTTATCGCGGACAGCAAACGGCTTTTCCTATTAAAAATATCATCCTGAAAGCTGTTAAAGTACTGTCGAACACGAATCACGAGTAGAAGTCACGATATGAATGTATTTCGTTTCTGAAAAAGGACCCAACTGTTTGCCTGAATATTAACAGTAAGTGTGATGTACTTTAAAGATAATTGTTAACTGACAGCACTATAATATTTCTTTAAACATTTTATTAACATATATATTATTACATAGTTAGTAATACATGTTGCAACAGAAAGAAATTATGATTCTCTGTTAAAATAACCATCATTTTAAATGTAACAGATTGCTCTAAAGATTTTGAAATTTTAAATAAGCGTATTTAATTTCTCTAAGATCTCTCAATTCGTGATAAAAAAGTAACTGGTTAGCTGTCTTGGTATAAAGTGCTAGGGCGAGCTATAAGGACCACTCACCGTACGGCGTCCGTCGAACGTCCCGTCCGTACACCATTTCTTCAAACGACATCTCCTCTGAATCCACTGGGCTAGTGTTGATGAATGTTTGCAGGGACGTTCCTTGCATAAAGTTCTATCATAATTGTTCAAATGATTCTATTTCATGCAGATCTTTGGTTGCCATGGCAACGGAAAGAAAAAACGTTAAAACTGTTCTTCTAAAACACCGGAAGGCCCAGGACTATGTAGAATTGTCTAGTAGACATCTACCAAGATCGTTCAAAATATTATCCTCGTGTCAAACTTGACCCTGCCCGTGGGGTCACATGTTTTCACATAGGCTTATATAGGAAAAATTTCAAAAATCTTCTTCTCTGAAAACACAGAGCCTCGAGCTTAGATAACTGTTATGTAGCATTGCCTAGTAGACTCTAACCGAGATTGTGCACATTATAGCTCCCGGGTCAAAATTGACACCATCTGGGGGTCACTTGATTTTACATAGGCTTATATAGGTAAAAGTGAATAAAAGCCACAAGGGCTAGAGCTTAGATATTTGGTATGTACTATGTAGCATTGCCTTGTGGACATCTGCCAATCTTATTCAAATCATGACCCCCTGATCAAAACTGATCCCACCCGGGGAACACTTGATTTAACATAAAAAAAATTATGCTTATACAGGAAAAACTAAAAAGATCTTCTCCTCTGAAACAACGAGACCTAGAGCTTAGATATTTATCATGTAGCAGTGCCTAGTGGACCTTTTACCAAGTTTGTCCGAATATTGACCGCCGGGCCACTTGATTTTACATAGGCTTAGACAGGCAAAACTTCAAATTCTTCTTGTTTAGAACCACAAGACCATGAGTTTAGATATTTGGAATGTAGTATTATATTGTGGACTTATATAAAAAGTGTTCAAATCATGACCCGGTCAAAATTGCCCTGTCTGCTATTGTTGACCCTGTTTTTAAAGCCAATGATAGCCAAGTGAACGATATAGAGCCGTCTTGGCCCTCTTGTTTTCATTTAAATATTGTCAATTTGTTTCATTGACAATTTATTGAGGAAAGCGGCCAAAACAAACAGGACAGAACATTTTACATAGCATAACAATAATTGTAAATCACCATAATTTTCAAAAGAATAAAAGCACGACTAGAATGTTGTTGATATAAATAAAACATCAATTCAACATTACAAGATATAGCCATAAATCACATCAAATAATATAAGCAACAACCAAAATGTGTTGCATGTATTTGAGAGCAATCCTGGGTACCAGAAATTGAACTCTGAAACATTATTTGAAGATTAGTTTTCGCTGGTGCCAAATGACCGAGACATGCCTAGGAACCCAATGAGGGACCCAGCATGTAAAAGGTCACCGCACAATTTACTTCAAGTTTTACTTTTAAAGTTAGTTCATCTTCAGTCGTACACTGTGTACTTTTACACCCTTGTAAAAACTGACTCGAACACATCTAATGCGCGGTAGCAGCTCTTATAACGATCAATGCAATGGCAAGTCTTTGGCAAAGCCTGGTTTGTCAGTTTTGACTTTACATGTATAACTCTAATCACAAAAAAAAAAAAAAAAAAAAAAAAAAAAAACCAAACAAAAAAAAAAAACCCCCCCAAAAAAAAACCCAAAAAAAAAAAAAAAAAAAAAAAAAAAAAAAAAAAAAATCTGTATACCGTATGAAAGCAATTAGAATAATTGGAAATGCTTTAAAGTCAATGAAAAGATATAATACATCTAATGTAAAGTAGCATATATTACCCAACTACTTAATGTCCATCAGTTATTACTGCCATAGGAATATTAATACCGTGTTGTCCTATATTGGAAATATGAGGTTCCTGTGCTCTTCTGGTGATATCCTATGTGTATAATATAACCGCCATAGATCATTATATCATGTTTGCTGTTGTTAATATTAAGTGGATAATGTAATAGGCTGCCATGTATTATGCATTGTACGGACGCTCGTTGATAATATTGAAAATACAAAGACAGTGTTGCCTGACCCAGACAAATAAAACAAATTATAACAATATGACTTTGTGGGAAAAATTGTTTTCACTTCAGTTTAAAAACGTATTGAACGTATTTTGTTTTTACCGTATTAAGTTACCGGCAAAATGGGCCTTTAAGTCAAATGTTCTACATGTTTCTACGCCATGTAGCTACCTCGGTACAACTTACCGTGCTTGCCACATCAAAGAAATTTCACAATGGTAAACACTGATGTTTTTTCAGTAATATTTTTATAATTATAAAGCGATTGTATACAACTGTTCAAATACTTTATATAAAAAGACATCAATACTATTATTGTAACTAAAAAGCAAAGTTAACTAGAGTTTTGGAGCAAATACATGTATAACACAGTTATATCATTAATGTCAAGGTGGTCAATGACCCTTAGCTTCATAAACTACTGTATCATTTACACAATTTCCAGTACATACTAATGAAAATCATTTTTATAATATCAAAGCCATTATACGTATTAAGTCAGCAGCTTGCATTTTTGTATAAAAAGTTATGTGATATATTTGTTTACAACGTCGTGTTTCAGTTAAGGCGTTTATGGCACGAGACGATAAAATAGGGTCATACACTTCCTTGCATATGGCTACAATGGACTATAAGACTTATAACACATTTTTACTCCATGCAACTGAAACTCATCATCATAATGCATCGCTCGGATCATGATTTTAAATTCTCGTATATGTTATAGATTGTATCTCAGTGAACTACTTAAAGAACTGAAACGGTAGAATTCTTTATTACCTAATCGCAACCAATTTCATGAACTTAATTTCATGGATGACCTTATATCCCACATGTATTTTTATGATCAATTTACATTTTATCCAAACACTTTTCAGCAGAACTTGAAGGAAAACTGAGCAATTAGTCATCGAGGACACAGATTATCTCATTATAATCGTCAAAAGACTACACAGTCGCAGACTGCAATTTCCAGATGACTTTTTACGGAAATTACATTTCATGTAAGAGACATTGTTTTATAAATCGGTAATGCAAAAATACAACAACTGTCTGTCTCGCTTGTAAAAGCGCAGAATATAATAGAAGTTGTATGAATAAATAAGGGGAAAATATGTTCCCGTCATGACTAAATATAGACTCAACATTCAGTAACCAAAGGTAAATTTTGACAAAAAATTTCATTATTATCCCAGAGTGAAAACATTTTAAATTATTCCCGGAATCATGATGAATATGAAGTCGAATCTAGCAAAATATTTAATTTATACTAATTTGTTTACTCTCGATTGCGAAACAAGTTCTTACAACTTCTGTTAATCGCTCTTGAGACTCACTCAAGATGGAATCAACATCGAAAAGAGGGAGAATGAGGTATTGTTGAATTATCTGTGTCTTGTCTAAGGACACTACATTGTACCACTACTTGGCTCTGGTGGGGACCGAACCCGAGACCCTCCGACCCTGAGGCGAATCTAGTAAACAAAAAGGGTCTGGTAACATTCATTCACCGGTATGCAAGAAGTATTTTGTAAAAATAAAATACAAAAAATGTACTTGTTATATGCATAAATTGATGTATTTATTTATGTTTGTAAGGATGGATGGATGGACGGACAGACCAACATAATAGAGCAAATGACAGAAACAAACAACTCAGAACTGATCCACGTTTCAGTAAGACTCAGGTTTTAGGACATCTAAGTAAAATGTTTTCGCCTGTTGCGGATGTACTTCCTTGAATTCACAAAGAAGAGACATAAGAACAGCTTTTAGGTCACGGCGAAAAAATATTTGTAAGATTCATTGCACGATAGAGTTATAGATAAACTCATGTTTTTTATGCATTCAGTGATAACTTGGGTAAGTTTGAGTATTTCAATGTTAAGCTAGTTTTTATGTTTACAATAGATAAAAAGATATGTACATTTTATGTGACATAGCTTATATAACCCAGTATTTTAATGTGTCAATCATATATTACCATAGTTACCCTATCTGGTCGGGTAACTTGCGCAACGCAAATAGTTACGTCGTTTCAGTAGCAGATAATTCAGACAACGTTATAGCATTCGTTTTGTAACTGATACATAATTTTACAATCTTCCATAATTTATACATTCTACAATGCAAGTGTTGCCCCACCATAATTACAACTAATGCCGTTATTGTAATTTTCAATGTTCTATTAATTATAATGTATAGCACCTTGTTAAAGTGACATTATCGTGAATCTCCGAATAATTTACCGTTATTGATCGTAAGAATTATGTTCCTATACTTAGTTCGAGGTACGTGCTGTCATGTACTAATAGTATTCTACATAAATCCTGTCCCGGTTTGTTGAAGAATAGTCACTTTGAAATTCTCACTCGGGGTTATTACGGTGGCAGACTGGCTTAATGCATTCTTATTTTGCATTGCGAGGCGATATCGACTTACGGTACAGGTTCGAATCCAGGCTCCTGCCTTTAAAATTAGTTTGCCTTAGTCCACGTAACATTCTGTCATCAAAGTGTACCTAATTGTAATTTTGATAAGTCTTGAAAGAAGTGAAACTGTAAATCGTTTAAAATTCAACCATCTTCGCTAACTATCTATCTTGACTGATGGTATTTTTCCTAAGCTTTTCAGACGCTGTAATTCTATTTTACGTTTACCTATAGTAACACGAAACAAAGCTTGAAGGGAAATAAAGTAAGCAAATCCGTACAATATATAAAGTTTTCGTTTCCAACGAAACTTGGAGGTAAAATGTCCGAATCCTAACATGGGTCAATTATAGTATTGTGAGTTGGTCAGCTGCACGCCAGTTAATGAAAGGTTGCCTTATGCCTACCGACCTTATGTCTGGCATTAAGGAATAGGATCTGGAAAGTTAGTGTGCTGAGAATTTAGGTATCTGATAAAAGCTGTCTGGCCTTTAGATAGGGGTGATTCTATGATAAACAAAGTTGTTTTTTACATTTTGCCTAAAGCTTTTAACTTTAATATTCTTTCTTGGACGTTCAGTTATTTACAGATGGATATTTGGACAAGGTTCAATGCTAAACTATATTTTCCGTAAGAAACTTTCTTACCCAAAGAGACATGATTGGCGGCGAGGTTCGAGTACATAACTTTCAATTAACGAGAGGTTACAATGATTTCATGTCTCGGCCACTTACTCGGTCCGTTATCTGGAAAACCAACAACAAATGGTTTTACTACAAGACCTAAAAGTAAACAATTAGATTCAATTTCAAACAAGAGTTTTGAAAATCAATCTTTTTTTTCTTACCAAACCTGTATTTAGTGAATCATGTGTATAAAATAGAGTTGCATTTTGTTGGTAATGAGGCTATGACGCCATTTCAATAACGTGTGTAAGTTTTACTTGGAAGAAATTACTGGAACTCTGCCATGCCAACTGTTGAACGAAAGAAATAAGTCTGATAGAACTAGACTATGTATAGATTTTAAAAGTTTACTCATTCAAAATAAAAGCAAAGTTTTAGTCAATCGGAACAAGATGGATTAAATTTATTTTTTTGATTGTTTATAGATTAATTTTCAGACCATTTGTAATAAACGATCTACAATATGCAAAAGTTACTGATTACACTGAAAAGTCCATCGTTCTGTTTTCAGTAAAACTAGAGAAAGATGGATTGCCAGAAAGCAAGGCATTGCAGAGTTATTAAGTATATCTATAAGAATTTCATTTAAAAGATTTGTATTCTTTGTAAAAAATGTAAATGGAAAGGCTCAATTATAATGTTTAGTCTGCACCCATTTCAGGAAAGTCTGTATTTAGTTTAGGTTAAAACATGCGGTTCGCGAGTTGTGGTGTGTTATTTATTCAGCTGCTTAAACATTGGAAATGTCTGAAAGCTATTAAACGACAATACCTCTTTGATCTCTGTATACAAACAATTCTAGATGTAATCTGCTGTTGATCCCGAGATTTAGAAACGTTTCCTGTCTTCAAGACATGCGGTCAATCATTGAGAGTTTTAATGGAAAATACCGAGAAAGCTAAAGGTGTGTAAACTTCACCTGTTTTGTCTCGAAATAATGACCATTCCTGCCGATTTGTATGTGTTGAACTTATGCAAATTGATTCCATGGAAGATTCCTACTAAAATCTTATAATACTAGACTGAGTAAACAGGCGGTTCGTCCCTTGCATTCAAGTTACTTCCGTGCTGTTCTTGAAGCAGATGTAGATGTAACGTTCGATATTGAATCTATAACAGTATTATCTGTAAATAAATAACCATGCTTTTGATAAAACGTCGTGTCAATTCCATAATGTTCTAAGTGGACAAAGACTTAATTTCGAGAAAAATTGACTTCCAGATCTCTGAACCTCCTAGCTCGTTTGCAGTCAGAATTTGTCGCCCGCTTATATATGCAAAGCTGATGAAATATGTAAAGTACCTGTAATGTACTTGAGTTTTATATATTTTTTTGAGAATTTAAAAATGATATTTAAAGGTATAATTTTAGTATTGTAAATTTCCCCCATTTGGATGGGGATGTACCTCATGCTACATCTTATGGGGTATACATTTCTCAGTTAATTCGGTTTGCCAGAGCGTGTAGTCATGTTGAGGATTTCAATGAACGTAATCAATATATTACAAATAAACTTCTTCAACAGGGCTACCGTTATTACAAATTGCGTAAATATTTTGCTAAATTTTACTATCGTAATTCTGATTTGGTTTTGAAATTCAATAGTAATCTAAAGACTCTTCTGCGAGAAGGTATTTCAAAACCCGATTTTTATGGGGTGTGGTTTACAAACTTCGTAAGATTTTGGGTCATGGCAATTTTCCAACTGTATTTGCTAAAATTACAAAACGTTTTGTTAAAAGAGGTTACGACCCTACTGTTTTGAGACACACCGCATGTTTGGTGTTCAACCCGTTTACAGTTGGACACTAAGAGGGGGAGGACTCTGTGATGGGCAGTTTTTAAATCCCACTGAGACGAAACTGTTTTGATTTCTGTCCTCTGGCCTGTTTCGTCGGGCCCTTAAGGGTGTTTCTCTTGGTGCTCTGCCTTCTGCAAAGGCATTGAGTACATACGTTTTTTGGTTCTCAAGGTTTGCTTTTTATGTATTTATACACGAGCATTTTTGTGTTTTACATACCATGCCTTTTGTTTCCATTGCGTGTGTTAGAGATTCACCTAGCAGGAATTACTTTTATTTACACTGTCCTGTGACTTTGGAACATGGTGGGGGTAAGAGTGAGGTTGGGTGCGCACCATAAACCGGTTTAAGCTCCCCAGTGGTGTTTTGCCACTGACCGTTCCAAGGCGGTGCCCCACTGTGTTCCTTTAATTGTTCGTTTTTTCCTCGTGTGTTTGCTTTGTATGCTAGTGTGTGTTGGTAGTTTATGTTTGTGTGTGTACATGATTGTGTGTGTGTGTGTGTGTGTGTGCGTGTGCGTGTGTGTGTTGTGTGTGTGTGTGTGTGCGTGTGTGTGTTTGTGTGTGTTGGTGGTGTGCACTTCTGGGTGCTGTGGGGCTCGTTTTGGGGAGGCTGCGTTTTTGGTACGTGGCATTCCCTGTTTGATATTATTTTTGTGTTTATATATATACTACTCAAAATTTTAAAAGGTCCACTTTTGTAATCTGTAACTAGTATTGTTTGGGTTAACACACTGAACAGTTTATGATATATTATGTTTTGTTTGTATTGTTTATTTGATAAAATCGATTAATTAGTCATCTGAGTTGAATTATTGAATTAGAACATTAGTGAATAGTTATCTAATCTAGAAAACTTGCAAATACGTAGTTACGTGGAAATTGGTAAAAGTGGTTATTTTTCCAAATGCTGCATGGAATAAGTTTCAATATCTTGTATGGTGTCCACGAGCATTAATTACAGCCTGACAGCCTAGGCATGCTGTGAATTAGCCGGTTGATCTTTAATTGGGGATTCTGTTCCAATCCTCTTGTAAAGCAGCACGAAGTTCTGCGAGGGTGACCGGCTGCACAGGGCGACAAGATATGGCCCTCTGAACCATGTCCCAGACATGTTCAATTGGACTGAGGTCCGGGGATCTTGCAGGCAAAGGCAAGAGCTCGATTGTTTCACGTGCAAGGTATTGGTTAGTGATGCGGGCAGTGTATGGGCGAGCATTATCCTGCATCAGAATAAAACCTGGACCCACTGCACTTGTATATGGGGGTGCATGTACGTCAAGAATCTCGCGACAGTACCTTTCTGCTGTGAAGGTACCGTTATCAATAATACGGAGGCCAGTTTTGCCATTGAAACTTATTCCTCCCCATACCATGAGAGACCCTCCACCATATCGGTCGTGTTCAGAGATGCAAGTAGGTGCAAAACGTTCATTTGGTCTTCTCCGCACTCTGGCACGTCTATGTGTGAAGTCTAGACAAAATTTAGACTCATCAGTAAACAAAACTGGGTCCAATTGCGGGGTCTCCATTGCACATGGTCACGGGCCCAACTTAAACTTTCTCTGACGTGGTTATTAGTCAAAGGAACACGAATGACAGGACGTCTGGCATTCATACCTGCATCATGCAATCTATTCCTTATTTGTTGGGTAGATACCCGTGCATTTGTTGCATTCTGCAAGCTGTTATGTAAGGAAGTAACGTTCTGAAAACGATTGCATCGGACCTGAACAATAATATATCGGTCTTGTGCATGTGTTGTACACTTAGAACGGCTACCACCATGTAAATGTGCTACATTTCCTTCGATATGGAAACGATTCCACATGCCTTGAGCAACGCTGTGGGACACATTCAATGTGCGGGCAACCTGCCTCTGGGACACGCATGCCTGCAATATACCGACCCCCTATTCATCTCGTCAGGCGTAAGCCGCCTTCTTAGGTTTTGATTCACTATATAAAATGCTCACACAAACACCGAGTTGCAAAGTTTTAACAAGAACACAGAAATTCAGACATGTACACTCGCCCTCATTAATGAAGACAGTATACATGCAACACATTTTTATATTCATACATATTAAAACTGCCAATATGCGGCGTGGAAATTGATATATGCCGTTTAATTTCCCTATTCTAAGCAAAACGTAACGACACTCACAAAAAGCCTGCCTGTCATGGCGACAAGCTTTTAAACCTCAACTAGTTTTGTTAGAAGTTACTTTATTTATCGGTTTTCCTACGTCTCTCACAATACAATGAACTGTACAGTCAGCTGATTTTGTCATTGGATTAGAAACTCCCAAGTTAAAAATGTTATATGCAATATAAAAGTGTCTTGAAACAGTTATGAAAACAGATTATGGTCGATTAAAATGATGTTATCGGAGCTTTTTATAGGCTGTATTAAATATGAATTGGTAACAGGTGTAAGAAAAAGCGACATCTGTTTCATTCTGCACAGAAAATAACTATTTGATTAAAGATTGTTGAAATTGTCTCGTGAAATAAAATTCGGAAAGTGTAGGATCTCGGAAGTGAGGTTTGCTTATTTTTGAAACAGAATGGGAAATAAAACACAAAATGTATCTGTTACAGTAACGTTGGACTACAATTCGTCCCTTACTACTTTATCCGGTACCCATACCGAACAGGAAATTTCCATACAGGAGTTATATGACTACATTTATCCACAGACGTTGGAATGGATTCTTATTTCTATTTACGTGGTGACCTTTTTGGTCGGTGTCATTGGAAATATTCTGGTTTGTTTTGCTGTGTGGAAGAACGTTGATCTACGGACAGTTACAAATATTTTTATTGTGAACTTGTCAATAGCCGACCTGTTTATTCTAACTTTTCTTTTGCCTTCGATACTGTTAGTAGATGTAACTGCCACATGGTTTCTTGGTCTAGTTCCATGTAAACTACACCTGTTCCTTGCTGTAAGTTACCTTTTACACTTTTTCTCTCATGGACATTTTGTCCAGTGCTATGAGCACAAAACAACTTTCCTTATAAGTAATATAAACTTGATTATTGCTAAAGCTATGAGGTAATTTAGTTATTTAAAAGTCCAATTCTCTCGAAAGACAAGTACTTATGATTTTGCAAACCACGCTGAACACAAGGATAATTTAACAAGTGTCTTGGCAAAAGTTGTAGAAATGAGTTTGTTAATCAAATGTTCACGATACAGATATAACTTTACAACAAATGGGCGATAACTAGATCATTTAAAATGTATTCAACAGTAAGGAGAATAGTCCTAACCACCGTCAAAGAAATTCTTACTTAAGCGTTTGATAAAATAAAGTAAAGCTTTATTTCATTTTTCATACTAATTCAGTCTTTCTCGATTATAAAACAAGTTCTTCTTACAAGTATTATTAATCACTGTCAATGCTCAATCCAGATGAAACCATTGCCTTTGAATGCCTTTGCACAAGTAATGTAATCTAAAGTCGATTATTGCAAGATTATAATACCTGTTTTAACCTATAACCGTCAAACCTCAATTTCACGGCTATTAAAAATGTTCAAATCGATAAATAATTTCAAAGCACGTTTGTCAAATATGACATGTCAGAGACTGAATAAAACTCGTCAACTAACAATACAACAATTAATCCTATTTTTTAACTACGAAAACCTTTGTTTCTGATTTAAGCGGAATCTGACTCCCGTTTTTTAAGTCGGTTCGCTAGGAAAACAGTAAAGATAACGTAATGTGAAACAATTTAACCACTTAGAACCACACAACGCGAGGTATACTAACGGTATTGAATGATAATTGGTAAAAGTTAAATAAAACTTCAACTTATCAGTTACACAATTTTTAATCATCGTGAAGAATTAATGGAATTTATGAAGAATAACTTGCTGTTAGCCGATAGACCAAATTTCCAGTAACCTATATTTCCTTTCACCACAGCCGGTTTGATATCAGTCATTGTTGGATTTGACATTTAACTTGATGTTCATTAAATCCCAACATCATCGGCAGATGCAAGTAAAAGAACACTGTTTTGAATCTGCTTTATACGAGGGGTGATCCAGAATTAACCGGACTGTTTTTAATATAACGACATATGGTGAAATAAAAAGATAAAAACCACATAATGCGATGTTCAATCGCTGTTTGACCATCCTTGAAAATGTCATTCAATTTGTACAAAAAACATTAAAGATTCATAGAAAAGTAACAGTCATGTAACAGCAAGGCGTCGACTTTCAACGAACTTGTACTCGGTAAACTACCTTCTTTTATTTTATTGACACGCGAGGAATCCACCATGTGCTAATGTTTTATTTGAAACGGATCTGGTATTGTTCTGTACATCATAAAATGTCCCATAACTATACGCAGTGTAACCTCAAATCTAAATTTATTAGGCATATAAAGCCAATCGTCATTATCAATCACTTAAACCATCGTTGCTTGAAACTGTAACAGGTATGTCCTATCGCATCTACTAAAAGGACTGTGCCTTCTTTAAATCGCCGATTCCACTTGAATACTAATTAAAAAGATACTTTTTATCATCTCTAACGTTTCAGTAGTTGAATGCCCAAGTTAGTAGTAAAAATTGATAAAAGGGCGCATTTCTGTGATTCTGACAACATTTTCCGGAATTATTTGCAGCCTGTTATACACTGTTTACGATAACGATGTATGTGATACAGGTAGTGACCTTGAAGTGCCGCACCAACATTTTCGAATCAGAAACACAAGAAATATACGTGCAACTTTACGCATTAATGATTGTTCAGTCACTCTTCCCGGTCAGTTGTAAGTTGGTTACTATAGAAACGCTGAAAATTGTTTTCGATGATTCTTAATAAAATATCATATTGTGAAAACCAGTATGACGAATTTAAGTTTGTATATATTAAAAATCGAATCAAAGTATTGAGTAGTTAAAGGAATATAGCAACATTCCAGGGATTCTGGCTCACCCCTTGTATTTGCAAGTTATTCTGACCTTTAACAGTGTTTTCAATATCTGAGAAAATAATAAATGTGTTAGTCTCAAAGTATAGTTCAAGATTAATTTTACAAGTGTTCTTTGTATCTATGACATTTTAAAACAATTCATTGAAAACAATTGTGTTTTGGTACCTTCTTATTTTTCTAAAGGTGTTAATATTAACTTTCAGAAAGTTATGTTAAGCATATTAAATGGAATCATCTGCGTTTTCAGTAACCAATAGTGTTATTTGTCTTCTTAATTACACCAGAGATTGCACATTCAAACAATTTCATGTAATTCATCGTTTTCTTTTTAATACTATATACCCTAATGAATAGGAACGGCCGTTATATAAAAAAGTGATGAATAAAAAAGTTTTCACCATAAAACACTGTTGAGCTACAGTTTTAAGCCCTAAGTACATGTTCAAAACAGGCCATTGCAAGCGTTTTCACTTTCACATTGCTATAAAAGCTGACGTCATACCCGTAATATAAGAAATGATCCACAGCATCAATTTATAATGAGCGAATGAAAAAAGATGCTCGAGGTTTATTGTTGTAATTTGATGTCATTAAAAAAACACAGTTGGTCGCAATTAAACCACCGAAGAGCTGACAGTATTTCTATTGTATAAGTGATAAACGTCCCATAGACAATATCTCCGTTAATACTTAAATGTATCTGTGGACATTTTGAAAAACCGTGTACAGAGCAATTACACTATATCTCAAGTCTGGTTTCACACAAGCGTACAATTTGTTCTAAATAGTCAGAAATTAGGTCTGGTCATAATATCTACACCACGACAAATCTTTTAATACTTAAAGGTTTCAGTGGACATATTTAAAACTGTGTATAGAACATCTGCAACTTATCTAAAAAATCAGGTTAAATTCTTGTTTCAAATGTTGAAAATAGTACGGACCTATAATACATGTGTATATAGGTCCGTGAAAATGGTAACAGAATAAGATATGGCAGTCTGGTCAGAATCAATAAGTAGTCATAAACAGTAATAGTTCAATTATATATTTATGTCTTTGGACTAATAGTCTGTGATATATCCGCCTTTGTGACAGTGAAAAGCCTATTAAGTTCTTAACCATATTCCCGATGCACGTACGTTTCTTCATCAGCCACAACTCGCTCGAGTGTAGGACAAGAGGATGAACAACTGACTTGCATCATCAATTATCCCGACAAAGCAATTAAATCTATTTGATGTAGTGAACACGCCACAAAATAGCACGTTTTACTTTTGTACATCTGTAGTTAAATTATTAGAAACGTGCGAGTCATTCTGCCTGATGTTTTTATATATACAATTCAATAATGTTGAATTCTAGAATCCATGGTAGGCTATTAAACTACATTTGATGTCTCATTATGTATGCGTAATGGTTAGTTTAACAAGAGAGATAGTGTATATGGAATGCATGCTGTTTTGTAATCTTTGGATAATATTTACATGTCTACTTTGATATTACCAATCAAAATGGCATTATGTATTATGAATAAGTAATAATTTGATAACATGCACATTAGATCAGGCTTATCATCATTTTGTGACTATTCTAAACAGTTTTAGTTCATGCAATTATATATAATTTGGATCTTTGATACATATTCATACATTTGTTGTTTTTTTCTTAAAGTAGAAATCGGTGTTAATGTCCTTCTTAAATGTAAGACCATAAATTTTAACTTCGAATTAATTTCTTTTGGGACACCACCGTAATGGAAATTTTGCGACAATATGACAGGCAATGTCACTACTAAGGTATTGCTTAGTCGGATGCCACATGAAAAGGCATATCTTAGATGTCATTGTCGTACATCGAACCCACATTCATCATTTTATAATTATATTTAATCACAAATAATCAGTGAATTTTGTCATAAATAAATATTTCATTTGTAGGGGTTTGAATTCGTTACTAACAATAGGATTGATCTAATATGAAATGCTTGGCAAACAAGAATGCCAACTAGAAGGAATCAAAAGCTGTTTCAGTGGAAATGTTAATAATACCAAGGGTTCTTGA
Organism: Saxidomus purpurata; assembly: GCA_022818135.1. Classification (NCBI taxonomy): domain Eukaryota; kingdom Metazoa; phylum Mollusca; class Bivalvia; order Venerida; family Veneridae; genus Saxidomus; species Saxidomus purpurata. Next base: position 8,863,591 of record JAFMSR010000015.1, read on the forward strand.
CTCGTTAGGCGTTGTGTCCTTGATATTAAAAGGAAGTCATTTTCTTGTCAGATCAACTTTTCCTTGAGGTCAAAAGAGTGTTTATATAAAACGTATGGGTCGATTTTATTGTTCGGAAATCATTTTCAAATTAAAGGTCGCGAGACCTTATTCTCGATTCACAAGTACGCATATTGTGAAGTATAAGAGTGAATGACAGTTGACTCTGGACTTAATATCAAGAAGCTGTTTTCATTGTATGAGCTTAGATTAAGAGACATTCTTAAAATTAAGCAACCATCATAAGGCACTGAAAATCTGCGCCGAATGATTCTTGAGTTGGCAATCATATATCACTTTAGTATAGTATAAAGTTCACTCACTGACTAACTAGACCGCCGAACCAACCGACCGGCATCATTAAATCAATATAGGGGCCACGGGAAATTATACATACATTTGGAGGTGCTGCTTTATATCGTATCACTTCTTTCGAGAGTATCTAAAACGATCAATAAGCCACTTTGTGACGTTTGCCTCAAACTCACCGCTATTGCTCTTAAAAATCCTGTATATGATTTTTGAATCGAAAGAAGAATTTAAATGTCATTAAGTTTAAAAAGTTTTAAGATTTTTCCCCCCTACTTTGTAGTTGGCGAGAATGTACTTCAGGATGGCTTGTCTCGAGGATCCACTCCTTTCCTTGAGACTCTGCACAGCCTGAGCAATCATCTCGCTGTACTTTGGTTGCTGGCTTCTTAGGCTTGGCAGCCTTCTTTGCCTTTTGAGAATCTGATTTGAAGCAAATTTGATTTGCTCTTATGGACGGACCTTTATAAAATTTGCTTCAAATCAGATTCTTTTTTTATACGACTATTTAAATAATTATTTCGAACTATGAATGATTTTAAGAAGAGCTAATAATTTTAGTTACATGTTGCAACTATTTCAAATTAAATTTAAGATATTGTTAAGTTCCTAGACATGTTGCTATTCTCGTGTTTATATAAAACAGGCAGTTTTAAATTTTAGAAATACTTTTGGAAAAATAGTGTTATATTTCTAGACATGTTCCCATTATTCAAAACAGATTATATTAACATATGCATATCAAATATCATGCATTGAAACAAGAAATACAATGATTATGCACGAGAAATATGTGGTACAATAACTAAGACAGTCGTAACCCGGGCGTATCTACGACGGACGTACGCTCGCTTTATGCACTCGGCTTAAAATCCCGTTGTACGACAGGATTAGTTACGCCAGCGCAGACCGTTTACGACAGCGCAATCTACGCTTTCTTTATGCACTCGGCCACTGGTCATACCACTTGATACTTTTGAGGTATACACATCGCTTTCCGCTATTTACATTGAATTTGAAGCTCTTGCAATCATGGTACGGCTGACAAAAGTTCAGAGGGGTCAGGCTATTGCAAGGTCAAAGGCGACAACAACGGTTGCTATGCAGTTCAGTGTGATTGTCTCCACCATAGAACGTCTTGTCCGTCGTTTGAGAGAAACTGGAAGGGTTTCCGACCCACTTCGATCGGGAAGAGTCAGTCGATTTCACTTTGCGGTATTGGGGGTACCGTCAAATGTGCTTCAATTACTAATGAATTATTGGTCAAAATCTAATGACATTTTGGTAATTTGTTGATTAAATATGTCTTTTTTAGACTTATAAAATATTGTATATATATCAAACACATCACTTTAAATCAGCTCAAATGTTTAACCTGCGTTTCTTTATCCTTTCAGTATATATAATCCTTTTCGTATTTCTGTAATGTAGGCCTAAACTCATTAAGAAAAGCCTCCATCTTTAGAAAAGTTATTATTGATAGGACATAAACATTGTAAATAACGTTTTTCTTTCAAATGTAAATTATAGAAAGTTGTAACAAAAATAGTAGTGATCCGTTTGCTGAAGATTCTAATCTTTTTCTTATGGTCTTATGGTCGCCAAAATTATTGTGAAACAAAACGGCAAATTTAATTTATGTTTTTTTTCGATGAAATATCAATTCTCGGCACCGGATGTAATTTAACTTAATTATCTAAATACACTGGGCGAGGATGGCATTTAAGTAGGCTATTCTTGGTTTACGTCATTAAATAAATGAAACATGTCGGTAAGGGAGAGTTACAGCTGAATATATTTAATGTTCACTTATGCTTAATGAAGTTGTTCTACAAAGCGTAATAAAGTTTAAACAAATAAAAGTCAGTGGAAGTGGCCTTTAGATCATTTTCAAGTTGTTTCGTTCCTTGGAGGCAAAACGGGAATATGATTACCAACTGAATGTAAACGGTCTCTGTCGTCCGCAAAGTAATAGTGATACAATTTTCATAAAAAATCGATTTGAGTAATAACCTGATATATCTGAATGTAGAGTTTGGCCAATGAATTCGTAGTTAGTTACTTTACAGTTTTAATAAAATGCGAAAAATGACATTTTAGATGTATGCAGTTTGTTCGTTATAAAATCTGACTGATGTATCACGCTTTCCCAATTTATAGCCGAATGAAGCATCAAGGTTATTTTTTTCACATTCATGTTCAACAACAGTACAGATTATAGAGCTTGAGCTTTTCACTGTTGATTCATATGTTTTTAAAGCTCATATATATATATATGTATATTGAAAGTAATGAAGTAACTTTGAGGCAAAAATCGCTCTCAACACCAACAAATACAATTGAAACCATAAATAAGACATAGTTAACCACTTACGTCTTTATTGATTTACTAACTGCGTTCGGTTCTGTAAACTTACGCTTGAACTGGAATGTCCACGATATTTCTATATATGACCAGTTATAAAGCAACATGTATTTATATTTTGTTCTACATCTGGTACAAGTCTGATCATATCCTTGTCTCCAATGCTTTTTAACATTATACATTGTATATCTTTTAGGCTTTAAATCAATGTTCTAAAAAGGTATGATAGTTGACGGCTTTAATATATCCGACTTACTGTTCGCTAACAATATCTTATCGCTGGCTTAAATGTATAATCTAGTGCCAAATGGCGGGTACAAGTATCTGCCTTTGTCGAATGGGCAAACAAATTCTTATTTGTGATGCTAGACGGTTTTACTAAGTAATCAGCAAAGAAATGGTGCAAAGAACGTCCATTTTAGAAATTCTCCGAAAAGTTTCCACTTGAAGAAACGGGGGATTATGTAAATATTGAAATTTTCATTGTTTGTAAAATATAGCTTGAGCTTATACGGAATGGTCACTAAAAATGGGAAAATATCCCAATGATTTAATTTCGCTAATATTGGCGAATTCCTCAGTTCGCTGATTCAACACTGGCGCGATATATATTAATTTAACATAGATTTAAAATACCAGAATACTTTATATAAGCTGGAAGGTTTCTTTGCAAATGAAATCTTCGTTTGGCAAGCACATGTACATGATGATTGTACAATAGACAATCAGATTTTCTGTTAAAGATTGATACGACTTTAGACTTTTCCTATACAGCGAGGACATAAACATTTGTTTTATTAATGACATTTAGACATGACACTGTCCATTATTTGCACTTATTAGTATAATTCTTAAATCAACTGATTCTGTACAAATTATTTTAAAGAGGGAAATATGTATTTGTACATTTTCATTAGCTGTAAATGATAATTTAGTGCAAATTGGCTTGTATTGCGATACATATGCCAGACTGTCTGACAGCTGACGATAATGGCAACGTCAGGGTCACGGGGACAACACGTGCGGGGACAATTGTATCACGATCGGAACATCCTGATAAAATGTCTACACAATACTACAACGTTAATATCAAAGCTCTTTGCCTTGCAATTTCTTACTTGAATTTCTTTAAAAAAATCTTATATACATTTGTAAGTGAAAAAGGCAACAACCGCAGCGGGGTAAATTTTGACCTCAGGACTTTTATTTGAACAACCTTGATATGTAAATTAAGAACCTTAACTTAAAGTAGTGCCAGATTAGTAATATCTAAATTATGGCTTTGCAGTTTTAGACAAGACAACTTTTTAAAGAATTGTTAAACTTTCTGTATTAGTCGGTAAAGCCCTCTAATGAACGAATTTGGTAGAAATTTACATGTCATTCCCATAAACTAAACTATTCGAAGGTCTGTGCTGATATTAAACTGTTTTATTCAGCCTTTTATTTAAAATTGTTTAACGTGTTTTCCAGTTATACGTAGAATGCAATTGTTTGAACCGAAATTAACAAAGCATGCACATTTTGATAACATTTAAAGAAAACGTATATGTTTGAATTTCACGTATAGAAACGTTTAATATAGTTCAACGTGTTGGTATGTTAGGTAATTATAGATTACTCATAATGAAATTGGATAGAAAACGTCCCGTCGTTTTCTTCAATTTGAGACTTAATAAGTTACGAAACTACCAGCAATCAATAAACTAAAAACATAAAAATGTCTGTACTTCTTCCAAATGTTTGATTGGAATAGATATAATGGTGATTAGAATGCTTAAGTTTCGCTATCAAGCAGCATAATATCTTCCGCATTTTCTGTTTTTGTCTTTCATATAGATGAATGCAATATTAAAGGCATCTAACTTCTCAGCGAAAACTCTGAAAATATACAGAATAAAGTATTAAAGACAGCAAAAACTACCATAGGAGCGTCACAACCCTTGCATAGACTCATAATTTTATAAAAATTGTTTTGTCTATCATTTTTTCATCGATTACTCCGCAGCCAAACAGAGACAGGAACTACATTGTCGCAATCTTTACTGTTTTACTCTAAATTGTACTGAGGAGATTAGTCTGTGACGTCATTGTGTCATAACAAATGATCTTCTTACTGCGGTTTCAACAATCAACTCTAAATGTATTATATAGAGGATAATTGTTGGTTTCGGTGTAAGATCACGTTATAATTTCACCGAGTGGGCACCAAAAGTGATATTTTCACGAGTGGCGCAGCCACGAGTGAAAATGACAACTTTTGGTGTTCACGAGTGAATTCGTGATATTACACCGATACCACAATTTTTCTGTTTTTTTATGGTTAAAACTCTACTTTTATTGAGTTTGTTTCTATAAAAAACGAAAATCGCGGAAACCGCCAGCAAAATCCCCAAAAAAATAGCGCAAATGACGTCTTTTAACGACGTCACGTCGCATGGTTTCCAGCATTAATTACGCTCGGTATACTTTTTGACGTAAATCCGGGTGAGATTGCAAAAACAGTGAAAAATAAAAATGGTAATCCCTGTTTCAAAACGTGGATTATCCTTTTTTTCCTGAGAAAACTCTATTATTCCTCGAAAAAAATATATATATTACAAGGATGTTTGATTCTGCAGTCGCAACTCACTCCCTAGTAACAAAGATCTTTGAACATGTGTACGTTATTATGAAAACGTTTGAATTGTATTACTTTCAACACCTTTACTGATTGTTGAGGTCTGCGGCTTTTCCATTATTACTTATCCATAAAACTGCCCAAGCGTACAAAGCAAAATCATATAAAATAGACTGGAAATAGTGATTGAAATAGTATACTGAAAAAACATAAATTTCATCAGACTAGTAACTAGTCTATATAATAGTATAAAACATATATTTCTGTTTTCAAAGCACATATTTCACATTAAAGATATACATGTACTTATTTTGGCTTAAGTTAAATGTCTGGAACGACACTTCACAGTTGAAACAAATGCGTAATTACAAGCATGTCATGAGACTTTAAATAAGGTAAGATTGAGTTCAAAAACGCTTGCCTAATACTAGTTTAATACGTTTAGGAAATATGTAATTTTTTTCAATTTTCAGAGGTATTGATAGTCACTGTTAAAATATTTATATACAATACAAATGATTTTGCTCAAAACTACTAAAGCACCAAAGACATTTTTTGCGTTTTATACATTATGCCCTGCTCACGGGTACAATGCCATATAATTTCTAAGAAATTATTTCCTTTATAGTGACAGTTTATAATATGGTTTGTTATAGAATGATGATAATCATTTTCTAATATATCAAATGTAAAACGTTAAATATCTGTTACACTATCAAATGCACTTACATGTACCTGTCGTATTACACATTGACTTTGAAAACTGAGGATGACGACTAATGCACAGTTTTAAAAACAGTTTGATGGCCGTTAGCACAATGTTGAGTACGTATTTGATATAAAGAGAGAGGCTATATCGCCAATGAGCCCAAAACACTATGGAATGGTTTTACTTGGTTTAAAGGACTAAGTAGTTGCTCAATTATCCTGAACGGCACTCTAAGCACACTCTCATTATTTTTTCCAAAAGTCTGGACAACAAAATAGGTAGAAAGACCTAGCGACAAGCAGCTAGTACATGTAAATGTAACGCTTAGAATAACAACCGTTGATCAAAACTGTCTAGATGTCTATTAAAGGTTTCTTTTTACAGATCCCATGCTAAGTTGCATATCATTTACCGGGCAATATGCATCCTGTTTAACCCTTTTTTATCTTACGTCATTGCCTGTCACAATTCTTTAAGACAAAGGTATTTGGCGCATGTCCAATCAGAAACTTAGAAATCCCCCACGGCTATAATCCCAAACCTAATGTTATAATTCCTAGACATTTATTCAAATCGAATACGTCTTAATTGATAAGTTCTAAAAGTAGATACGTATAGTCACCCACTATCGTGTTTCATTTTGACAGTCTTTTCATTCTCTGTCTTTGTTAAACCGTTTCACGATATAAGTCGAAGAGGCACGTTTGCATCGTCATAGAAAGTCGCTGAGTGATGCCAAATCGCGAACAAACCAAAAGGTACCATGTAATATTACATACTTAGCATTAAAATAAAAGACTGATCAATTTGTACATTATGTCATACAGTGGGAAGTTACATGTACGAGCGTTCATCATTAATGCCATTTGAACACTTTTCTCTTCTCGCTTTAACTTACTGCTGTACGTTAATTGACTATAAATTATTAATCCACAGAGGGATACATGTATACGTGCATATTCATTAACAGTAAATGCATTTTAAACGTGGTAAATGTAACTGTATAAACTAATGGGACAACATCTAAAATGTAGATTCCATAGCATTTTATACATGTACGTCTTTTACTAATACGTAGTAAATGACAGTCTCGTGAATTCAATAAAATCAAGCTATCTAGTAGAAGAAAACATTCTCATAATTATTGTTTTTACAACAGCTGTTATAGGTCCGGGTCACAGATGTCAAAGTTATGGGAATTATATAACAATAAATATACAATGCACATGTTATTCCCTGTCTTTTGATGCGTGTCTTGGTATTGGATCAGTGTTTCGTGGATATTATATGTTATTTGGTTTTTGAAGTGGTATATGGGGATATATTACCCGCCTAGACTTATAATACCCGAGCCGTTAGGCGAGAGTAACATTATGTCGAGGCGGGTAATATATCCCCATCTATCACGTCAAAAAACAAGTAACACTTTTATTACCTTTCCCTTTCTGAAATATTGAAATATTCCGTTTATGTTTTATTTATTTAACGGCTGAACGTAAACAAACCTTCAAATCCCCTTATGATACCTCAATGTCACTGCGTGACGTCACAAATCAGCACGGACTTATACATTGACGTAGTGTACGCGGCGAACAAGCTCACGTTCAGCATGGAGTACAGTAACGGGGTAATGTCAAGTGTATATTACCGGCTTGCCCGGAAATATCAATATCTATTTACGGATTGTTGACCAATCAGAAGACCGCAAATTTCATGGAAGGGTAATAAAGCGGTTTAAATTTTCTTTTGAAAGCAGCACAAAAATGTACGTGTAGATCGCAAAATTCAAAATAAAGCAAATACAGATTC